>LPNX010384368.1:16339-98495 GCA_001517045.1 Pseudotsuga menziesii | reverse complement strand
TACCTATGCTCAATGCAAGGAAACATGTGTAGGATATCGACACTCGGGGGAAGATCCCCTCCCGGTAAAAGGGTAAGTCAAGTTGCAAAGGATATACGAGATGGCTCTGCATGGCTAGACATGAGACAAGCTCGGGCTATAAGGCTGAAACGCAATGTCATGGGAGCCGGCATAAAGCTCAATAAGACAGGCAAAGCTCATGAAAATGCATTCACAACTTGATATAAGGGGATTCCGGGGGGAACATGGCTAGCATAAGATCAAGAGGAGTATGAGGCTCTTGCTAAATGTCATGGCAATACTATACAACGGACTCTCACACCCTAAAAAAGGGGAAACATCGGCATGGGCACCAAATGCAAATAAGGCGCTAACTAGGGTACCCATGTAAGGTAAGGCTCTACCACTCATATCATGCCACTTCTATAGCAGCAATAAGGTTCCGTGACATAATAGAGTGGGTTCGTACCTAAGGCGAGAGTGACATGGTCATAAGGTCATGCAAAATGCAAACGGTGGTGAACCTAACCTATATGCCAGTATAGACGTTATACCTGTGAGCAGCACGAATGGTTTCTAGTCACAAAAGAGGCATCCAACAGACAAATTCAGACCCAAGGAAGACCCAACCACACTCACAACCCACCCAGCAACTTCCCACAACATCAAACTCACCAAAAGGGAGGATGCACGCTACTGTATAAAAAACAGCTGCGTATGTACGCGAATTTTAACCAAAAATCCGCATACACAGAGAAGGCAATGGTAAAAAGTAGGTCAAGGCCAAACCAATAAAGGGGAGTGTCAATGGACAAACATACTATAAAATGCAACTCAGAAACAAGGAGAAACAAAGGGCAAGTCAATAATATCCAAAACAGACCCAGGCAGTGCCAAAGGAGACTCAGCAACTAACAGTATTCACCCAGCAACCCACTATCTTCCAAAACAAGGTAAAAACCAAAGTATACGCGACTGTTCACAGTAAACCCACGTATATACGCGGAAATCCTAGAGAAACCTGCGTGTATACGTGACTGTAAGCAATAAACCCGCGTACAGGAAGAAAAAGGTGCATAAAACAAGGAAAACAGGCAGACTGAGACAAACTTTACTCCAATCAGACTCTACCAGGCATACATGCCCCCAGTCCCGACACCGAAGCAAGAGAGAAAGAGCAATTCAAATACATTGAATGCCAAGAAAATCACCCCCAAAGGACAACTAGGAATTCCCCAGCGGAGTCGCCAATTCTGTTACGGAGAGAAATTCCTATGGCTTGGGGTACCACAACAGACAGCTAGACTCCAGAAATCAATCTTCTCCAATATGCAATAGAAATAATCCATGGAGCTTGAATTGACATAATCCTGCCTCAACAACAAGTGAACAATACAAGCATACTATATTTCATGGTGTTAGATCTATTCTAGCATATATAATCAATAATGTAAAAGCATTTGACATATTCCAATGGAAACAATATTCATTCAAATACACATTACTGGACAGGAAAAGATATTTCTATTAATAAGAATCAGAGATTACAAGTGACAACCTCTGACGGCACGTCTGCGAACCGCGGAAACTGAATCCCCCACTTGGGCCTCCACCACCTCAATCCTCCATCACTTCGATAGCAATCTTACTAACAATGGGAAAGATTGGGAAGAACACAACAGTGCTCCAAGGGACAAAGGGATGCAGACTCAAGCATAAAGTTCTGGCAACAATGGACTATAGTTTCGATGCTCTCAACTTTCTCTTATATCTCCCCCCTCTTCAATGTACCAATGGTTCCTTATATAGCTTCACAAGGGATAATGAAGGGTCGAATCCGAGCGATCTCAAGGTATATGGAAGGCCAAGAGTCATATGAGTTGGATCCAAGTCAAGGAACGCTCCAAAAGGATTTGGATTATGCACACATCCCGATGTACGCGACTATAGGGGTCAAACCCGCGTATGTACGCGGTTATCGGGGAAAAAGCCGCGTATATCAATATTATAATGTTTTTTGGGGATGATCAAGGTAACATCAAAAGATATAAAGTGGTCCAAAGGGGCTAATGAGTCTGCAGCAGGACAAGGGAAGGCCATAAAAAGTGTGATTCACCTAGTGGGGTGAAAATCTCTATAACAATCTTCAACTAGGGCTTATTTCTGTATATTATTGTACCATTTTGCATTGCATAGTTAGTTTTTCTTATGGTGAGCAGGTTTTTTGATTAGCTTTCATTTGTTATGGCAGATGTCGATGGATTCATATGTTTACATAGGATTCACTGATGGTGCTAGCCGTCACACTAAAAACTCAGCTTCGGTTGCTTAGGTGATCTATACTCCTATAGGTCAAGTATTGTCTTCAAGAGGCATATGTTTACATCCTTCTTCAAACAATGTTGCTGAATATAGTGTCATCATTGAGTTATTATGGGATTCCATTTCACATGGTGTTCTTTCTCTTAAGGTACGTCTTGATTCACAGTTAGTGGTTTCACAACTTAATGGCTTGTATCGTATTAGGGATCCGACATTATTATGAATATTCTTGCGTGTTAGATTGCTAGAACGAAAATTTAAGAGTATAACATACATTCATGTTCCAAGAAATTTTAATCAAGTTGTTGATTCATATGCTAACTATGTACTAGATTGGAATTTGTTTCACATACTATAAGCATTTCATAAACACATTTTACACATGTAAATAGAATAATAATCAATCATCATATATATTTTTCATTAAGTTCAAAAAAGGTGATGTCATAATGCATAAGTGTCATATACAAAATTGGGGCTTCCAAGCCACCAAAATATACTACACGGTCATACAAAAAATATACACCCAGGTCTCTAAGCATGAGGTGGAGGAGGGTGTTGATCATGGTAGCACACTACTTCTCTAGCTAGCCAACGAAACAATCAAACTCATGCTTGTGGTACTCCAACCACCTAGCGCTGCATGGCCTCAGGAAATTCCTCGACTTGCACCATGGAAACTTTATGGGTCAGTCGAATGAAGTTCATGTGGATGCTATGGAGAATATGCTCCACATCTGCACCCATGATCTCATAACCTCTTCCTCTTCGTTGATGACGAGGAAAGCCATCTGGTCATCGTGGTCCTACATCTGCATATGCATGATAGAGTATCATTATGTGTCGTCATACCAAAAACATGTCTTTTGACTTCATATATCAAAACACACAAAAACAATTAAATAATTCAAAAATTAAAAGTGGGTTTGGGATTCATTACCTAGGTCTCCATAAGTCGCTCTTGATGGTAGGGGAATATCTGGATCTTCGTGAAGTCTATCCCTGCATAGGAGTAGTCGTCTATGGTGACGATCTGTCTTTGCCACCATGGAAAGAACTCTGTTGGATAGGGGTTAGCCACCCTTCCACCTCCCCATCTACACATGACATTGGCCCAGCGTTGCTATGCCGGATCTTGGACTCCATGTGGAGCAATGTCTACTCTAGGGCTTAGCCTTGGCACCCACTCAAAAGAGAATGTGCTTAGTATGTTGCCAAACCTAAATTTCTGCACCCTACCCATCTTGCAGTCACTAAGCTGTTGTTTCATGTTACTCAGTAGTGTAGTACTCCAATCATATATCGTGGGTCACATGCACTCTACCACATAGAACATTAGTGGCCTTGAGGCCTGGTGGAGTGATACCAAACCTATGATCCTTCCTAGTGTCAATAGTATGGATTTTAGCCCCAGAATCTGAACCACATTTTTCAGGATTTGACTCCCAACCTTCTCTATATCAAGAAGGCAGTACACAGCTATGTAGTCCTCTATAGTAAGCCCGCCTCCTAACCCATGGGATCGGAGGTTCACCACCTCCCCTCGTCGGGACAAACCTGCGATGAAATATATGTCCTCAAACTCAATGCTGAGTGACATCCCATTTATCTAAAAGGTTTTAGACTCTGGATCCCAGTAATCTACCAGCAACTGGAGTAGTCTTGGCTTTTCCTTCAAGCTTTCAAGGCACCAAAACTTGTATAGACCACATGCCCGTAGTGTTTGTTGAGCCATGAGGTCAGCCTAAACATCTTCCTCAACATCACCATGTTCCCTCTCTCTCCACTCTAGCACCATATTGCATATAAAACACAAATTTTGATCATTATTTGCCCATAAAAACCATGTTCGCATCCCTATACACAACTGTCTGCAAAACAGCCACATATGTACGCAGTTTTCATGGAATTTTCTGTGTATAGTTAACCCTATATGTGACATTTTAGCCCCAGAATCTGAACCGCATTTGTCAGGATTTGAATCCCAACCTTCTCTATATAAAGAAGGTAGTACACAGCTATGTAGTCCTCTATAGTCATCCCGCCTCCTAACCCATGGGATCGGAGGTTCACCACCTCCCCTCGTCAGGACAAACCTGCGATGAAATATATGTCTTCAAACTCAATGCTGAGTGACATCCCATCTATCTGAAAGGTTTTAGACTCTGGATCCCAGTAATCTACCAGCAGCTGGAGTAGTCTTGGCTTTTCCTTCAAGCTGTCAAGGCACCAAAACTTGTATAGACCACATGCCTGTAGTGCTTGTTGAGCCATGAGGTCAGCCTAAACAGCTTCCTCAACACCACCATGTTCCCTCTCTCTCCACTCTAGAACCATCCTACATATAAAACACAAATTTTGATCATTATTTTCCCATAAAAACCATGTTCGCATCCCTATACACAACTGTCTACAAAACAGCCGCGTATGTACGCAGTTTTCATGGAATTTTCTGTGTATAGTTAACCCTATATGTGAAAAAATGCCTAATATCCACGTGGTACGAAACGCCCAAGTTGGGATGGCCTAAAAAATCAATTTACCGTGAAAATTTAAAATTTTTACATGAAAATGAAGGGGAGGGGCAAGGGAATTTACCTGGATCAAACGTGGAGTGATTCTGTTGAACAATGCTCCCGGAATTTGCTTCTGAAGTTTTGGACTCAAATGCACTATGGTGGGTGAAAATTCAAAATGATATGAGAATTTTTAATTTTTCACTATTTTATAGAAAATATTTGAAATTTTTACCTACTTTCTATAGTTTTTTACCGTTTCTAACCATTTTGGACTGTCTGAACTAATTTGATGTTGTAGGATCCCATTTTGAGTGCGGTTTGACTGTGTCTTCGACCCATTCATGCCTATTTTAGGTATTATGTCTAAACTGGCATATAGGTTAGGTTTTCACATCTACTTGTATTTTGCATAGCCTTATGAATTTTTCATCTTAACCCTAGGTACGAATCCATTCCATCTTGTTACAAAACCTTCAAGCTATTTTTAGAAGTGACATTATGAAATGGTGGAGCTTTCCCATATATGGGTACCCTAGTTAGATCTTGTATTGCATTTGGTTCCCATGCTGACATTTCTCCTTTAGGGTGTGGGAGTCCTTTGTATAGTACCACCATGACTTTGAGCAAGAGCTTCATACTCCTCTTGAACTTTATGCTAGCCATTCTCCCAAGACTCCCTTGTATATGTCAAGTTGTAATTGCATTATCATGAGTTTTTCTTTCCTTATTGAGCCTTATGTCAGCTTTCATGACTTTGATTATCAGCCATATAGCTCGAGCTTGTCTCATGTCTAGCCAAGCAAATCCTTTTACAATATATTTTTGCAGCTTGATTCCCCATTTTTTACCGGGAGGAGACCTTCCCCCGAGTGTCGTTATCCTGCACATGTTTCCTTACATTAAGCATAGGTATGTTCCGCTGCTTGGATATAGTTTGCTTGTCCCTTGACACTCGTCTCCTCCAAGATTTGTAATTATAAAGCACTTTTATTCTTTTTCAAGCTTTTCAAAATATCTAAAAAAGTCCAAAAAAATAAAAAAACCAAAAAGTTGGACAAGAAAAGAGGTTATCTTTGGAAGAAGTCAAGTCGTGACGCCTTCGAACAAAGCACTGTATATCACATCCATTGGTTGGGTTATTAGTTTGAATTTAGGAGTTGTATTCGTTACTCTAAGTTTATCTCCACCGACTGGTTAAGCTTATAGTCCCTATGGAGCCTTTATTGATGCCTCCTGTGTCATAGAGATGTCCCAGTTTACATATCGAGTCCATGCTACCTACCTTCAGTCACTATTTTCCTTTATGCTCTTGTTTGAAGGAATTTGAAGCATGAGTTAGCCATTCCTCAATTTTCTTGACTTTGCATGTTGGTCATTCCTGGTACTGTTACTAGTTCGATCACATATTGTTCTAGTTCTTCCAAATTATACAGTGTTGCTGAGTACCTCATGTTGGTTGATGGGGGGTGCCTTAATTCCCTCCTTCCAGCAGATTCCATCCCATCGACTTCATATCATTTATTATGGGATAGGAGTCTAGAGTCATTTGAATGCCTTGAGACTTACAGTCATCAATGGTAGGTTTTCTATCCATCGGCATTTTTGGGAATACATCAATGTCTCGTGATCAATGGATTATTCCAAGTGTTCGACCTCAACACATCTATTCACAGTTGTTACATTGCACTCTATTACCTTGATTCCCATTTCCATTATTGGTGGGTGATCTCGTGTCTATTAACGGTATACATCAATGAACGTTAATCGGATGATGGACTACTATGTTTGACCTCGACACCTTTATTACCATAGTAGGCCATGTACTCGTAACAGTTTGTGTAGAAGACCTTCCATCTTGGTGGTATTCCACATATGCTACTTCCTTGATCGTGCCAGTGTTCATGAGATTTCAGCTCTTGTGATTTGATTCCAGTGTATGTCAAATATCTTCAAACATTATGGAGATGTTGATCCATTATGTATCTTCCACTTCTATGGAGATATTGATCCATTGTATATCTTCATCATGGAGATTCTGATCTTATATATATTGTACGTGGAAATGACCACACATGTCACATTTTGTATATAATTCCTGTTCATGGCCATTGTACTCTTATGTATCTGATACTTCTATATGTATTTGCAGTCATATGCACAAATTGATTATTGTACTATAATGATGGATGGCTGGTTCTTCCACCTGGTTCTTCATCACTCCACTTTTGGGATGGATTTTATAATGTATTTCGGCCATCATGTTACCCCTTTGACTTGACACATTAGGGGGCATCTGTTATAGCATATTTTACCACACATGGTTGATCACATGTTTATGTCCTTTCCTGTCCCTCTATAGACTCTTTAGAACCCATGGACTATTATTATAATTTGATTTTTCCAATTTCATCCCTAAAAACACATGTTTATTGTTGTATGCAAATTTTAACCCCATACTCGCGTGTACACTCGAATTTTGACCTCAAACCTACATACATCGGGATGTGTGCATAAGTCCAAATACTTTTGGAATTTTCCTTCATGTGTGTCCAAACCACTTGACTCTTGGCCTTCCATATGCCTTGATATCACTCATATTTGACCCTCCATTACCCCTTTGGAGTGTTATATAAGGAACCCCTTGGATACATTGAAGAGGAGGAATTGAAGAGCAATGAAACTATAGTCCATTGTTGCCATAGCTTGCATATACTTGAGTCTGCATTCCTTTGTCCCTTTGGAGAACTTTGTGTTCTTCCCAAGATTTCCTTTGCTTGTGAGATTTCTATTGAGAGATGGAGGATTGAGGTGGTGGAGGCCCAGGTGGAGGACTCGGTTTCTCTGGTTCGCAGATGTGTCGACAGAGGTTGTCACTTGCGTAATCTCTGATTTGATTAATAGAAATATATTTTCCTATCCAATAATGTGTATTTGAATAAATATTGAATCCATGGATATGTTTAATTGATTATACATTGTTGATTATATATGTTAGAGTAGATATAACATCATATTATATAGCATGCTTGTCTTGTTTGCTGTTGTTGAGAGAAAATTGCTAGTGCAAGCAGTATTGGAAAAAGCTCAACGGAGATCTACTTCAACCGTCTGAAATAAGGTATGATTCGAGGTCCCTTAGTGTTATATGTTTGGTTTCTCTTGCATATTGGAAAGGGATTGATTTCTCATGTCTAGCTGTATGTTGTGGTACAACCTAAGCCATAGGAAGTTTCTCTCCATAATAGGTTTGAAGTAACCTTGAGGATTTGGTAGCAGAAGAAATATTGCAAAGATTGACAGCTAAGAACTCAAAGTTCCTGGAGAAGCAGATCATTGAGATCTCATAGGTAATAGTCTTTTGATTTTAACATTGTAAAGTGCAGGTAGCAACAGTTGAAGAAGTATCTCAGCAAGAATACTAGATCGTTGAAGCAGTGATGAAGGAAACCATTAGGGGTTTGTAAGAAAAACAAAGCCTGTGGAAGTAGAACCTGATTGATCCAGCTGAGGTTGGAGTGTAGGAGGATAGTTAATTCTTCTCAAGAGATGGTGAGTTGAGGTGGAATCCTAGAAGGAGTAGATAAGAATGCTGAGAAGGTTTCAGATAGAGAACTAATGTTACCAAAAGACCAAGTATAGAGGAAATCTTGGTGAGGTAAGCTATAGTAGAGTGAAACTGCTATTGTAGAGGCTTAGTACAACTCACAATGAGTATGGAGAAAATCATAAATATGGAGAAGACGATGACTACTTATATTCATTTAAAAGGTTCAAAGAGAAGCCACAATGAAAAGAGAAAAAGTGCCAAGGTAAATGACATATGGGAGTAGATGAGTGATGAAGAGTATGATAGGGAGAAAGCAGAGATAAGAATTCATTTGGATTCTTTGATGGAGATAGTACTGAGAAACAAAAAATACCATAGGTATGGTTATGTAATGAAAAAGAAGGTGAAGTGGCATAGGCTATAGAAGAAGAAGGAGCATAGGATGAATGCTCAATGGAAGGAAGTGGTACTCAGAGCAAATGAGTATCGGGATGAAGTTTTGTTGTGTAAGCCAGAATATGATTCATTGCTTGATGATAGAAATGAATATATTGAAGAGAGGACTATTGAATATTTTATGAAATTTGTGGAGAGCTCAGAATAGCAAGAAGGCTTAATGATTGAGACATCAAGGGAGTCCAAGAGGTCTACTACTTTTAAATCTGATAATTTGTGTATGTTTGTAGGTATTAAGAAAGATGGTGGAAAATTTCCTGACAATGTCATAGAGGAGAAAGAGAAGAAATATAATTTAAATTATGTGCTGAAGAAAGATCAAACAGTCAGATATCGTATGGAAGTTGATACACAATTGAAAGAAGAGGTTGTTTTTCAGCATACTGCAACACCTGAAAGTAGAGGAAGATTGGCTCATATTGATAGCCAAAAGAAAACAGAACCAAGGAAGGGAGGTATCAAGCATATAGATGCAGTGCTTGAAGAACCTGATAGAGAGATTATATTGCTGAAAAATATGCTAAAGGAATCTAAGTCAAGTTATGAATTGAGACCTCAGGTAAATGAGTTATGTTTTAATAATTTTGATGAAATGGTGATGTTTTGTGAAGAATGCATAGGTAGAGATGCAAGTAAGAATTACTCAGACAAACAGATGGAAGTGTTGCACAATAGTGACAAAGAAAAGGACAACAATGAAGAGGAAGATGGGGTAGAAATGTCTCATATTGACGAAAAGTCAGTCTTAGAACTGAATAAAGTTGAATTGACTATTGAAGTTAGTCATAGAAGAAATGAAGGAAAACTACTGAATGTTTTTAAGGAAGAAGAAAGATACGCTGAATATGATGAGCAACATTGTGGTGATGTATTTGAGGAAGATCAAAGAAAAGAAATTGAGTTTATGGAATGTTTACTAGAAGGACCTAACTATGAGAATGAGATTGCAGGCATTGACAGAAGAGTGTCTCAAGCTGAAGTTGAGACAAAGATATGTACTAGTTTACAAACATATGTTATGTTTTCTAGTATACATAGAAGTGTGGATGAGTATGATGCTACATTCAGAAAACCAAAGTATGAATTAGTTTTTTTAAAACTAAAGCTAAAGTTCACAGACAACAAATAAATATCGTAGAGGGAAATGTATATGGAGGCATTCAGGATGTATCATGTGGTCGAAAATGAAGAGATTAACCAGCAACTTGAAAGAGAAAGTACAGAACGTTACAAGAGTGTTCATATCCCCAAGAGTGAAAGAAAATTATAGTGGAAGAGTAATGAGAATAAATATTGTTTTTGTTTTCAGCAGAAAACAAACTTGTAGAGTGAGATAGATGAGCTGTGGAAATTGATGCAATTTTCCAAGGAAACCTACAACAGAGTAAAGCAAAGAATTGATTGTGAAACAAAGCGAAGAATGATGAAGAAAAAATTAGTGGAGCATTGCAATATAAGTTTTGGAATCCTGGAAGGTTACAACCAACAAGAAAGAATGACAGTAATGCTCAAGGACAATTACAGACCAAAGTTTGGGATCCAGGAAAACATAAGCTAAAGACACATGACCAAGTGGTCATGATTTACTTATACTTTGGGAGTCTGATGTAGGAGCATTAGCTCTCAAATAAGAATTCTAAAGTCCGTCTCTCAAATCAGAATTCTAAATTCTGGTCAGACCCTAAGGTCTTGACATTAGCTCAAGGATGGGTTTATTGTAAAACCATTGTAAATCTCTTGTAAAGAGTTTATTTCTAGATAGCAAGAATAGGCATAAAAGATCCAATATTATAGGTGTCAATGTAAGTGTGAGTCATGAAAAAAATCCTTGAATCATTGGGATGACTCAAAGGAGTAATTAAGAGTAGTTTACATGTGTATTGCAATCATATTTATGAGCCATTACAAGGATAAGCTTGAATGCTTATTTTTAGAAAGCCCTTACACTAATCTAGGAAGCGAGTTACAAAATTATAGGAGTTAGTTGTTAATGAGTTGAAGGTTCAATTTTGTAAATAAAAATGTAAGCCTACAAGCAGAGAAAAAAAAAAGAGGGCCAAGAACCTGGTAGAGCAGGTCATAGAATTCTAGAACAAGATTCTAGTATCAATGTACATATTGTTTTCCATTAATGAGAAGAGAGAAGATTCACCATTACTGTATGCGTTTATGCATCTTTATTTGTCCTAATTTTATGGAGAATATATATTTATGAGTCTGTTCATGAATTTTGATAAGAAATTGAAGTTTGAGTTGGGTAGAACCTAAGTGAGAGGTTCCAATTTATTTGAAGTTGGGAAGAATCCTAAGAGGTTCCAACTACTGTAGAAATCATTGAAGACTTGTGAGAAACCTGTAAAGGATCAGTCAAAGGTGCATGATTGTATGTGGGAGATAGGAATATTGTTGTGTGAGTTTATCTTGTAGGTTGATAAAGCAATATTGGAAGATGAAACCCTTATGATCTTCGTGAAACAGAATCGAACTCCAATATGTTAAATTTTCAGCCACAAGATCTAAATCTATGTGTTGGTTAATCAAGCGTTGCAGATTGAAGGTTGTGGAAATAAATATTGAGTTTCAATTGAAAAAAGAATGTGGGCTTACTATTCGTATTGAAGCGTTAAGGGAATAAAGAAGCATGAGTGAGAAATAGCTATTTGTAGAAAAAACATTGTTTGTTGCAGAGTCCGAACGATGGTGAGGTGGACATTAAGAAATTAGAAGTCTAAGACCCTTTGGTGCATTTGAATCGCTACAAGAAGACTAAATGGGAGAGACGTAGAAGGAATATGCCTACCTATGGAGATTTAGGTCGAAACTCTTGAGGATAATTGATGGTGGAATGGATTTAAGAAGATGTGAAAAGATTGTGTGAAGTAAAACTATCATTGAAATTACGGATTATTTTATGGACAAACAAAGATGAATCTAAAAATTATGCGATTTCGGTTTTGTGCAGAATGGAGTCTATTGTGTGACTTGTAAGCGTTTTTCAGGAAAAGACTTGGTTGAAGAGATTTACAGAGTTCTCTTAAGTATGTTTTGTTGAATTACATGAAGCAATATTTGTTGAGTATGAGGAGAGAGAATTGGCCATAGGAGGACGATTTCATGAATCATGGGTCTTTGTAAACCAGACATAATATATTCATCCAACTAGTAACCTAAATTCCTAGTTAGTAGTGTGATGTTGGATTCATGTATCTAGTTTTAGTTCTTGTGAATCCCAGTTTCTTGATATGAGTTGAATCACATATTTTATTTGAGAGATTGTGGAATATTGAACTAGTATAACTCTGTTAATAGACAGAGCATGTAATTGAGGAGCGTCGGTCATGTGTATGAGGCCAAAGTTTGATTAAGAAAAACAATAAAGTAGTCCAAGGAAAACTAGTTGGTGAACATTTCAGTCCAAATAAGTATGAATATTTGTATGAAGGGTTTCCACATCATAATTGTAATTTTGTAGTACTATTTTATCTCTGTAATCATACATGGGATTATGATATTTTCTATAGCATGAAAGTAAATGGTTTATAAGAGAAGATAAGAAAGGTTCTGATTTCCCTGCATCACTAGCTCTAACTATGCATGGATGCATAAGGATTTATTATGAATGTTACAACATTGAACAACAAAAAATGAAACAACCAATAGAAGAACTCTTGAATTGTTACTGCAAATCAATCAATTTGATTTGGTTTCATTTTATTTTGATCTAATATGCATTACTTCATAAATAGAATATCAATATATATAGGATCTTCTAGAGTAATTTGATTAGAAAAATTTAGAAAAAAATTCTAAAAAAATATAGGCGATAAGATCTCTCTAGATTGCCACATTTGGAAGAAATTAGATTTAACCAATAATTGACAAAGTCAACCTTGGGACACAACATATCTCATCCAAATCTTTCTACAATTAATTAGTTCATTGAGAATAATTACATTACTCCAACACTCTCCCTGCATTATTGTCGATTAATGTTTTTACATTTACAACACATAGATTTTGTCTATGGAACTCAAAAACATATGTTTCCATTTATTTTGGTAATGTATGACCAAAATTTTCTTTCCTTTTACAAAATTCCAAATACATTTCACCATTGTTTACAAGCTCTCCATTGAAGTGATATTTGGTATCAATATGCTTTTTCTTTTGGTGAAAAACATGGTTCTTTGACAAAGGATAATGTTGAGATATTGTCACAATACACTAGAGTTGGTCCTTCTTGCTCTTGTTTAATATCGTCCAATACTATATGCAACAAGACTGCTTGAGAAGATGTTGTTGTACTTACTACATACTCTTCTTCTGCTGAGGAAAATTTCACAATGGGTTACTTCTTAAATTCCCATGAAATCACACCTACACCAAAATGGAAGACATAACCAGAAGTCTCTTCATATCATCCATACTATCCACAAAAATACTATCATTATATCCAATTAAAAAATCATCAAACATGATAGAATATATTACACCATATCATATTGTTCCAGCAATATATCTTAGGATTATCTTGCCAACATGCCAATGTGATTATCTTGGATTCTACATGAACCTAGAAATCAAGTTGATTGCATACATTATGTGTATTATGGTGGAAGTGAGATACATGAGACTGCAAACCATTCTCTTGAACAAAGAGGAATCAACATTCGCTACATAGTCTTCATTATTGAGTTTTGTCTATATTGCAACTAGAGTCGTTGATAGTTGATTTACAGTTCATCATCATGAACCTATTTAGCACATCCTCAAGATACTTTGTTTGACACACAAAATATCATGAATTTGATTCACCAATTTCAATACCAAGTATCCCATTAACCCCAAATCAAACATTTAAAATTCTTGTTTCAAGACTAATTTATGCTTGTCTATTGACAAATTTCCTACTAACATCTATCAACAACATACAAACATAGATACAATCAAACAATTAAAAATTAAACAACAATCTAAATATGAAGTTTCTAAGCATCTCATAGGCTTGAAAATCATGACCATTCATCCTTAGAAATGTAGACAACCAAAAAACAAGAAGCTAGCTCCGTTCCCATAATTTTCTTGTAGATATACATATAAATATTTTTTTTAAATATACATATAATTTTTTTTATAAATTTACATATAAATATTCTTTTGTAAATTTACATGTATTTTAATATTTTTATTAATAATACAATAATACAACTTTAATGATTTCTTTTTGTCTAAATAATAGCTTTTTTTATTCTCATTCAACTCTAATATATTACTAAGTTTTCTATATCTCATATCCCACACATTAATCAATATCTTTATTATAACTATCAAAATAAGGGAATGATAGAATCTATAAGTTGGTATTCTATGTTCTTTTATAGGATTTTGTCTCAAATTATATCAAACGTTTAGAGGAAAATGATCCATTTATCCACCTAACCCAATAACACAAGTTTAAATTCTAAATAACATAGAAAATAAAATAAATACATAAAAATTGAAGAGATCTTACCCTAGATAGACTGACCTATAATACAATGATACAACCAATGTGTGGTATATATGTCAATAGGAAATGCTTTTCCACATTAGAATAGTGGGAAATGCTTCCCCACATTAGGATAGTGGTGCTAATTGCTTATTATGGTATGAGAGATGTAATAAATAGATCGATTACAAGGAGGCTTATTATTATCAAGCTACATAAAAATGGCAATGACATCATTAGAAATGGTAGAAACATACAACATAAAAGATAGCTTAAATGAGGATATATTGCACCATTGAAATTTGTTGGTATAGATAGAGATCCAAATCGACTAAATATAGTTTACTTCTAAGAATATAATCTAATATATTATATTACAGGCCCCATTTCTCATATCATACATAAGTAGTTTAGTTTAGTTGGATCATTAATCTATTTGCACCAATGTGGCATGGAAAATTCGAATATGTATTCTTTAAAATGAATATCTTGGGTTTCATAATATTGGGAAATAGATTGATTTGGGAGTACAATATTTATTTTCTTATGGTTGATTATTTTTCCACTAAAGTGGAGGGACACCCCTAAAACCTCTACATGAGGGTGTAAAATACATTTTAATAAAAGATATAGAATTATCTATCTTTGCAATTGCTTTTCCATATACAACATAGACAATATTACAAATAATAATAAAAATGTAATATAGACATAATCACAAAATAATAATAAAAAGGCTTCATGAATGAATTTTTCTTGCAATGTTATAAAGGTCTCGAAATAAGGTTCATGGAAATAAGGACCTGAATATAATAAACTACAAACCTTGAACAATATCCAGATTATTGTGCATTCTAAGCATTTCCTTTTTTAATTTGTTTTCTAATGCCCTATAAGAGCCAAAATCAAGGAGGCACTAATGTGCATTGGGTTTCTAAGTATTGGAATCATAGATGGGAATCACAAGAAATGTGTTTATCGCATGACACGGGTTTCTAAAAATAGAGTGGCATGGAAGGACCAAGATGAAGTAGGCCATTATGCTTATCCAATATCCAAGTATTGGAAACAAAAAGTAGGAAGCAACAACTAATAGGTTTTTGGAAATGGGTATGAGAAAATCCTTAAAAGTATTGGAAACTTGGGTAGACTTCTTAAGAAGGCACATTAAACAATATAAACATCAACCAAGGGTTTTGGGATTTTTGAATGAATATGATTTTAGAATTAATTCCAAATAGAAGAAAACAAATGACTAAGGTGTTTTGAATTCATTTCTTAATATAGTAGCAAACAAATTGCTAATAAACACACAGAAATGAAATACAAACTATTTTATTATTTAAAAAAATTCAAACTATTTAAACTAATTTAAAACAAACACATGCCACGAATATCTTCAAATATCATAGAAACTCACCTCTTAATCAATTAAACTAAACCAAAGCATTATAAGAGATAACTTTTTGGTTTGGAAAATGGATTCACTTTCTTCCTTGAATGGATCCTTTGGGTGTCCAACCCTAATCCAACTCAACCGCATAAAACAAAGGTTTGGAGGGTGTCCCTATAACACCTACGACTTTCATAAATCACCCAAAAATATCAAAGGATCTTGTAGATGCATTAATAATTGAAACCTGTACTAATTTTCTACTTAATCAAAATTTGCTTAGATAACTAGAATTGAAATTGTAATATCCATCCAAAATTTGTTCAATAACAAGTATCTCTACTATAAAGTATAGATCTGGAAAGTATTTGAAACATAATATCAATAGACATAAATAATAACACCATATTTGGGGCAATGAATTGCAAGCTCAAAATGTGTTAAATTTAATTANTATATATATACTCATCCAAGACCATGTGATGCTATGAATATTTTTTTTTAAATATTTTAATTGATTTTCCCTACTCCGCTTTTAGGATTATGTTGCAATTAGCAATTAAATACAACTTGTATTGAGAACCATGCTGTATTATAACTTTATTTTATTTTATTTTTAATGTTTTAATTGAATTTTTCATCTAACAAATCTCTCTCAAAACAACAAAAATTGTCAAATTAACCAATAGAAAAATTGATATTTATAATTATATAATTATAAATTTAATATATTATAATAATATATATCTAAACATTATATATATATGACTAAGAATAATGCATAAAATTAAAACAAAATCCCTAACTAATTTAAAAGCATAGGATATACATCACTGTTTTATAACTGTACATTTTAATTTAATATTTCACTATAGATAATACTCATCGGTAAAATTAAAATAAAAGTTATCTTTCAAGACAAGCTATAAACCAAACAAGCCTAATAAGCGGGCATAAAGAAAAGAAAAAGATAAATGGTTGAAACACAATTTGCTAGCATATGCACCAAATCCAAGGTTCCAATATGGGAAGAAATATATGGATAATTATATAAAAAAATTGCTAACTTTTAGATGGGTCTTATTTAATAGAGGACACTACCTCTTTTTTTTTAAATGTGTTTCACCATTTGTTAGAGAGTCATGTCACTTATGAGAATTGAATTTGGGTGGGGAGGGCAACAATCATTCCTCCTAACCACCCAAGCTACATCCAATAGACAATACCTCTTAAATACAACATGGAATCAATTTCATATCTCCTTACTTTGTTTATTTTGTAGAATATGGGTCTCATTTAATAAAAGACACTACACTCGTAGAGTAAAGATGTGTTGATATTTTTAATATTTTTTTAAACCAATTTTGTATCTCACAATTCTATTAAAACTTACATAATATTTATCATTTTATTTATTATAATCAATTAAAAATAATTTAATCTTTTTAGAAATTAATTTTTTTTTCCTATTTATGATATTCTATATATAAATTTTTATAACTTTTACCTATTTTATTTTTTTCAAATATATTACAATTCAAATTTTTATAATAATTTTCTACTAAATTACAATATTAATTTAGTTTAAAATTTTATAATATTAACTTTAATATAGATTTGAATATTTAAAAAAAAACAATATATTTGTTAATGTAAGGAGGAAACTGCATTTATGCTTTTAAAGCTCGACGTTTCGATCTCTTTCTGAGATCATCAAAAAAATCAACCAAAACTTATTTGACATCAAACATAAAACACTCTTCTATAGAAGACTATAAATGCTTCCAAACACAAAGCTTTGTGGATAACCAATCTTAAAAGAAAGAAAGGAAACCACAAGATTTGACCATTATGTCTCAAATTTCAGACAAATACAAGTACAAGAATACCAAAAAAATATAAAATTTGAAAATCAGAAGCAAACTTTGAGCATGAAGGTGACATATCTTATACAAACATTTTAATAAATTACAAAGTCAACCTTGTTTTAAATTAAATAATTTATATTATATTGGTTTCAATTGAAAATATATTCATATATTGTGTAATGCCCAATATTTATTATTTAAACTCTAATAATACAAATCAACTTAACATTTAATTGCTTATTATATATTTAACTCAGTTATATTCATTAAGATTGTTATTATATGAATATATAGATTTCCTAGATATGTGGATAGTAATGAAATTTAATATTTTGTTTTATCAATGTTGATGAATATGTTATGTGATTTGAACATGCAAATGAGTTTGGAATATTGATATGTGAAAGTCACTTGACGTGTACGTTGAGATATAACAAGTATAATATATGTTTCAAAGGTACTTACATGATTATATTAAATATTGTTTTACTGACATGGATTAACACTCGAAAGAGTTGAGTATGTTTATACATGGTATTTATATGAGTGGTGAACTAACCCACATATTGATTGGCTACGAGATAGCCTGATTATTATAGTGCGAAGGGGCACAAGATGTCTTAGACATCAAGATGATAACGAGGTTATATCAATTTCCAAGTTATTTAATTGTGAATTCCAATATTTCTATGACTTTCAGGTGAGTGTGAGTTTTGACAGGAACTATGACTTGCCCAAAGTGGTTCTTCAATGACGAGATCCCTTAAAACAATGATGGCAAAGTAGAGTTGATATAGGGTGTTAACCCTTGTACTATTAGGGGGGTGGAGGTATTTCCCGCCATTTATCCCTTGAAACTCGAAGTCATGGGAGGGCTTTGCTAAGTACACTTCTCTAGATGTTTGCTGACGACTAGTGGGTTCTTGTTGGGGAAGCTTGCTCGATTTGTAGGACTCAACACTTCCGCTTATGAGTTCTATATATGGTTAGGTCAATGCAGCTGACACCACAGTATATTCCAATAGAGGATGATATGGTGAGGTCAGAAGATGGAAGTAGTGGTGATTAGGCGACTTGAGTATTGATGGGGATGGATGGTGTTTTTCGTTGATAAAAAACATGTTATGATTATATAATCGATGCTTTTTTATGTTTATGTAATTCGGTTTTATTACTTTTATATGAATGATTATGAATGAGAAATGATGCATTGATTATGTCGGTATTTTGTATGTTTTTTGCAAGTGTATAATAACCAACATAGATCCATCTAAATGGGGATATACCAAGCACCGAGAGGGATCAAACATCTAAATGTGTAATTTTTTTTAGATTGGAAGTGTTGAGAAAATGTGTAATCCAATGTTTAGGGTTTTAGTTTATCTAATTTATATTGTTATATATATATACAATTCTAAATCATTTAAATTTAATTAAAACAGACATATTATTTTATTATTATTTTATTATTATTTTATTATTTTGTTATTTTTAATAATATTATTTTATTATTTTTAATTTATTTATTTTCTTCTTCTTCTTTTTTTTAATATTGAAAGCAGAGACTTGTTGCATTGCAGCTATTTATCTTGTTATAATAAGTTGTAGCGTAGGAGCCTTACTCAACATTAAAAGTTGATTTCGAACAAATTTAATCAATCCAACCTTCCTTCTAAGTAATGAAAAGACGATATCATTGAATAACGAAAGGATGTATAAGTACACAAAACTAAATATGAGTCATGAGGTTAGTATAACCCTACAAAATAAGATATATTTATATGAAAAAGAAAAGAAAAGAGGAAGTACAATTATACCTTTCAATATAGAGAGAGAGAGAAAAAGAGGGGGTAACTTTATTGCTAATAAAAATAGAGTACTTTTTGGGGTCGGGAACAATTGGTGAGGTAGTTGATTTTTCTAGATAATTGGTGCCACACAATGAGGTCCTTTTGGGTGGGCTTTTAATTATTTTCAATTAAAAAAATAGAGTATAAATAAAGTAAGAAGCAAAAATATAAAGGTAATGAATCTTTCATTAAAAATATAGAGGTATAAGATAATGAAATAATAAAAAGATATAAGATAACAAAGTAATAAAGTAGAGAAACATAAGTATAAATGTTTAGAAAAAAATTAATAAAAGTTATATGAAAAAGTTAAAGTTGTATGATAGGTTATATGAAAAACTAAGGGAAAATAAAAGAAAAAGTAGAAAGCGAGGAAAAGCAAGTAAAAATATTAATAAACTATAAAGAGTAGTATAAATAATATATTATATTTTAGATATTTTTATGAATGTATGTTAAGAGGTGTAAAACAAAAAGAGATTTTTGGATGGAGAACTAAGATATAATAAAGGTATGTATGTAATTATGATTACATTGAATGATAATATGTAATGAGTCAGATTATTGTAAAGATTATGTATGTTTTGAGATTGCAGTAAATATGGTTGAAAACTTAGAGGAAACAAAGAAACAAAAGACAGTATCTACTCTTTAAAAATTGGCATCATGAATATATGAAAATTGGCATCATTGAGATAATTGTTTTTTTTTTGTAAGTTGGAAGCTATTCTATTAAAAAAAGAAAATAATGGTACATATGAAGTTACAAAATAGAGGTGGAGATCTGCTCATAGGAAGTAGCAGAAAAATAAGATCGGTGAAGAGCCGGACTATAATGAACATAAAATAAGACAATAATTAATAATTAAATAATTTATAGTTAGGTTAGTATGAAATGAGGCGTCACCTCATCATCAATGTCCAAGCCATATTTAAATCCAAGACATCATTGTAATATTCATCATCTAATACATTATTAAATTTTATCATTCAAAATGATAATCGGATTCAACTAGTAGCGGACCAACCAGATACGGTTGCTTCATTTGGTATCTGAGCGGATTTGCTCCTTCGACTTGAGCACGGATTCGGCGCATCCTCTCTCTCGCATCTCCATGCCGCTGCCTCTACTCACTCCCCCTTCGCTGCACCAACCTCCTCTGTTCCTCTTCCATTCCTTCCATTGTTTTTCATTCCCTCAACTCTCACACCCTTCACCCTTCACACATTCCCTCAACTCTCACACCCTTTACCATTCACGCACCACCTCATCCCATCTCTTATGTGCTGCCCACACGCTGCACTGACCCTTCTCCTTCCTTCTCCACCACGCCAGCGTCCTTCTCCTCAACGCTGCCCTCCAACACGTCCACCTCCGCTACACTAGCACCTTTGCCGCTCCTCTGCCCACACTCCACGTTATCGCAGCCACCTCCTTTCATCTCCCCACTGCTCCTCTGCCCACACTCCACACCGCCACAGCCACCTCCTTTCATCTCCCCGTCGCTCCTCTGCCCACACTCCATGCCGCCGCAGCCTCCCTTGACACTCCCCTTCTTCGACCTCCCTTCACGCTACGCGTCCATATGACTCCTCACCACCCACACCACCACCTGCACATTCCACCCCCATATTCCCTCCTGGCATCTCCCTATCTCCTTCCGATTGCATCCACCTTGCTTCGTCTCCCCCTCTGCGTGTCCATCCTCTGCACATCCTCCTCACAGTTTCGTCACCTCACAGCCGTCGCTCCCTCCAATTCCACGACCTGCAACCAAATAAAAACAAACAATATATTATAATATAATAAAATATATTATATTATTTCAAATATATTGTAATATAATATATTTAAAAAAAATAAAATATTATATTTATTATAATATAAATAATATTATAATATTTGTTTTAATATATATACAAAATATTATATAGTTTATAAAAATAAAAATAATATTAATTAATTAATTAATATATTATTATTCAAATTTCACCTCAAAAGCCAAAATAGCGTTGAAATACACACCTCCGCATACAAGGTCTAAGACCATGGCGAAACTGAAAGAGAAAATCAGAAAAATGGAGAAGGCCATCAAGTCCCTTGTCGCTAACCAAAAATGCTTGAAGGAAGAGATCCAAAATAACAATACAGTACTCAAAGACGAGCTTGTTTTGGTACTAGAAAGATGGATGGATGAAAAATTTGACATCTTGAACGAAAAAAAAAAGACTTGGATGACAAAATGAATACCATGACTCAAAACATAAACACCTTAACACAGAACATGAGCACCATGACGCAGAACCATAATACATTAATTGAGGTGTTACAAAGGCTAATGCCTAAGACAGACCAATTTAGTAGTCCAGACATTCTAGAGGCATCAGTTCATATTTCCACACAGGAATTACTTGCTAAGAATCAAGAATAATTGCAAAAAGAAATAAATATTAACAATACGACGCTTAAGCAAGAGTTAAAAAAAAAAGTACTGCCATATATGGAGGAACTATTAAACAACAAAATAGACGCTATCAGTAAGATAATAGAGAATAAAAAGGCTAAAAATCACCGCCAACAATGAAACAGTTCAAATATGTCACTTTCATCGTCCAGTAGTTTCGAGCCATCATCAAACCATAAGGCAAAAGGAAATCAATATCGTCCTTACATAGTGTACCCACCTAAGGAAAAAATAGAATTATTGAAATACAATGAGAGTGAAGACCAATGCGTTGCTTGGTTAAACAAAGCATAATAATACTTCGACATTTACAATATTCAATCTGACAAGGAGAAGGTGAAAGATGAGTCAATGCATATGGAAGGGTACGCCTATAATTGGTACTTATGGTGGAGGAGAGATAATTTTACCTACACCTAGAACTTGTTCAAAAATGTTTTTTTTAATAGGTTGCAAGGAATCAAAGAAGATGGATTTTTCAGTAAACTTATCATATTACAACAGGTTGGAAGTGTTGAGGAATTCACACATCAGTGGGAATCCTTATCGACGCCAATATTTGGGTTATCTGACAAGCAAAGACTCGAAACCTATTTAGGAGGTCTTAAACCATACCTCAAAAAGAGTTAAAGTTACATGACATACCTAATGTAGAAATAGAAAGACATAAAGCAAAATCTGCAGTGTAATGAACATAAAATAAGATAATAATTAATAATTAAATAATTTATAGTTAGGTTAGTATTAAAGGAGGTGTCTCCTCATCATGAATGTCCAAGCCATATTTAATTCCAAGACATCATTGTAATATTCATCATCTAATACATTATTATATTTAATCATTCAAAATGATAGTCGGATTCGACTAGTAGTGGACCAACCAGATACGGTTGCTTCACGGACCCTCCCTCTAAGAGGGAAAACAGATCCAAACACCCGGGACCCTCCCTCCAGGAGGAAAAACACACCCAAAAAGGAGAGACTTATAGAAAATGACACATAGGTTCTAGGAGAAGACTAGACCATCAAATTTCAAGTTTGAAGAGCCCACATACAATCCGAAAAATACATGAAACCATAGTAAAACCTGATTATGGCTTGTAGTAAGGTTATTCTACAATGGGGCAATGAAATCCTATGGATGCTGGCTGAGTTGGCTCATCTGGCACATCTGCTGGATCATCACTAGAAGATTCCATCACCTTGTCGTTGGTGGTGGTGTCCACAACAGTGCTACCTGCAAGGGGCTGCTTTGCTGGGAGAGGGGAATTATTTTTGGTCAAGACAGGGATGGATATACATTTGCCTACCGTAAGAGTGGAATCACGGCGCTGCGAAGGAGGAATGGTGGTGGAAGGAGGAGCATAGGTGGAGGTTGGGGAAATAATGGAGACATTTGGAGCAGGTGGAGGGGGTGGAGCAGCCGGAGGAGCTAGGTGCGGGAGAGGAATAGAAGGTGCAAGAGGGAAAAGAGCTAAAGGATGGGAGTGAAAACGAAGAATAAGGAGAATGAGGAGATTCTTTATGACCCAATAATTTCTCCTTCATTCCAGGGTTCGTCCTGCAGCATTGGAAGCTCCAAGTAACTTGTCCTCCCAATCATTTACCATCATTTAAACCACATTAGGGATTTCAATGTCAAAACCTTCCCCACTTGCTTGTGCTGAGAGCAAAATTTGGCGTTCCAACTGAGCACCTCTACGCTGACAGCCATGACGTGGAGTGTTGTGTTTCCTTCTGGACATGGTGGAATGGCAAAGAGGACTAGTAAAATCAGAGACGAGAGAAAAAATACAGAGGGTGGTGAAGGTGAGGAGCATCAAAAGGTAGAGATGCTGGAGTGTCGAGAGCAAATGGTCCGTCTGGATGTGTAGGTGGAGATAATAGTTGTGGGAACGTCAACCAATACAACCGCTTGGCACATTAAAACTGCTCTGCTTCGAGTTGATGGTTGAGTCCCATTGACAGTCCTGGAGTAGGACACATCCTGACCTCAAATAAAGGCATGCAACCAAGTATTGATGGCATCGTGACATCACGCAGGAGGAGGGTTGGCCCTGTCAGCGTCCCCTATGGCCATGTTGACATTGGATGCATCCGCATCCAGGTATCATTGAGATAATGGTTACCATACATAAAAAAAAAACTATAATTAATTAATAAGTGGTAAATTAATAAATAAAATTAAATATATAAAATATAGTGTTGAATACTATATGATATATCTTTATAAATATATATAGATAATGATTTTAGTTTGCATTTGATAATTTATATAATGAGAACTAATAACTTTTTATAAATAACACATCACAACCTAATCAAGTTTTTATATGTTTTATCAATTGTTGTATATGTTCATAATAATCATGTCACTCGCAACATTTAAAATAAATAGATAAATAAATTTCTTAGAACATATTCAAGAAAAATGTTTATGAATAATTGATAATTCTTTTTATGCCATATTTCATTAATTGAAGTTTCTTACTTTCTATATTTTCCATGTTTGAGGGAATTAAGCTTAAATAAATAAGTATATATGGTTAAATGTATTAATTAAAATCACATTCTTCATATTGTAAGAATAGAATAAGGCAGGATTGAAGATGTAGAAGGATTGGCATATCATTACAATGTACCTATGTAGTAGTGGCAGGTCAAGATACATGGTGTTTATGAGTTGATTGTACTATTGAAAAACTTAGTCGGTACTATGAGGAGGGAAATGATCTACACATTAATGAAACTGTAAATATTTTTTTATGTATATATCATGACACTAACAATGTGTACTTCTCTGGTGTACTAACCAAGTTGTTATCTAGTACATTATTCAAGATAGTGTTTATATTTGAGTTTAATTAAATATACTAATAATAAAAGTTAGTGTTTGTTAGAAATATATTCAGTAAAACTAAGAATCAAAAGGGGACTCATAATAATATATTTGAACCTAAGGAAATGTTATATAGGAGACAAGGTCTTCATATGAATTGTGACATAAGAAGGAACTATAAAGTTTGACACTTTGATTAACTATTTACGATAAAATTTATTTGATAAACCTTGATGGAGTAAAATCAATTGTGCGTATAAGATGCAGTATGAGAATACATCCCTTCAAGATAAAAGAAATAAAAATTGATAGTATCAACATGTTGGCCACGTAAAGGTCTAACGGGACCAGTATCAGTAAGGTCTTCTTGCAAGAAGGAATAGGAATATTACATCGGATTAAGATTGTGATGACCATAACTTCGAGACAAAGTTTCTTGAATGGTGGGTGTATGTAATGCCCCAAATTTGGATATTTGGTATTTAAACCCTAATATGAATTAACTTAACATTTTAATTGATTATTATCTATTTGACTCAGTTACATTCATTAAGACTGTTATTATATGAACATATGGACTCCCTAGTAATGTGGATAGTAAAGGGAATTTATCATTTTTTGTTTTATCAATGTTGATGAATATGTTATGTCATTTGAACATGCAATTGAATATGGTATATTGATATGTGAATGTGAGTTGAGATTTACTTTGAGATAGAACAAGTACAATATATGTTTCAAAGGTACTTACATGATTATATTAAATGTTGTTTTAGTGACATGGACTAACACTTGAAAGAGTTGAGCATGTTTATACATGAGATTTATGTGAGTGGTTGTAACATCCATAGTTGGATATTCTCAATTAAATTAGAATGAACCCGTAATTTCTGAAATAATCCACATATCCGTAGATATAAAATGATGTAATTAAATTGATAGATAAGTGATTAGATTTTACATTGAGGCTTACCTTTATAGGCTTGAACATGTGTAGTGAAAGGTTACACCCTTTAACTTAGTAATTAATAACTATAATTAATATATTATTTTATATTTGTTACACTCTTCATTAAGAGTTATTTATTTAATTATTAATAGTTATTTAGTCTTTATTTATTATAAATTTTTGTTCATTACATTGCCTATCCCTTAGAATTACTTTGTCCTCAAAGCATAGTTTATTGTATGACTTTGTTGTCTTGCTCGTAACGACTTTTCATGATGTTGTGTGCTTGGAACTACAATGCTTGATGAAACTAGGAGGTATAATCTTAGGATTGCTGAACTAATGTGTTGCATTTTTGGGGAAGTGATCCATCCCAAATCTACCTTCATTAGAATTGTTTGATGATCAACTGCTTATACAAAACTTCTTAATTTAGGCTTCCATAAAAGTTGTCGATGTTGTTTTTGTTCATTTTCAAGGTTGTAGCTGATTTGTCTATAAGAAGAATGATGTTCATTTTCTGCTTTAATTTGATATTGGTTGTATTGACTTATGTGATTTGAGTGATGATAAGGCATTCGAGCCATTTGTGGAACCCTCTTAGAAACTTCAATTGTTTTTTATTCTCATGATTTATTGGTTTATAATAACTCTGAGGATTTTTTTAACTTCTCATTTTTATTTTTTTTATTTGTTCAATCAACCCTTGATTCAAAATTTTTAAGCGATATTTTTCTTCATTTTTTTTGCAATAGATTCTTATTGAATTCATTTTAGAAATCCACTTCCTTTTGGTGGAATTCCTCTTGGATTTTTTCCTGCGATATTTTTCCCCTTTTTAGTTTCTTAATCTGTGCAATCAAGTCTTGACTATGATTCTTCAAACAAGTAATTTCTTCATCTTTACTAGCAACAATTTTTTTCAACTTCTTTCTGCTTCTTTTGTTCTAACTTCTGATTACCCTATGAAATCATCTTTGATATATCCTTGAATTCTTCAGATGTTGGAGCTTCTAGATTTGACTTTATTGTAATATCTTGAAATGTGATTCTCTTTTGCACCTTATAGGAAAATGTCAGAAACTTCTTTTCGACATTTAAGATGAAATTCCCCAATGTTTTTATCCAAGGTAAACCCAAAATTATGTCACCGCCAAATCTCCATAAGGAACTAACAATGAAATTTCGACGTGACCATATAATCTCCAACATTTAGTTATAGGCCACTCATTTCAATTTTTTTTCTGCCCCAAAAGTCTATCTCTTCCATTATACTTGACTCGGGAATCACTAAATGGTTAGCAAATTCAGTACTAATATAATTATTACTTTCAGAAGGTGCAATAGAAATGGTGATATCCTTCCCTGCAAGTGTCCCTTTAATTCTAAATAATATTGCAACATTTCTTTGTAAGGTGATAGGAAACTTTACCTTCTTTTCAACATTAAAATCCATATTCTTGAGTTTTCTTTGAAATTTAATCAATATCTCTTTTTTTCCAATAGTTTTGTAAAATGACAGTAGATTGGGAAGTTGGGAGGAATGAGTGCTACCTTCCCCATCTATGTTCAAATATTGCTTGATTCTTAGTAGCAATTATTATGCACTTTTAGATTTTTTTCCCCTTAAGTTTTATAAAATGTGAGTAGACTAGGTGGTTGGGAGGAGTGACTGTTACCTTCCCCACCTAAGTTCAAATCTCACTTTTTATTAGTAGTAATTATTATGCACTTTTATATTCAAACCCAAACCCACTTATTAAGAAACCAGATGTGGTTACACTTTTACACTTTTTGTTTGTTTTACTTTTATCTCTTTTTTTGGGTTTTACTTTTGCCTTTTTTGGGGGTTTTACTTTTACCTTTTTTTTGTTTTACTTTTACCTTTTCTTTTTGGGTTTTACTTTTACTTTTTTTTTTTAAGGGCAAGGTCCTTTTTTATGGAAACACTAGAGACCTGAATCAAAACTTCCCTCTGATAACACTGTAACATCCATAGTTGGATATTCTCAATTAACTCAGAATGAACCCATAATTTCAAAAATAACCCACATATCTGTAGATATAAAATGATGTAGAAATTGATAGATAAGTGATTATATTTTACATTGAGGCTTGCCTTTATAGCCTTGAGCACGTGTAGTGAAAGGTTAACCCTTTCACTTAGTAATTAAGACCTATAATTAGTATATTATTTTATATCTGTTACATTCTTCGTTAAGAGTTATTTATTTAATTATTAATAGTTATTTTGTGTTTATTTATCATATATTTTTGTTCATTATAGTGGTGAGCTAACCCAGATATTTATTGGCTACGATATATCCTGAATTTTAATATTTCTATAACTTATGCGTGAGTGTAAGTTTTGGAAAGAACTACGACTTGCCCAAAGTGGTTCTTCAATGATGAGACTCCTTAGAACAGTTATGCCATAGTAGAGTTGATCTAGGGTGTTGAACCTAGTACTATTAAGGGGGGTGGATGAATTTCCCACTGTTTATCCCCCAAAACCTAGAGTCATGGGAGGGTTGTGCTGAGCACGCTCCCCTAGACATGTGATGATGACTAATGGGTTCTTGTTGGGGAAGCTTGGTCAAGGAATTGACACTTTGATTTATAGGTTCTATATGTGGTTAGGTCGGTGTAGTTGACACCACAGTATATTCTAGCAGAGGACAAGATGGTGAGGTCAGGAGATTGAAGTAGTGGTGTTTAGGAGTTTTGGTGTTAGATTTTTATCATTTAATCAATATGATCTAGGATATTATCTGAGAGAATAACATTCACGACAATAATCTCAAGAGACAAGAGACACAAAGAGTTTTCCTTGGGGAAACCATAAAGGAGAAAACCCCGCAACTTCCTCAGAGATAGAATGAGCACCAATAGAAAAATTAAAACCCAAAAACACAAAGATGATCTTCGACAGATGTTCTCTCTCTCACTTGTGCGAGCTCCTCTTCTCTCACTCATGCTCTACAATTGAGTGAGTGTTTGTTCCAAATAGAGAGTCTCACTCTCTATTTATACTTGTTTTCCACTTGACTTTTACTCTTACAAGACTGACCTCACTAGGAGAGTCTAATAACCCTAATACCCCTCAACTGTGGGTACTATTGCCCCAACTTACAACAGAGGGTTAACCTCAACTCAATTATGGAGACTATTTCCCTGGCTTACAATGGAGGGTTAACCTCAATGAATTTACATGAATTTATTATATTAATGACTCTCCCGATTGGAGGAATGTCGGGGTACAATGAAATACAATATAAGATATACAAGTGAATACATTCCGAAGTTACAAATACATTAACACTCCCTCTTAACTAGGAAGTTATTCTCTTGACACAGTTCATCAACACAAGTCTTCGTCACTAGTTCATCATCAAAGATGGATCATCATCATCACTGCTTCCACTATCCCGAGCAAATGGTGCTATCTCTCAATTCTACTCATCATAGGAAGTTATACAGATCCATCTTTGCTAGATGTAGACCTATCCTCCACATATCTCTTCACATATTCAACACTTATATCTGACCATGGGAGGAACCAATCCTCTCGCCATGTCAGAAAGGCACAATGGTTAGTTATGAACATGGGAGGAACCAATACTTTCGCCATGTCAAAAAGGCACAGCACTTACATCTAACCATGGGAGGAACCAATCCTCTTGCCATGTCAGAAAGGAACAACACTTACATCTAACCATGAGAAGAAGCAATCCTCTCTCCATGTCTAAAAGGCACGACACTTACATATGACCATGGGAGGAACCAATCCTCTTGCCATGTCAGAAAGGCACAACACTTACATCTAACCATGGGAGGAACCAATCCTATCAACATGTCAGAAGGGCTCACAGATTCATCACTTCCCCTTGGAAGGAACCTCGATCTGGAGAACAGCAAGCTTCTCCCTGAAGTACTTAAACTTCACTCTGGCCATTTCTAGCATATAATCACATCAGGGATGATTACATCCAAGGATAACCTACGAGCTTCGCCAAGATTAATTGCATTTGAGGACAACCTATAAGACATTTTATGTCTAAGCAACCTACGATCTTAGCCAGGATTTTATGCTCAAACAACCTGTCTCACCACCTATGCTAGAACTCCCTCTTTCGATATATCTTGATCTAGATCACAAATTGGAGCTTCATTGCTCCTCTCTCTCAAGTAGACGAGCAAGTGGAAACATATTTTTCCTTGAATGTACTCAGTGCCACACAAGACTGCTTCTTGCTAAACCAAGATATCGCACCTGATCCCATACTTAAGAAGCACCCCAAATTTCTCTTCCTATTAATGGCACTTCCTGCCTAATCAGAATCATCATAACCCTCCAGGTTAATCTTTGGATTCACTTCACACTTGCACCCATTGTTAACTATACCCTTCAAGTACCTCAAAATATGCTTTACAGCAGTCAAGTGAACATGTATTATATGTGTCAGGAATTGGCTCAATGTGTTCACAACAAAGAAAATATCTGGTCTCGTATTCGTTAGGTACACCAATGATACATCGTGGCATCAACTGATTCTAATGAAGAATCACTCAATAGCTTCAAGTTTGATTCCATATGTGTGGCCATGTCCTTGCAGTCCATCATCCTGAACCTCTTCAGGATATCCATTCCCTTGTCCAAGGGAGATTCCATTCACACTCTACCACACCTCCATGCCTAGAAAGTACCATACCCAAGTCCTTTATCTTGAACTCGGGAGAAAGTCTCCTTCTTGCAACTTTAATGAGTTCCACTTTTTCTGTCAGGAACAAGTCATCAACATACAACAGGAGCATCACTAGTCTTCCACCTTCAACCTTTAATTAAAGGTTGGAATCTTCTTTACTATTAGTAAATCCTAGAGTCATCAATAAGTTGTCCATCCTATTGTACCATTTCGAACCTCATGTTCTTCTAGAATCACTCCCTCTGAAGTGAAGCATCATTCTCCCTCTACCTTTCATACTCTATGTATTGAAATATTCTATACTAGAGTGACAAGTAGCTTCCTTTGCTACTAATAATCTATGTATTTATATAGGGTCACTGGATACCAAGATCCTCTTGAACCTTTTCAAAATTTCTTCTTGCACCCATCTATGAGCTTGTCATCCTCTATAGGATTTCTTCTTTCAACCTTGTAGCAAAGGTTAATATCTTCATCACTCTAGGTGATCTTCAATATCTTCATGTATATGTTATCCCATGGGTGCCTTTTGAGATCGTACAAGGCCTTCTTTAATTTGCACACATGAGTCTGCCTGTCATGTGTCTTAACTTCCAGTGGCTGCAAATGTCTCTTCGTAGTCTATTCCTTCTTTCTGTGAGAAGCCTCATGCTATGAATCTTTCCTTTTATCCAACAATGTTGCCATCTACCGCATGCTAGATTTTGTAGATCCATATGGAAGATACTACAGACTTCCCTTTAGGTATTCGACATCGCATTCTAGTCATCATTCTTCATTTTGGATTATTAGAAGTAATCTTGAATTGTCGTCACTTGTTCTTTGGAACAAGTCTTATCCTTCTTTTCTTCTAGGCGATTGTATACGATCTTTCCTACAAGTCAAATGCACCAGTTGTATGGGTTAGAAACATTTCATAAGCCATATTCACAATGGAAAATTCTTATGCATATAGATATAATCATGTAACTATTTTAGCCAATACAACATTCATCCATATCTCACGGAAACTTTCTAGATGCCTTTCATCTCTACCATGACATCATTAATATTGTGCACTAATCCAATATGTCAGCAAAGAGGTTTCATCCTAGATAAGTAGCAATGGAGATTTGTATAGCACTATGAGCCACTTACCCATCACATGCATATTAGTAGTATACTATCATTAATGCAAACATTCTATCATGCATAACACATTAATAGAATATAAACAAATGCATAACCAAACAATATCATGAAATGACAATTGAACACTTATCTTTATTTGTTTCGTGGGTAGACTCCATCTTTCAGCTTCATCATCTTCTTCATTCATAACAACATCATTTCTTATCCAAATGATAAGATGGATAAGAGGTTCTTCAAGAATTGAATTCTTCATTTTCCTCATCACTTGAGAGATTTTCTTTCAATCATGATATCTTGATCTTCAGTTGCTCCCTTCTTCTCTTCTCTTATTATGATTCGAGCTGCTTCTTGTGTGCACTCTTCCTAGAGTCTGCTGAAGGTAATCACTTCCTTTTGGCACATATTCCTTGAATGAATGAATCCCATGATCATGGGAGAACATTCAAGGTGGTTATAACAATATCTAATTCTTCTTTTATTGTTTCATCATAGCATCGAACACTTCCTTTTGGTGTCTTTAGGGATGACACATGAGAGATGATCTTTAATAGAATCTTCAATGATTCTCTTAGCTCTATCCTTAGTCACATTTTTGCCTGGCTCTTAGAGCTGATCCAAATAAATTTCTTCAAGGATCATGGAGGTCCTATACTTCCATACTTGGAAGTTGTCAGCTTCACCAATCTTGTCATCAAGCTGGTGTGATAGGTCATTTTTAAATGAGAACCTCAAATGTAAATAGGAAAAGATTAGATCATACCGATTTGAGGTGTCCGTCCTGGTTCTAGATCTGGCTGATCTAAGGTTTGTCAGAGAAACCCTTATTTTCAAAACTTGGAATATTTCAGAAATTATCGGATATAAATATGCACCTCCTCAAGGAGAGCTGAGCAACATACTCATTTTCCCAAAACTGTGATCATAACTGCAAAATATCTTATGCCCTAGTTTTCTTCAATTTCTTTTGTAGAATTGCCTCATCTTGTTTCTGCAATATATCCAAAAGTACTACTCCACTGTGTCTAAAACTTTGCATTGAGGTAAACTCATATATCCTCTTTCCAAAACCATAGGTTTACATAGAATTGGTTTCACCAATTGGGACTGATGAGAATTTTACCAAGGTGACATATTTCAGGACTGTTCATCATAGCGAACTTGTACAGACTGCCATATGTCACTGTTTTACCTTCGAGGTCTGAAACGTTTACCACAAAAAGTAAAGTCTCTACCATATCTGTAGCATCTTTAAAAATTTCATTTGGACCTTTGTAGCCTGAGATATATCAATTTTCCCTAGGTGTTATGTTTAGGGATGAATCTAGGGAGAGTCTAGAACCCTGATTTCGAGGAATCATATCTCCCAAAATATAGAGAATCTGAGGCTAAAACGTTTACACATGGTACATCAGGAATTTATCTTCGGCTTGTAAACGTTTTGGCTTTTGATCCTTCTCCAATATCGAGATATAGCAAATGCACCAAAATGACTAGTTTCAGTCTTTTAGGGTTTTCTGGTCTGAGGTCAAATTAAGGTTTGACTTTCCCGCAGTTTTACCCAACCAAAAATTTCGATCTTGGTCTCTAAATTTCGATTTGAGGAGGAGAGAAATCATATGTTGGGCTCACTCAAAAATTCCTCTTGTGTGAAAATCCCTAATTACCTGCAGTAGTGACAACTCAAAAACTGAAAATGCCCGGAATCAAATTCTGCTTTGACAGAAAGATGTTCCCTTCAATGGAGAGTTAGCCTAACCTCCTTTTGCTGATGATCTTTGGAGAGAGATCCAAAAAGTAAGAATCCCTAGATTCTGCAGCTACACAATGTCTTCTTCTTAGGTTAGCTCTAATACCATGTTAGATTTTTATCGTTTAATTAATATGATCTAGGATCTTATCTGAGAGAATAACTTGCACACAAATAATCACAAGAGACAAGAGACACAAAGAGTTATCCTTGGGAAAACCATAAAGGAGAAAACCCTGTAACTTATTGAGACATAGAATGAGAATCGATAGCAAAAGTAAAACCCAAAAACACAAAGTTGATCTCCAGTAGTTGTTCTCTCTCTCACTTGTGCGAGCTCCTCTTCTCTCACTCATGCGCTACAGTTGAATGAGTGTGTGTGTTCCAAATAGAGAGTCTCACTCTCTATTTATACTTGTTTTCCCCTTGAATTTTACCCTTACAAGGCCGACCTCACTAGGAGAGTCAAATAAACCTAATACCCCTCAACTATGGGGACTATTTCCTCGACTTACAATGAACGGTTAACCTCAACTCAATTGTGGGGACTATTGCCCCGACTTACAATGAAGGGTTAACCTCAATGACTTTACATGACTTTATTATATTAATGACTCTCCTGACCAAAGGAACATCATGGTACAATGAAATACAATATAAGATATACAAGTGAATACATTCCGAAGTTACAAATACATCTACATTTGGGTATTGATGGGGATGGATGGGACCAATTATGGATTGGATGGTGTTTTTCATTGATAAAAACCATTATTATTATATTATTGACGCTTCTTTATGCTTATGTAACTCGGTTTTATTGTTTTTGAATGAATGATTAGGAATGAGAAATGATGCATTGATTATGTCTGTCTTTTTTATGTTGTTTGCAAGCTTATAATAATACTACATTAAGGAATTAAAAATTATTATTATTACCCACGCTTAAGATGTGTGCATTGGCCACATATATGTCAATTCGTAAGTACATTACTATGATTGGGTAATTGATGGATAAATTAGCATGGTTATATTAATTTTTAGTAACTTGGTTGATGAATTATTGTGGNTTTAGAAAGGACTTGTCATAGTTGCATTTCATATAGTAGCATGAAAAACGAGACTTTGCAACCATGTTTATTAATATTTTATTTGTTTAATTCAAATTGTTATTTCTTTTTGAGAAAATAAACTTATTGAGTGTGAATATTATTATATTGAAACTTATTGATGGATAAGGATTAGGATGAGGAATTTTGGGTTATAAATAGGATACTTGAGGTTGGAAGAGGGGTGGATGTTCTTTTATTGAAAATATTTGTGTGGGATTTTTGGAAGGGATTGGGGAATTTGAGATATTTTGGGGGATGAGAAGTTTGGAAGTGTTGGAAGAGTTTGAGAATTCTTGGAAGAATTGTTACATAGCTTACTTGTGCATCACTGTTCTTTTTGTCGGGGGTCTCATGCACGGAGAGCCAAGAGGTCAAGTGGATGGCTCTTGGGGCTAGGGAGTCAACCAGACCCCTAGTTGGCTAGGATGTAAAACTGTGGTTCCACTTTGGGAAATGAAGACGGGAGCAACTTAAGGAGAAGATGGAATCTTGCTAAAGTTTGGATTTCTTCACCATTTTAATAATGAGGTATTTCTCTTGTTATTTTAAATTACTTAGAAATTTCGTGGAAATTTGTTATATGATATTCTATAATTGCTATATGACATTCTAAAATGTTTACATTATGTTAATATTGTTGTAGTTACATGATTTCATGATATTCATGCTTTGTGAATAAGTAATGGAATATTAGTATTTCTGAAATTTTTTCTGACAAGGAAGTAAGCACCCTTTATGGGTGCTACATATCAAAATTCATTTTCGCTTAATGTATTAAGCCTTTTTCACAATATATGTATTTTAAGAAAATACCAAAAATATTTTGGAATGGGATCGAGGTTACCAAACTTTTACATAGCATCCAAACCAGAAGAGGAGAGAGAAGAAACAAAGCTAAGACACATGCAAAGAAAATCATGAAGGACCAAATGAAATTTCTGAAATCCATAGCGACGATGAAAGATGGAGGGAATATTTACAAAGAAAACCTCTAGTTTCACCATGGATGGCATCATAATCACAATATTTGTTTATTGCTGATGAAAAGTGTCCATCTCTCTATCTTATGCCATACATTGTCATATGATTATGAGCTAATATAATTCCCCAATGGAATGCACCATGAGGTGACGCTCCTTGGTGCTGACCTTCAACAATGATGACTGATTTCGTCCTTTAGAAACAATGTCCTTAATCCTTCGACATCAGTGAATTAATTCTGGAAACCGATCCCGACAATGATTTGAATCTAGTATTGATGACTCAACATCCAATTAAATTGACATCATCGCTGGATCCATGCACTACCACCCCTAGATCGTGTTGTCCCATTACCACCTCGAACAATTACAAGGAGTTAATGCATGTCAATTAGGTTCCATCAATCCATTCCAAGAGCATCTCGGTTCATCCTCTTTCTCCTCCTCCCACATCCTTGTAGATTTTTTCCACCTCCTCCTCTTGCATGCATGTAGTTGGTTTCTCCCAATTTTGTCGCCTGTAAGTGTAAAGTATTTCGGACCGCCCAGAAGTAGTGTTGCACCAGACAAGGGTTCAACTGTTGTGTTGCTTCTAGGTACCCATTTAAACTCTTCTACTAGGTATTCATTGTCAACTCGAGTAGGGACAAGGAGTTAATGCATGTTCAATCAAGAACCATTGACCTAGACAAATAGCCAAATGGGTCATCGTCTTTCTCCTCCTCCCACATACCTGCATCTAGTTGCGCCTAAGTCTACCACCCACTATTGCATTCCGTGTAAATATTTTCGGACTGCCCATAAGGCGCATTGCACCAGACAAGGGTTCAACTGCTGCGCTTCTTCCAGGTACCCATTTAAATTCAGGTTTATTTCATTGATTCAAATTCTTGTTGTTATTTCAATTTTGGAATAGTGGTTAATGATAGGTCTCTAGCCTTAGCAATTAATGATTGGTCACTCGATTTCTTATAAAGACCGTGTTTCCTCCATCCAGCACCTGTTTTGACTTTAATTCTAGGAAGTGAAGGAATGAAGAGAACCAGAAGGATACTTCAGCTACCGTGGTGCTTCCCGGTACCCATTTAAACTGTGGTTCAAATTCATGATTCTTATCTCAAATTCATCAAAATAGTTGAGATTCAACATGCCTAATGATTAGCTTAAATAGTTACCAAATTCAACCGTATCTGTCCATTTGTTATAGGAATTCATCAATTTGACTCCTTTAGAAATATGATTTGGCCTAATTTGGTTTGTCCCTATCGATTCGTTTAGCCAATTATTTGGCCTATTTCTCTAGAAAACATGTAAGGCACACAATTATCTATACTACATATAAGGCACATCATTCAGTGAATGAAATAATTCACATTGCATTACATAATAAAAACACTTATATTCGATGAAAGTGAACTATTGGGCCAGGTAAGAGTACAAGGAAAAAAACAAAGCGCAAGCACAATGAAGGAAAAGCAGGTGCACAGTAGAATAAAGGTAGATGACAGAAAAGAAGTGCATAACAGAGAAAGATGCGACGAGGAAAAGAAAACCCTGAGTCGATGAAATAGGGCAGATGGAGATTTAAGACAGACTCAGCGACAGTTTTGAAGGAATGCAAGTGCTCGAGTCAACAGAATACTAAAGGAGGGATTTTGCGGCTAGTTAAGGCCAGTGATAAATGAATACAAGACGTTTTCATGGCTAGTTAAAGCCTGCCATAAACGTAATAGAATATATTCTATAGTTAGTCATGACTATAATAACTAATATGTACTCAGTCGACCCTACGCGGTCTTGTAAACACTACAAATATGAGGAACCTGTTATGTATAAGGGTTAGCTTCAAGAATATTGTAGAGTATGTTAGTTCAGTAGCTAAAGAGTTAATTATTGTGTTACTGATCAAAGAGGAGTCTGATAGCATAGTAGGATGTTGAGCTGTGGATCTGCAACTGAGTGCGTAGATCATTTGTATGAGTCGATCTACAGCTGAGTGCGCAGATAGTAGAGTAGAGATTCGATCTAGGATGTGTGCAGATTAGTAGGAGTTAGAAGAAAATAATAAAAATAGAGAATGAGAGAAAGAAAGAGTCTAAGCTAGATAGACATATCTTAATCAGTATGTAAGTCAGAAACTACAAGGTGCCATATATTTCTCATGACATATGAAGACCATCTTGGTGGTTTTTACTCATATGGGTTTCCACGTTATTTCCTCTGCCACATGAATGTTGAATGTGAATGGTTGAATGTTTAACAGTTAAAGTTGAATGTTCGATTATATTGCATTTTTTATAGTTATTGTGTGAATGAATGTCACAATACTAATAAAAAATAGTAAATGAATGAATGACTAAAGCTTTGTCGAGCACTATATATTATTCATGTTAAAATACTGTTAAGGTTATAATATAATCGCATCACTGTCATTTAATTTTAAGGAATCAGCTGCATCGTAGAGTTACACCAATTGTTAAGTTGATAAGTACAAGGTTGTTTCGCAAGCCGACTATGTCGCATTGTTGCGCCACCGTTGAGTAGTAAAAGGCTCCATCCTTCCTACTTTGTCGAGCACCTTGGCTGCGTGCCAAGGGACTGTAATCCCTTACCAACTATGGAAACATGGTTCTGGCAGTTTCACATTAAGATATCTCAGGTGAGACTGTGCCTGCCTCACAGGTGTTACCGGCTAAGCTTGCTCCATTGGGTCAATGTATTTGGGTGTTTTGTTGGTTTTGTGTTGTTGTTGAACCTGGGTCACATGAGTGGGGAAGGGTAGGCCAAAAAATGGTTCCATTGTCAGGACCCTTAATCATTTGAGTCGAGGAAAATGTTTTGGCATCCGACAAAGTAGGAAATAGAGGATTGGATGGAGTCTAATATGCTAACCTTTGCGTAGCAAGAGAGAGCAAGGACATGGTTGATCACAAAAAATTGGTTGGACCGGTATATATGCTTTGATATTCATGAGATCTTCTTTGCAGAGTTTCCTATTGTGTTACACGAGTGGTTGTCAATATTGGCAACTCGAGAGTCAAATTTCCAAAGAAGAGAAGCAGTCGAGTGGAGTGATCAGTTGATCTATGAGATAACCAGTGTAAGTAACACCATCTTTAGAGCTGTTCATTTTTGGGTCGACAGTATTTTGCAAGGGTATATTACTGAGTTTGTAGTAGAAATGATAACCTCATATACACTAGTACAAAATGAGGAATTAACTACTAGGTGACTAAAAGTTCTAGTCACCATAGATTTTTCAAGTGATTTACTACTAAATATGAGCAATTTTGATTGATCCAACTATAAATGACTAAAATTAATGACTAATCTAGTCACCAGTTAACAAATATGACTAGATAATAAGTGAGAATTAAAAATGACTAACATAAACGACTAATTTAGTCACAGCATAAAAAATGACTAACATAAATGACTAATTTAGTCACAGCATAAAAAATGACTATCTAGAAGAATATGAATTAGTCATTTATGTTAGTCATTTTTAATTGTGTCATGAAAAATTGCAAATTTGACAATGAAGTGTAAATTAAATTTTGTAAATTGTAACACCTTCTATTAGCAATATTGGTGCCATGCACCTCAATCTTCAGAGATCCACCAACCAATTGCATGAATTTTATCCTGATCATCTTTATCCCTACTACACTATTGAAGCAAACCCGACTAAGCACGTTCCAAAGGAAAATTAGGTTCCTACGTACCAAGCAATTTAGCAAAGCTAGCATAACCAGGGTTGGGGTATCAAACTTTTTTGTTTAATACTTGTCGTGAAAGCATACATGTATGGGATGGAGGGGCAATGGAATCATGCATAATTCAATTGAATCCTTGCAACTCAATGCATGTCTGAGTCTCAACACATTGCCTTTTAAAGTGAACCAAAATACTAAAAGAATTTTATTAATGGCTAGATTTGAGAAGGTTCTAGGTATGGACTATAATTAAGGGCTTGAGGCTCTTAAATTTGTTATGTTTTGTACCAGTCCATGATTCAATGAATCGATAGTCACAGGTAGGAATTTAAGTTATTTAATGAAAACAATTAATGTGCATAACCTCTATGACAAAACTGTTTTCCATGCTGATGCAGGCCACTACTCTCTTTATTGTCTTACCAAAAGGCATGATAATGAGGAAGAAGACCTAAAATTATGGACTTCACCTTCAAAGAATGCCTTGCAATCACATTGGTAAGGAGTGATAAGAAGATCACAACAATCCAACATGTTAAATCTCAGTTGATAGTGTTAATTAAAGACTTATATGGTAAATTTAATACAAAACTTACTTATACTTGTCTCTAACTCTTTGTGTCTTGACACATTTAATATTTTATGGTTGTCTTTGAGCCTTGACCCAATTCGTATTATAAGGTGGGGATGTGCATGCATAATAATCCTTAGTTATGACTATGAGATGAGGATTTAAAGAGAAGAGGACATAAAGACAAGTAAATTTATATGTATTTTGGTAGCACTAAGGACAAATGCTGTGAGAAACCACAAATGTTTGGAAGGATGGAGGGAGATTACATCATGATCATGCCACCCATAAAATTAAAGACTATTCTTGAGCCAATAATTTTTTTTAAATTTTATTAATCACCATTGTTTCTCCATATCACGTGCCCAATGACACCTATCTATAACAATGCATAAATCAACTTCTGCACAATTTGTGATCCTAGCTACATGCCATTATTTGGATTTGCATGACATCAAGTATTCTTTATAGTTGTCGTGAGTCCATGATATTCATGCAATAAATGAATTCTTGTTGAGGAGGACTTATCAAGCTGGCCTTTTGAATTTCATTTTGATGAAAAAAGAGTGGACATTGGTAGCGAGGTTCACATAGGTAGTAAGCACAAAATTTTGAGCTCGTTTCGGGCCTAGTAGTAGACTAGTAGTTGTTCGTTTTTTTTATAGGCATAGTTGTTGACACAATGCCACACTTTAGATTGCAGTCCCAAGTGACTTGAGAGTCAGAGTCACATCTCAATGGCTAGTGCCTCTAGCCATCAATGATTACTGGTCATCTTGCACAACTAAGCAGTGAGTAAATGCCATGAGTGAGTAAGTGATTATAATTTATCATATTTCTAATATTTTGAATGATGAGTTGAACTTTATAGCATAGGAATTTCAACATCTTGAGAAATTTTTATGTAAGGGTAATTTCAAATGTTTCCCTTCTTTTGAAATGTCAATATAAATTATGCCTTTATTAATTGGAAGGGTAAAATTTAGTTTTCAATTTTTTTTTTAATGGAAATTTTAACTTTACACTTCTGGGAAGGGCGAGAACCCTTTGGAAGGGATGAGAAGGGTTCAATTTTGAACACTAGGTCTAAATAGTCTTTTTTTTTCACATGGAAGTGCGGAGCCTTAAACTTATTTATGTTACAAGGCCTACCAAGATTTCAAGTAGTGTTGAGAATACATACTGATTACAAACATTGCCCAGAGAATACATGATGAGCAAAGATTCAAGCTATGTGGGAGTCAAACTGAGGTCTAGCCGGAGTCAAACGTCCGGACTAACCATTAGACTGTCCCCTACGGGACTAAATAGTCTGTACCTAATCTCTAATCTCTGGTCAAAGAATATAGTCAATTTACTATTGGCCCTCAATCTCCTCTCCAAAATAACATGTATAGACATTCAAATTGAACCTCTATTCCATAAGACTAGGATTCAAGGTCATGACTACAACAATAATTTAAAATTTTAAAATATTTTCTTGAAAACTCTATAATATAATATGAACCATTCCATTTTCAATTTAATAAAATGATAAAGAACTTTATAAATCTCATTTCTTAGGACACCAAAAATATTAGCAATAGGCTTCGGAATAAAATATTTTATTTGGCTCGACGAGAGTCAAACACACAGAGGGAAGGAAGAAGAGGAAACGTTTAGTGAACAAGGCAAAGTAAGAGACACAAATGACGATGAAGGGTGGATGTGATTTAATCAATCGATGTGTATGTGTGGTGAGGGGATTGAATGCGGGTCTATCGATTTTTCGATCCATCTAAAATTACAAGCCCATCAATCCATTTGGAATATGGATTTGGAATTGGAATTTGGGATTCTGAGTTGAGCATACAGTTTTGGTAAACTTTGTTTCCAAGAAAGCAGGTGAACAGACTCGGGGGTCTAAATTTGGGCCGAAATTGAGGAAGAAGAAGAAGAATTTTGTTGGGTGTTAGTTATTTTATGGATGAGGAGAAGTTGGTAGCTCCTTCGGCTATTGCTTCTGCGATGTGCACACATGGGAGCGAAGATAGGGAAATGTTGATTCTCGATAGAGGCGACGTTGAAGATCCTGCCAAGAGTTCCCCCAATTCTCCCAATGCTTATCAGTCTAGTCGTAAGGTTGTTCACTTTCCACTCCTTTACCCACATATTATTTTTATTCTTTTGTTTTGTACATCCAATTTTTCGATTTTGAAATAGTAAGACTCAGGGAAAGGCTCCTTATTAGGAACCCATTTTGAAAACTGTGGCTTGGAAGTCCCACACATACTACATTAGAATTTTCAAATGCCATAGAAAACCTACATGAAATTCCATGACTTGGGGTACTACCCTTTAAAAAGGAGCGCAGAGGGGACTAACGGTGAAAAGCTCAATAGTTCACTCCACTATCCCCTTTAAAAGGAGGGGAGGAGACTGAATGGTTAAAAATCCAACAGTTCACTTCTTCAAAACGGAGGGGAGGGGAGTGAATGGTGAAATGCCCAAAGACACTGGAAAGAAGACAAGGTTTACCCACAGAAGCATTAGTATATTATTAAGTTATCAGATTGCCCAAATTGTTTCCCAGGTTTTTCCCTTCTACTAGGTTCTCTTCTACCTTAAAAAGGACATGGAAGGGAGGGCAGTAAATAGTGAAAATTCCACATCCGCATGCCCTAGATAGAGGCAAGATTTACCTATACAAGTATCAATTCATTAATTTATTGGATTGCTTGAATTGTTGTCCAGGGTTTTCTCTTCTAACAGGGGATTTGACAACTTGCCGCTTGTTTGTGGACGTTGTAAAATCATGGATCTCTTGAATTCATATCCTACTGCTTCCATACATCCACAACATGTAGGTTTTGTGTTGTAGTAACTGTATCTCCCTAAAAGATATGAACTCCTCTCAACTTGATTACTGGTAGTTGGAGTTTGTTACTTAGACTGACTTTTGTTGACTCCATGGAACAGTAAAATCACCTTAATTTCCACATTTTCATGAAATATAAAAGAAATAACAAGCACGGACACTGACAATGCCATATCTAGAATCTAGATAGAATGCTTTTGTATCTTCATTTGATTAGTCCAGAATAGAGTATTCTATAAACATATTTGTTGGTTGAGTTTTCATAGAACTAAATTAGGCTTTATTGATTTATCTATTGAAAGGTCTTGTCAATTTTCACTTTCAGAACTATCTTCTGAATCCATCTAAGAGATTATCATTCATGGTAGTCATACAAATTAAATGATCTAGTAATATATGAATAGTGACAATTTACAACTGGCTGCATATTATCACCATCTAAATTCTTTACCAACTTGTCTTGTTCACTGACAGCAATAAACACGTCCGTTGGTTTTATTAATCTATTACAATGAAGGCAATTAGTTTTGTCTTACCAGAATTGTTGAATAAATTTAGACTGTTCCTATAAGTCTGTTTTGGGGAAATCAGATGAAATATGTTATATTACTATTCTTGATGATATTGGAGAATTTTTCTTGTCTACATCTGGACATTTATTGAGATATTATTTTAAAATTTAAAGTTCAACTATTATTATGTGGTTGATCACAATTATTTGTAGTCTATTGTGGGTGATTCCATTACACTCTACATTCTTTTTCTTCTTTGCAAAGAGTGAAGCTTTCTTTTATGCTTAGAGCTTGTTTTTTGTCCAAAATCCTTTTGTGGTTTTGTTTATACTTTATACTTTATTGTTATTTCTATCCAAATTGTCCTTCTCCTAGCCTGGGCTCTTGAAAACAACCTGTAGTTACTATTCAGTTGGCTTTTGCTTCTGACCTTATCATCGCCACTATATCTAGACTATTTAGGAGATGTTGTACTTACTGTCCAGTGAGAAAATGCTTTTAAGCCTTGATCGGTCTTCTCCTCATGAATTTGGGACTATAGTTAGCATAGTTGGCTTCAATTATGTGATATTCTTTTTTGTAATGGTGAACACATTTTCTAATCCATGGGATTGGAGACCTGTGAAACGCAACTCTACATTATTGAAGAAAAGTCCACTTTATTGTGTGGGCTATCAAACTTGGAAAACTCTCACATAGGAGCATGGCTTATTGTTCGCTGGGGTTTGAACCTGGGTCATTAGCTGATGACATCCTGTCTCAATCAATAGACCATATCCCAACAGACCAATTACATGATAGTTAAAAATTAATATAATAGATTTTGGGAATAGTGTTGTGTTTTCAAAATTACTTTTTTTCTTGTTTCCATGACAAAAGAAATCTTCGTATCCTAAACCACTACCAACTTCTATAATCTAATCTACTCATTGCATCAATCGTTTCTTCTCCTTGTTTAGCAGAGGTTCTCGAATACAAGAAGAAGCAGTCCAATCCTTTTCTCTTGTAGTTATTAGGGAGCTTGAGACTTAGCATGTGTTGCAGAGAATCTGGACTCTGGAGTGAAGGTTTGTGCTTTCTCCAAAATATTCCTATTGGCTTTTTCAATCCTGAACTTGGTTTTGAGCTCATTCGAGATGAATCATCTTTCAAGCTGCACATCATATAGATTCAGAGTAGTATCACTACCTCTTTTATATACCTTTGGGCATTATAATTGAGGTTCTTAACACTTATCCATTACATGATCACTTCAACGAATACCTTTTCTTGTTTACTGCCAAACTTGATAATAAACACCCAAATAAACACAAAGGGCAGCTTGCCTATTTTAAAATTATGTCTAGAATACGTTAGATTATTACTGAACTAAAGAAAATATCATAAGCAAGCACTTCTGATATATCAAAGTAGAAATTGGCATCTATGTCAGCTATTCCCAATTGTCACTAACTAAGGAGGTTCCAGTTAGCATTAAAAACAACCACCAAAGTTCTCTATCCTCAAAAAGATTAATGGAACAATTGTTCATATACCCTCTGCTAAAGAGGTTTGCAAACCATGTTTTGTTTCATATCTGGCATCATGTATGGGGAAATTTTCTTAAATTAATCCTTTAAGTTCTTATTCTTGGTATATAATCACACATATCAGTTCGAAATTTTTGATCTAGCGTTTCCATGGAAATGATGGCTGCATATCAATGCATTTACTAATTACTTGTTAGCTGTTTTGGTCTTGTGTCCATCTTAATTTGTATTTTATGGATTATGAGGTGGGGTTGTATTTTTTGAATTGGCAGATGAAGAAAATATATGGGATATTTATTTCAATTCTCTCTAGTTGTTTGAAAAGAAGATTGGTCATCAAGGGCTTGCAACTATGTGGTTTTCAACCTTTATGATTTCCTTTTCCATCTATCCTTTTAGCCATTTCATGTTGATGATGCTTACAATTACTTATGATTCTGTTGATGATTCGTATTGTTTATATTGAAAATTTAGCTTGATACTTTGCATGTGTTGCAGAGAATCTGGACTCTGGAGTAAAGGTTTGTGCTTTCTCCAAAACATTCCTATTGGCTTTGTCAATCCTGAACTTGGTTTTGAGCTCATTAGAGATGAATCATCTTTCAAGCAGCACATCGTACTGATTCATAGTAATATCTAACCTCTTTTATATATCTTTGGGAATTATAATTGAGGTTATTAACACTTATTCATCACATGATCACTTCAATGACCACCTTTTCTCTTTTATTGCCAAACTTGATAATAAATGCCCAAATAAACACAAAGGGAAGCTTGTCTGTTTTAAAATTCTATTTAGAATACATCAGATTATTACGGAACTAAATAAAAAATCATAAGCAAGCACTTCCTGAGAGATCAAAGTAGAAATTGGCATCTATGTCAGCTATTCCCAATTGTCACTGAGTAAGGAGGTTCTAGTTAGCATTAAAAAAAACCACCAAAGTTCTCTATCCTCAAAATGATTAATGGAACAATTGTTCATATGCCCTTTTCTAAAGAGGTTCCCAAACCATGTTTTGTTTCATATCTGGAATCATGTATGTGGCATTTTCCCTAAATTAATCCTTTAAGTTCTTATTATAGCTATATAATCACACATATCAGTTCGAAATTTTTGATCTAGCATTTCCATGGAAATGATGGCTACATATCAATGCATTTACTAATTACTTGTTAGTTGTTTTGGTCTTGTGTCCATCTTAATTTGTATTTTATGGATTATGTCATGGGATTGTATTTTCTGAATTGGCAGATGAAGAAAATATATGGGATATTTATTTCAATTCTCTCTAGTTGTTTGAAAAGTAGATTGGTCATCAAGGGCTTGCAACTATGTGTTTTTAAACCTTTATGATTTCCTTTTCCACCTTTCTTTTTCCATCTAGCCTTTTAGCCATTTCATGTTGATGATGCTTACAATCACTTATTATTTTGTTGATGATTTTTATTGTTTATATTGAAAATTTAGCTTGATACTTAGCATGTGTTACAAAGAATCTAGACTCTGGAGTGAAGGTTTGTGCTTTCTCCAAAACATTCCTATTGGCTTTGTCAATCCTGAACTTGGTTTTGAGCTCATTCGAGATGAATAATCTTTCAAGCTACACATCATACAGATTCAGAGTAGTATCACTACCTCTTTTATATACCTTTGGGCATTATAATTGAGGTTCTTAACAGTTATCCATCACATGATCACTTCAATGACCACCTTTTCTCACTTACGGCCAAACTTGAAAATAAACACAAAGGGCAACTTTCCTGTTTTAAAATTCTATCTAGAATACGTCAGATTATTACTGAACTAAATAAAATATCATAAGCAAGCACTTCCTGAGATATCAAAGTAGAAATTGGCATCTATGTCATCTATTCCCAATTGTCATTGAGTAAGGAGGTTCCAGTTGCGGCATTAAAAACAACCACCAAAGTTCTCTATCATCAAAATGATTAATGGAACAATTGTTCGTATGCCCTTTGCTAAAGAGGTTCGCAAACCATGTTTTTGTTTCATATCTGGCATCATGTATGGTGAATTTTCCCTAAATTAATCCTTTAAATTCTTATTATTGGTATATAATCACACATATCAGTTCGAAATTTTTGATCTAGAATTTCCATGGAAATGATGGCTGCATATCAATGCATTTACTAATTACTTGTTAGCGGTTTTGGTCTTGTGTCCATCATAATTTGTATTTTATGGATTATGACGTGGGCTTGTATTTTATTAATTGGCAGATGAAGAAAATATATGGGATATTTATTTCAATTCTCTCTAGTTGTTTGAAAAGTAGATTGGTCATCAAGGGCTTGCAACTACAATGTTTTTCAACCTTTATGATTTCCTTTTACAGCTTTTTTTTCCATCTATCCTTTTAGCCATTTCATGTTGATGATGCTTACAATCCATTATGATTTTGTTGATGATTTGTATTGTTTATATTGAAAATTTATCTTGATACCTAGCATGTGTTGTAGAGAATCTGGACTCTGGAGTGAAGGTTTGTGCTTTCTCCAAAACATCCCTATTGGCTTTGGCAATCCTAAACTTGGTTTTGAGCTCATTCGAGATGAATCATCTTTCAAGCTGCACATCATACAGATTCAGAGTAGTATCACTACCTATTTTATATACCTTTGGGCATTATAATTGAGGTTCTTAACACTTATCCATCACATGATCACTTCAATGACCGCCTTTTCTCGTTTACTGCCAAACTTGATAATAAACACAAAAGGAAGCTTTCCTGTTTTAAAATTCTGTCTAGAATACGTCAGATTATTACTAAACTAATGAAAACATCATAAACAAGCACTTTCTGAGAGATCAAAGTAGAAATTGGCATCTATGTCAGCTATTCCCAATTGTCACTGAGTAAGAAGGTTCCAGTTAGCATTAAAAACAACCACCAAAGGTATCTATCCTCAAAATGATTAATGGAACAACTGTTCATATGCCCTCTGCTAAAGAGGTTCACAAACCATGTTTTGTTTCATATCTGGCATCATGTATGGGGAATTTTCCCTAAATTAATCCTTTAACTTCTTATTATTGGTATATAATCACACATATCAGTTCAAAATTTTTGATCTAGCATTTCCATGGAAAGGATGGCTGCATATCAATGCATTTACTAATTACTTGTTAGCTGTTTTGGTCTTGTGTCCATCTTAATTTGTATTTTATGGATTATGGCGTGGGCTTGTATTTTCTTAATTGGAAGATGAAGAAAATATATGGGATATTTATTTCAATTCTCTCTAGTTGTTTGAAAAGTAGATTGGTCATCAAGGGCTTGCAACTATGTGTTTTTCAACCTTTATGATTTCCTTTTCCAGCTTTTTTTTCCATCTAGCTTTTTAGCCATTTCATGTTGATGATGCTTACAATTACTTATGATTCGTATTGTTTATATTGAAAATTTAGTAAACTTTTGGAAATTATATTAATATACAATTAATGGGTGGTGTCAAATTGACCAAGAGTTTTAAGATGTCCTTCAGAGTTGGGTTTCAAAAAAGTTCATGAGTGGATGGTAAGAACACTATTATCTTATCTGGTGCATTGCATAGAAATTATTTCTATCATTTATTGTTTCTTTGTGGAAATTTTGTTACTTATAATGGGGCCTTGTTTTGTTCTCATTTATATTGGAAGTGTAATCTAGCTGTTTATATCGGCTCGATATGCGAAATGTAACTTTTGTAGTGTGGTTCTATTTCCAATTGCAATAACTTTCTACATGACATGGTGGTTTATTTGGTTTGTTGATGGTTTCTTCAGACCGATATATGTGAGATTGGGCATCAATATATTTGGTAAGGTTCTTGAATTTCTTGTTATTCTCTACTATATACTTGAGGGTTTTATTTTTTTCTTGTTTGAATGTAATTTTAGACCTGAGCTTTCTCCAACAATCAGTTCTAGAATGTTTTTGTTGTATTTTTGTGAGGCTAGGATACTCCTTTACATAGTTTGTTGTCTCCCATGCTCATCCTATAGAACTAGCAAGGTATTCAAAAATTGACATATGTAGACCGTAATAATAGGATCAGCCATTCATAACTACTCATTAGTGCAATGAACTATAGCATGCATTGGCATTTCCTAGACATTCTTGTAGAGGTTTTATATTCATTTACAGAAATAGCAGCAACCTAAGTTTTTATCGTAAATGATAATATTTTCATGTATGAGAGAGCCTCATTAATCTCCATTGACGATGAAGTAACAAGCTAGCTAGAGTCTAGACATTATTTAAGCATTATTTAATACTAAATTGAATTTTAAGGGGGATAATCAACATGACAATTAACAAACCTTAGAGACAATTCACGAGCAGTAGAGGGTAAGGAAGAAACACAATGGATTGACTGTGTAATGCCTCAGTCAGAACAAAGACCTTAAACATAAGATGATGTTCAAAATAATGTGAAGAAAATATTTTCGTTATTCCCCAGAAGTTATTAAAAAAATGAATAGGGTCTGTGTAGAGGTAGTGAAAGGAAAGATGATGTTATTCCCCTAGTCTTATAGGAAAAATGTACCTTTATAGTGGATTTTGAGTTATTTGAAGTAAGTTCCCACTGCTAACTACCCTCTAGTACAAGAAGAACTGGGACTCCTAATGCACACGCATAGGTTTGGTTGGGTAAACCCATTTTGATTTAAGAGGTCACAAAACTCCTTAGAATATCAACATTACATTGAGAAGACATTTGGCTATGCAGCCATGACTAAGGTCTATCTATTATGTCAAGTCATCAGGCCTTACAACTAGCCTCATCTATAAAGACTGTGTTAGCATGAGGGACTGCCATTAACTTCTCCACATTAGATAGCCATATATCAACCTTGTTCTGGGGAGTCAACTTTAGTAGTTCACACTGAGTCAGGTCTCAAAATTCTCACACATACTGATTAGCTTCTCTCAGATACATGCTGAATCAAGACACTAAAACCTGTAAATTTCATGCCATTCATTGATTTTTGTTGTTAAGTAACATTAAATAGATTTTAAATTCAACTTTTGTCAATCTGAATTGTCAAATTACACTTCATGTTATGGATTTTCAGTGTTAAGACCTTGTTTTCCACAACATAGTAGATTGTTCTTGGAATGCTTTCTGCATTGTCAATGTTTTTACACTTCCTTAAGGAATATTTAAATCTGGTAGAGATGGATCATTAAAGCTTCCTTTTCATAGTGGTTTAAATGGTCCTGTTAATTCACAATTCAGAGGAAATATATATACAAGAGAAAAGTAGGTTAAATGGGCAAGCTAAAGAAGAACTAAGGAGAAAAGAACTGATTGCCTATATAACTAATATATAGGAAAGATCTAGTAATAGATCTTCCTAGGTAATCAACTATCACATTGTATGGGGACATGTGATTTGCTGCATCCTATCTGAGCTTGTCTTTCTCATGCATGCGGTATACTTGAACCTTTGTTTATATGCAACATACTTGAAATGCAATTCAAGTCTATAAAGGTATTTCTTGTTAAAAAGGAATCCTACATTACTAGTCCTATATATTCAATATGACTACAGCACATTTGTTAGAAAGAAAGTGAAAAATGAGTACCACATTTGATTATAACGATGGATAGATTACCAGAATATTATTGCAGGAATTAACTCGGGTAGGAATTTCCACCAGCCAAAGTGAGAGAGACTTTCTGCTCATTTTCTTTGAAGGGCATTCAGCTTAGGTATTCTTCCTTCATTCAATTAGAAAATATTTCAGTTTAGGGCATAGTTTGAGAACTTAGATGACTTACAATATAGCTAGGAATAAGTGAATGATAAGACCTCTTTCATGTCCAACAAAATATTTTCATCTTTATCATTAGTAGTATACTATGCTTTGTATAGACTAAGACACTGAATATTGCAGTGAAATGCATAGGCTATTGTCTGTGGCTCTGTTTGTCTTATGTTGATTGCTGCAGGTAGCAAGCATGCTACTAGTTCTAAGTTAAACGAGGATGTTTTTATTTTTTATTTTTCATGACCATATCCAGATCAGTCCAAAATCCTACTTAGAATTCATACACCATTTATTGTCTTAGCCTGCCATGATTAGCACATAATACCTTTTGCATATTGCAGTGGTCATTCACTGACAATGGATGCAACTCTTCTTTTAGAGATTTCCTTTAACTAAGGAAATGCCACTTATCATTATCATTTCTGTACACATGTATGCATGTCATTGTTTCCCTGTTGAATTCCTCTTCATATCATGAACCCATTCCTATGTGACTCTTGCTATCATTGTTCATATTTTTAACATTATTGATTAAGACTTAAAAGCACAACAACAGATGAAAGATAAGTAGAGTACTAGATAGATAACATCAACTGTGTGATGGCAGCTATTATGATAAAGGTCTATAATATGAAACATGGTGTTTTTCTCTAACAAGATCTTACATCTTCATGTTTAGCATACAATCCAAAACTTATATAAGGTTACTTTCTTATGAATCTGTTTTTCGGTGCACAAAATGAGAAATCCCTCTATTTGGAAATTTTATGGTTTCCTTGTCTATTTAAGTATTTTAGATTCTCTGTTTTTGGCATGTCAAGGGACCTTTTATTACCTAGTTATAGCCTATTATGTAATATGATGTTTCTTTTATTCGAACAAGTGCTGGATTACAGCTTGCATGGTGAAATTATTAATATGCAATTAGAACTTTTCTTGAGAATTGCTTGTAAAATGACATTTATGTGTTTTCTGTATTAGGCATTTGCCTCCTAGTATGTATACTGTTGTCAAAAATTGTAGCTGGATCTAGAAAAGGTCAATGCAAATGGTAGAGCTATTGCCTTTGGTCACCCACTTGGAGGAATGGGTATATCAAGTCTGCACATTTTCAATAGTAGTAGTGAAAATTTGAATTCCATATCCTAGGGATGTTGCATATAGTCTTAGTAATGTTTTGGATTCAATGAAATGAAAGAAGATATTTAAGATGACTTTATTGCTAAGTATGAAAGTGAGAAACCATAGAAAGTCGAGTTTAAATTTTTTACATTCCTATAATGTTCCCCTCTGTGTTCAATTTTATTGGCAAGGAAAACATAATATGTGTTCAAATTCTTCTAACTTCTAGTCCAACCATAGACATCAGAAAATATTCGTTTGGTTTTTCATTGTGTTCCATTTGAAGAATGTCTTCAATAATCATAAACATGTACTATTGGCGCAAGTTTTCCATTAAGTTATTTCAATAAGTTTATATAATATCTCTTTAATCCATTTAATATTGAAGTCATTTAGGATCTCAGTTACATGTGAGGAATTTGGATTGCATGACCCTTTTTTTTTTTGAAATTGCAGTTCCTCATATTCATGGGTTTAAATTGGTGGCCTTCCAATCATGACATAAAATGCATGCTACTTGTCAAAAGAATTATAATCTCATATGCATTAAGAATAGTAGAAACCATGCCTCTTTATCCAACATTCAACCATTGTAACATCAATTTTATCAGCTCCCAGATGGATGAATGCCATTTGTATGTAATGCACATTCATCTGTTTAGCTCAAGAATCTTTCTTATATTGTGATCTTTCCTTGATAATTTATTTTGTAATGCAGTGGTTTATAAGAGATACCCCATATTAAAAATCAATCCACGCAAAATTAATGAAATACTTGATTATAAAGGCAAAAATTGTAGCTTGCAAGGAACTTTGAGTAGGGTAGGTGCAGACTTTAAGGCATTAAGTTAATAACTGTTTTCTTAGTGAAACAAAATTAAAAATATTCACACTGTAATTTCCTTTCTTTCCTGGATTTCCTCCCCATATGGGAGAGATAGGCCACCCTCCTATGTTCTGCTCTAGATTTGGCCTTGCAATTGTAGAGATTAGGTTGTTTGCTTGGAGATCCTACTCAGTTTCTCAGCATCCTTGGGGCTCTCTATTGTTGGATTGTATTCTTTGGGATGGTTCCTCTGTATGGCTTGCACAAAAGAAAATAATAGAATATGTAACCATGCTTTGTGATTGAAAGAATATTTTTATGGTGATTCAAGATGTCTTGTAACAACATGTTATTTGTGACAGCCTTTAGATGGTATTTTTGAGTTGTTTTATGTCATTCCTCCTTGACAATATCATTTTAGGACAATGTACATGGATTGCAGTGCATTGAAGTCAGGATGGCTTCCTTGGATTGCTATTACCAATATCTTTCTCTTCTTACACCATCCAGGGAGCTTGTATCTCATGTATTCCATTCATAATCCTATGGGGGCGAGCTCAATGAAGGCTAGCGTACTAAATTCATTTACTAGTTGGTTGTAAATACCAAGGATTACTTGCTTCTATTTTGACCGTTTCAAGAAATATGGGTGATGTTGAGCATGGAATACATCAAATTTTTCATCGAACAACTACAACTGTTGAGATATTATATTGGTGTCATTTTTTTTTGTGGTATATAGGTACTTGGAATTTTATATTGCTATCGAAATTCGTAGTTAGAATAGCGATGTAGGCCACATTGGACCCTTCTATGTATAAGGTTTTATTTATAATTACATAAATCAATATAGACTCTAGAGTGAGTTTTGCATTCCCAAATAACAAAAGTGGCTTCTTGTTTCAGTATGTGTCTGTCATTCATTCCCTCGTCATTGCTGCCAAACAACTTCAATAGCTTGATTGTGTTGATGAGGATAAAATTGTGTCACATGATCCCTGGCATGACACGAGGGCATCAAGAAAGAGTTCAATCACATTTATTGTAACAATAATTGCAACAGCCTCATCTTCTGTTATTAGTGAGCATGCCATTAGACTTTTATCAACACTTAACATTGATGTAGCAGTCTAGGGAGATAAACAAAATATCTTTATTTGTGTTGACCGGTTTCCTGAGGTATAATGTGTTCATAAAATTGTTGGTATTTGGGATTATTTGGATTATTTTTATGCAGCCATAAAATCTAATTCACAATACTTTATTTTTACAGGTTGATCAGTGCAGTTGAGCAGAAATCAGACTCACTTCTTCCTCCCTATCAAAAGCAGAAATTAGACTTACTTCTTCCTCCAATTTTTTTAAGTGTTCTTAAGGAAAGTGTGACCCCTCTCTCCCTTATTATTCTTGTTATTCATTGATGGTTTAAGCATAATGTTGGTTGCTACCAGAAAACCAGGGAGACTTTCAGGATTTAAAATTTCTTTTATCCCACATATAACTCGCTTTTTGTGGATGATGTTTTCTTTTTTGGTAAAGGGGATATTGAGGAGTGGAACTCTTTTTAAGCGGTCATTTTCTATTTTTGTTCAGCTTTAGGAATGGAGGTGATCTCTAAGAATTCAGGTTCAGAAAAGTTGATTTCCCATTTAGCTCTTCTCTTTCCTTGTAAAGTGGTAGAGCAAGATTCTTGTATGAAATACTTGGGATATATGATCAAGCCTAGTAGTTACTCCTTCAAAGATTTGTTATGGATAGTTAGAAACGTAGAAAAAGAATTGGGAACTGACCTTTAAATTTATTTTTGTTGGAGGGAGGATTACCTTAATTAGATCAGTCTCAGTACCAATTCATATTGGTTCTTTTTGGATTTAGTGCTCCATTCCATATTGAGGGTGTTAATACATAAAATTGATAACTTCTTATGGGTAGGAACTTACAAAGGAGGTAAAATTCATTTGGTAAGTTGTCTTAGACTCTCAGCCGAAAGCTATGGGGTGTGACATTAAAAATCCCAGTTGGTTTAAAAACACCCTTTGTTTGAAGAATTGTTGGAGTGTTTTATTTGGTGATGGTATGCAGCATGAAGTGATTAGGTTGAAGTATTTAAAAAGAGCTTATTTTTAATCTCAAAGAATAGCACTACACTACAGCTGACCTAAAGGATTAGATAGCACAAGCTTTCCTAGCCCACGAAGATATTTAAGGTCCAATAGGAAAGGGCCATGTATTTAAGATATGTTTTCAATGGTCTCTTCTTTATTTTACACACAATTATGCAGCCCTTCTTTAATCAAGTGATCTTGATTAAATTCTATACAAAAATTTGCACCATTAACTATAAGTACATCCCAACTTTCTTTAAATTGTATTTTTTGAAAGAAATTTTTAAATTCAGAGAGAAGCATTAGAACTAGTTGGAAAGGTTGGGAAGCAAATGCTCACCCAAACCTGGAGGGGCAAACCACTTAACATGATCACTTCCATTTCATTAAGCTGCATTAGAATTGGCTGAAAAGGTTGGGTAGCACAAGCTCACCCGGCCCTGGAGGGGAAAACCACTAAACATGAGCACTTACATTTGACTAAGTTGTAACAACCAATAGATGCTCTTCCATCAAAATCCACAAGAACGTGCACATAGCCTAACACGCCGCCATCTTCACCACTGGAACACAACATTCTGTTGACGACAACTTTAAAATAATTTATTTGTAATTAAAAACATGTTGTTGAAAATGAGTCTAGTTTATTCTAACATATTATTAAGTGCCAAAAATCCCAGATGCAAAATATTTATTAAAAAAAAGGTTTCAATAAAAATGGTTGTGTATGGCATTCTTTAAGTTTAAAGTGTCTTATGAACAACTTTTGTGTTTTGTACTACACAGTGCTTATTTGGGTGCCTTGCAAATCTTTATTCTGAGATAAGTTTGTTAGGATGGTTTATGCATTGTCATGAATTTAGGATCCTTGAAGTCCTTTATAGAAACTATACTTGGTACTCCTAGGTATTATATGTGAAATTTTCCAATTCAAAAGTAAGGTAAAATCAATTCCGAACCTTGGCGGTCTACGATGAAGAAGCTCTTGGTATGTTCTTTTTACTTCTTTTTAAAGGTTTATCTGCTTATAAATATTAAAAACACTTTATTTTGGAGTTTTTTGCAGCTGGTACTAATTTTTCAAAGCATCTGTTTTGTACATAGTTTTTGGTTGGTTTTTGTGCACTGTAATGGTATGATTTTCATTCTATCCTTGTTGTTCCTCAGGATGGAGAATCTAGGTGGAGTAGTTTGTACAGGGCCCTACATTTTTGGCATATTGCAGTGGTTGGAGTGCTCATTGAAGCTGGTGCTTCTCTCAAATTGGAAGACTCTAAAGCTCAAACACCAATTGATATGCTTTCTGGTTCAGTGCAGCAAGTTGTTTCTAAAGAAAACAATGCAGGCAGACTTTTCATGACTTTGTTGACAAGCAGACGGTGAATTGGAACTTTTTGACATGTAGAAAAGTGTTTCTTTATAATATGAAATTAATTTCCATGTGACTAAACAAGAACTTGTTAGCAATGTTTAGTATTGAGTCTTGATGCATTACTTTTTGATGTTTGTCCCTTTTCTATTCATAGGAACTACATATCTCCTTAGCTTGGGAAATGGTTCCAACTATCAACTTGGAACTGGAAATATTGACATACAGAAGTTACCGTACAAGGTGGAGGAACTTCAAGACCTCCTTACATAGGATATCGTTGCTGCAAAGTTCCATAGTGTAGCTGTGACTGCCTCAAGAGAATTATACTCCTAGGGTTTTGGGAGGGGAGGTAGACTAGGCCACCCTGATTTTGATATTCACCAGGTATGGGATGTACATTGTATAGGTATGGGATGTATATTGTACAAGAAACTATAATTGAATTTAGTAGAGAATAAAAAATCAAAGACAGTTCTATATTGTAGAGTTTTTCAATGTACATAGCTTGACAAGACCAAGTGGGAAGAAACTCCATTGCAGCATGAATGTAGATCAAACAAAATTGCACTACGCATGTGGAGGCTGCCAAATTAAAAGTTTAATTATGTGGAAACTGTTAGCTGGAATATTTCACCCTCTACGGATAGTAAGGTGTTCAACTAGTCTGAATGGTTCAGATCCAGAACAAATTAAGGACAAAGGTTGAAGACTCTCCCTAGACGTCGTAGATACCTGGAATGTGATGCTTCGATAGTAACCCTGTGTACCTGCAATTAGCTTAAACACAAAAACAAATCAAAGCTACCAGAATATAATCTACTAATCTATGTTAGTGACTAATGAATCTAACAACATACATGTGAAATCAAACAACAACAATAATATGGGACAGAAATCGGCTTTGTATTAATATAAAAATGGAGAAGTTTACAACCAATCAATCCTTAGTGTTGACATGCATCTCCATGAAACCAATCACTCTCATCCCCATAAGCTCCGAATTTATCTCTCTATGCTCTCCAATGGCTTGGGCCAAGTGATCAATCCAACAACATAACAATACCTTAAGAGTTCTCCCCTCAACCATGAACATGAGCTTGTATTTGTAAGGCTCAATGGATAGGGATGGTTGAGAGATTAGTGGGTGAGGTGGCCTCTAAGATCCTATGATGGGGGCTCTCGAGCTCAACTGACCCACAATGATAGGGATAAGGGAGGACACGAGGCTCATGATATAGAAGCCTCGAGAAACTTCTCTTTTTCCCTTTTTTACCTAGGGTACCACTTTTCTCCTTCAATGACAGAGTGGTTCTGGTAAAAAATGCTTATGGACTAAGGGCCATAAGTGGTGGCACTACTTGTGGACAATAATTGATAGGTAGTGTGAACAAGGTACCTGTAATGTCCCCGGCTTTGACCCCGTTTGCATGATGTATATATTGTAATTAATCGTGGTGAGGAGCTCAAGGCAAAATCCCCACCATCGATTTTGTTGTGTACGTTTCAACAATGGGGATAATTGCCGATGGTATGTTGTGCTCTAAGGCACATTATAATTCAGCATCATGTAAACCCGCACATCAATTAATTAAACCACAACCAGCTACGGTAGTGCAACGTTGAATGAAAAGGGCATGGTTCCAAAGGATAAGGGGTGGGGGATGTCAAACCTTGGTTATGGGGGAAAAACCCATGTTTCACCACCTTTGTTGTTTGTCACCTTTTGCCTCATCCAACCTTGTCAACCTCTTAGATGCTTCAGCTGGTGGTTGGGGAGTTATGGCTGAGTGGCTGAGGGCATTTATTGATGGGGAAAAACGTGGGTAAGAAGGAAAGCCATTCCTCCATCTTCTCCACGACTCCATTCTCCCCATGGTCGGTGGTTTTTCACGTCCTATTGCTCACCCTCACGCACAGGTTTCTCTCACGCAGAGCTGTGGTCTGTTCTTCCTCACGCAGAGGGAAAGTTTGCATTCGCGCATGCCTAGGAGGTCTGTCCATCCTCTCGATGGCCTGTTGATTAGCGTGCATAGAGGAGGCTGTTTCCCCTCACGCGCAGGCTGAAATGCTCACGCAGAAATCGGGTATGTCTTTCCCGTGCATTTTGCTGTTGGGCGCAAGTTTTTCCTCACGCACAGATTGTTTGGGTCATTTTCCCATGTGAGAGGCATGCTCCCTGTTGTTGCTTTGGGTATGTTGTCTTCCCCACGTTTTTGGGTTAGCTATGGTGTCCAAATTCGTTTTGGGCCACTGTGGAATGCCAATTTGTTGGAAGTGTTCTCCTCTGTCCATGCTATGGGTTTGCTTATCCTTCGTTTGGGACTATGCATAGTTGCTATTGTTTCTATTGTGAAATTGGGTTGCTGTTGTTTCCCTGGTTTGGGATGTTGTTGAGTTGTTTTGGCCACGTTAGGGCCAAGAACAACTCCGTGTTGTCGATTGGACTTGATCTATGCTCATCCATTGTTTGGGGCTGTCCCCTGTTGTTTTACCTGCTTCACAGGGCTGTGAAGGGATTGTTGCTGCACGTAAGCAGTGGTTGGTCTACGGACTATGCTGGCTTGGCCGTTTGTTCTAGGCCTGTTAAACCTAGCGGTATTATGGTTTGGCTGTTGGTGCCCCCTTAGCTATGTGTAAGCCTGCATTGACCCTTATTCCGAAGGAATCATGCCTAGCTCGGGGGTGGCAGCGTTGCTGAGAGGCTGATGAGCATGCTGGCCTATGATTGGGTGGAACGTTGCAACGACGTAGCTGGTTGCGGGTGAATTCTTCACCAAAAGATAAGTGCTGCTAGCTACTTCATCTCTGTAATTTATATTGATGATTAATGCTGGAATGTATTTGTGTTGCTTCCGTTGTATGATTGAAGGATTCAGGAATTTGTGTATGCTTAGGCATCTTAATATGCATCCTATAAGCTTTTAAATTTCAGCACTTGATTTCTGTTTATGTTCATGGGGCGGTTTACCCGGTTGTGTTGATGTGTTCGTCACGTCCTCTTCACCGGTATGAGGGATGGGGACGTGACAGAGTGGTATCAGAGCCATGGTTGCAACAATGGGCCTCTATGGGCCAAGAAGGTGCAGTGACAAAAGGTAGAATTACCTTCTATGTTCAGCAGAGCAGCAAAAATTTTGAGAAAATTTGGCTAAGTGTGAACAGTCGGAAGAACTGGAGAAGTTCCTATCTGTCATTGCAGAAGGTTTCGTGAAGTTCCTGTCCGCCGTTGCGGAAGGGTTCACAGAGTTAACCTCCGACCATTGCAGAAGAATTCCAGAAGTGCCGCCGTTGCGGATGGCGGAGCAATTCCGTATCCGACTCGCGATCCGTCCGATCGCCGACGCCGTAGAAAGATTTCAAAAAGATTTCAAAATCCGGCTAAGTATGGAACGGTCGGGCCATTGGAGGAAGTAAACTTCCGCCGTTGCGGAAGGATTGGTAAAGTCTCATGTCCGTCGTTGTGGATGGTGAAGCGATTCCACGTCCGATGTGAGAGTCGTCTGATTGCCGATGAAGAAGAAATTTTGGAAAATTGAAAATTTGGCTAAGTGTTGGAGAAATCGGAAGGGAGATCTTTCTGACGTCTGACGTTACGAGATTCCGCTGACGTCCGTAGTTCAAGTGGTTCTGAGTGCCAAATCAGAAGAACCAGTGAAGTGGGCATTCGTCGTTGCGGATGAATGGGTGAAGTTTTTCGTCCGCCGTTGCGGGCGCCCAAACGGTTAAGTCTTCCGATGGGAGATTTCCCCGACCGCCGACACGTCAAAAAAGAGGTTAAGGCTCAAAGTTGGTTCACGAATCGGAAGGTTTGGAGCTTTTTGAGAGCCACTGTTGCAGAAGGTTCGGAGCTCTCGAGCGTCTGCCGTTGCAGAAGCTGGAGGCATTTGCCGGCCGATCAAAAAGACTGTCGACGCCGCAAGAGAAAGTGCGCCGATCAGAAGAGTTGACGAAGAAGACGTCCGCTGTTGCGGATGAAAAGCGGTTCAGCATCCGATGTGAAGTCACCCGACATTGCAGAAGGGTTGGAACTTCTGGGGAGCTGCAGTTGCGGAAGGTTAGAGCTTCCAGGGAGCCGATTCGGCGGAAGGAAGTATGGAACGGGAGCCGATTTCAACTGTTTTTAGAAGGATTTTTCAGCTGTTTTCGGGAAAATTTTCAAAGCCGAAAATGAGAAAATTGGCAGCGATCTAATGCACCAGATTGCACGAAAACCAATGTTTTACAAAAAAAAAAAAAACGAGGGCGCTGCCCTCGACCCGCCCTGCAGTGGGGGCAAGCCCCCTTGACCCCCGTCGTCCCTTGAGACAGTCGTTTTTGTGGAAGGAAAATCCTATGTTTTGGGCAAGAGTTTGAATCACAGGGATTTTCACAAAGGAAAAGAAGGATGCTGAAAATGCAGCTGCCAAAATGGCTCTAAGATCATTAGAAGAATGTGAAAATTCTACTTTGCAGTAGTGTAATGAAAGTGCCAATATTAGTGAAAGTCTTCATTCTTGGAAGTGGTGTGGTTTTCACATCCGAGGTCGGAATGAGGCATGTGAATAGGCGTTGGAAAGCTTATCCAGTGGGGAACGAGGATAAGTGACCAGAATCTGAGCATGAAGTAGCAAAGTGCTAAGGATGGCCGCTGTTGCCAAATGGACAAATCTGGACAGTTGCATGCCCAGGGGCAGCAAGGACTGTAAAGTCAATCAGCTGCTATGTGGAAGAGTAGTTCCATGCCAAGATGAAAGACTTAAAAAGGGAAGTTTTCTTTAAAAACCCTGTCTTCTGATTATAATTACATTTCGTAAGTTTATGCTTGAAATGCATGAAGATATGTATTGCATGCATAGGATATTGCATGATTGGTAAGAATATTGGAAAATATATATATGTATAATGAACCACTAATGATAATCATTTTTTTGATGTTGGAATTAGTGAACAAACCAACGATGACATGGACCCGGATGAATATGTTGCTGATGCTGATGAATGAGACCAGCAACCCTATGGAGAAAGAGATAAGGCAACAAGTCCATAACAAAAGTTGGTGAGCAAATTTTGCAATCTCCTACAAAGGACCAACCGAATTGGTCATGTTAAGGGTGTAAGTACGACCCATGCAGGTAAGAGTTGCTTATGACAAATTCCATGGAATGGTAAAGGTAAGAGACCTCATACCATGTGAATATTGGAATGAAGAAAGGTGTCATGCCTATACATGTTAATGATATTGATTATAGTAATGCATCCTATATGAGGTAGTCATGGTTAGGCCATGGTATGGTTGAATGCATAGTATTCCTGAATCAATGCAAGGTAGCGTTGAATGGACATGCATTAAGAAAATTTTATGAATCTTGTTGTTATGCATTGAATGTATGCATATGAAGGGTGTGAGTGACTGATTGCCTAAGTAAAGGTGCAAACGTTGTGATGCATTGAGATGAATGCATGTGATATTATGAATAACTAACAGCTGAAATGATGAATTAATGATAATTCTGGAACTGTTGTGAAGGTTGTTATGAATGTAGGGTAGTCATGATCAATTGGCTGCCAGAAATGCTCTATTGAAGAGCAAGGTAGTATGAATGATATGCTTGTGAAGTAAGGGTATCTAAACCTTCATTTAACTGCATGAATGGTATGAATATACCTTGCAATGTTAGTATGATAACGATTGCATGGCATAAATGAGATTTGAGAACACTGATGTGACTAACCTTTGAAGTATTTGAATTATATAAATTCTGAAAATGCTTCGGTAATGGTTGTAGCAATAAGATAGTATATACATCCATACTTGCCAAGTGTTTGGTTGATGGAAGCTCATGTTTCAGGTAGAATATTTCGAGCATGGCATTGAGAGGTAAGACCTTGACCAATGCCAGAATCTACCATGTAAAAGAGCTTGCTAGATTTGAATTATGAATTTCAAATTAACGAATTGCTGACAACTACTAGTCACTATTTGGCTCGCATAAGCTTGTGTTTGGTTGTTTGAAGCTTATGTTTCAGGTAGATTATTTCAAACATGACAGTGAGGGGTAAGTTCCTGACCACTGCCAGAATCTACCTTGTGTATGCATTATGGGTTGTTAAAATTTGAATTGTGAATTTCGGATTTGAGAAGTTGCTGACAACCACTAGCCATTGTTGGCTTGCATAAGATTTTGTTTGGATGTTTGACACTCATATTTCAGGTAGATTATTTCAAACATGACAGTGAGAGGTAAGTCCCTGACCACTGCTAAAATCTACCATTTATGAGAATAAGTCTCATGGTTGTGAAAGTAGTTGATATGCATAATGGGTTGTTAAATTCGAATTGTGGATTTCGGATTTAAGAGGTACTAACGAATACTAATCATTGTTGGCTTGTGTGAGATTGTGTCAGGAGGGACACATGGTAAGTGGGTATTTATGTTATGATAGTAAGAATAAAATTATAATGGGAATAGTAATGCTGCTTACAAGGGACCCACAATTGAGCAAGTCAATTTCTGTAGTAGAGTTGCAAATTCTTATCGAATTTGATTGCTAAATGTCATTGCTTGGTTATGGAACGATCAAATTGGATTGTGGTATCAGGTAATGACTGACTGTTTGGCTATTTGATGAATGTGTCAGGAGTATACACTGCAGGAAGATCATGTGTGATGACCTACAAGAGCCAAACTTCATGGGAAGGTTTTCCCTTATCTTGGAAATGGGTTTCGGGTGAAACGCCATTAGACATTTTGAAAATGTCTCATCTGCACTGCATGTTTGGTAATAACATGAGTGAGATGGTATGGATTATGTCGGTAAGACATGTGTGGATACGAACTGTGTTGGGAGCATGGATGGGGGCTTGGTTTTCTTGTGAAACCTGGTGATTGGAAACCACACAGACAGAGCTAGAGGGCTAACTTTCTTCTCCACAACCCCGGGATAGCACTGGAAGGGAATGCAGGGCCTGAGGGACTGTGTAGCAGAGAAGGGACTAATTCCTTGTGTTGGGTGTGTGTGGGTGTCTTAGAAGTCAGGCTAGTTCTGGTGTAGGTATTCCTAGCTCTGCAGTGAGCTCACCAGCTTAGCATTTAGTCTTTCCCAACTCTTTGACGGTGCCTAACAGATATAAAGGCATACTGTGACGGAAAATGGATAAGTGTTCTGTGACCCTTGCTATGAATATGCATGTTTAATTATTAAATTTTATATGCAGAACATGTTTTGATTTATTTCCATGATGACTGATTGCTTGAGTATGGATAGGTCCTACATGGCACACACCGGAAGAGAGTGCACACTTTTCCGATGTTGAGTCATGAAAGGGTTTTCAATATTGATTACACTTTGGGGAGTGGACGCACTCCTGGTGTCTCAATATTTGATAGTGAATGATATGAAATGTGATTACAGTTTTAAGAAGCAATGATGCTGATGAGTTTGCTTGTATTGCTTGTGTTGCTTGTGTTGACAGGCTAAAGGTAAAGGTAAATGGCGATATAAGTGTATGTTGGTATAAGTGTATGGTTGATATAAGTGCATGGTTGGTATAAGTGCATGTGTCAGTGTTGACATAAGTGTATGATGGGCTGTGATATGCCTAAGGATCCATAGTAGGTCCTAGACCTGGAAATGGTCATGATAAAGTTCCAATCCCAGTTGACATGGTTATGTACTGGCTGGACATTAATTATTTGATGTTGTGGAGCAGCCGGCGTGCTGACCTAACATCTAAGTCCATAGGTGATCCCAAGGCTTGCAAAGTGAAGCAGGATCCTGTGGACGAACGAGGAAACGCACAATACAGATGAGTATTGGATTATTTTGCTTATGAATATGCATGTGTATATGATTTGGTTATGATGTTTTAAGCTCTTGTTCTAGACATGAAACTAATGAGAATAAACTAAACATGTGAATTTATTCAATGTTTGAATATAGGTATCGCTGGAGGCGAGGACTATGAGAGCATCCTAGAGGTGCATGTGGACATGTGACTGTCCTGGAAAGCTCGGAATGAGTGGTAATGAAAAAGGTGCTAGTGAGACGGGGGAGTCCTAGCAATTGAGACAAACCATGTGGAGAGACTCCATGGTTTAGAGGTCTGGAATAGACCAAAGACACTAAGTGTCATGACCAATAAGGATTGGTCCAGCATTCACGGTAAAGTGAAAGAGGCTGAGAGCATGAAAGGCCACAGCAGTGGTGTGGGTTCTAGGATGGAACAAAATAAAGAGGAGAAAACTCTTACTGCTCTCTCTTGCCTTTTGATTATATATATATATATGTTTATGCATTGTGAAAACAAAGGATTGTTGAATGCATGTATGATTGAGAATGAAATGTGTGTATTTACTTAAGTAATTTGTGAATGCTAGAATAGTTAATTCCCTGCCCAGGAATGGAAATGAATGAGCTCATGTGCCTGTTGGGAAGGCATGAAAGATATGAAAGCCTCATTGATGAGACTTGGACTGTCATGCCAAATGGGGAAATTAATTGACTGACTTTAATGTCTATATTATGCTTGGTCTAATAGAATTTCAATGGTGCATTTCACAGGTGAGAAAAGTGAAACCAGGTGGTGCACGTTGATTATGGCAGCAGATCAAAAGTTGTTGGACTTGGCTAGAAGTCTCCTTCGAATGATTGCCAAGACCCAAGAGAATCTTGGGGAGATGCTCAGGATATAGAAAAGGCAGAGTGAAATGAACCACCAGATTTTACAAGACTCTATTGGTTTGCAAAGGGAGGTGAAAATCCTTCTGGGAGCAATCGGCAAAGGAAAGGAAGGTGGATCAGCAATGGGACATTCGTCCAAGCGACCCGATAAGAAACGGTCCAGGCATGAAGACTCAAAGGAAATTGAGCAAGTAAAGATGAAGCAACCAGTGAGATGCTGGAGATGCGGAGGACATCATTTACGCTGGGACTTTTCAATGAAGGAACATGATGAGGGAAATAGCCGCAAAGTTCCTAGACTTCGGGATCAGCTGGAAGCTGAGAACCAGCAGGACAAGTCCGTGGAAGCCGAGAGGCTTGGTATTGAACGTTCAAAGTAAATGATTGAACGTGGGACAGATTTGCAATTTTGTAATTTTGATGTGCAATTGTATATGTATTGTATATATGTAATGGAACACCGAGGACGGTGTTACTCCAAGGGGGAGGGGAATGTAATGTCCCCGGATTTGACCCCGTTTTCATGATGTATATATTGTAATTAATCGTGGTGAGGAGCTCAAGGCAAAATCCCCACCATCGATTTTGTTGTGTACGTTTCGGCAATGGGGATAATTGCCGATGGTATGCTGTGCTCTAAGGCACATTATAATTCGGCATCATGTAAACCCACACATCAATTAATTAAACCACAACCAGCTACGGCAGTGCAACGTTGAATGAAAAGGGCATGGTTCCAAAGGATAAGGGGTGGGGGATGTCAAACCTTGGTTATGGGGGAAAAACCCATGTTTCAACACCTTTGTTGTTTGTCACCTTTTGCCTCATCCAACCTTGTCAACCTCTTTAATGCTTCAGCTGGTGGTTGGGGAGTTATGGCTGAGTGGCTGAGGGCATTTATTGATGGGGAAAAACGTGGGTAAGAAGGCAATCCATTCCTCCATCTTCTCCACAACTCCATTCTCCCCATGGTCGGTGGTTTTTCACGTCCTATTGCTCACCCTCACGCACAGGTTTCTCTCACGCAGAGCTGTGGTCTGTTCTTCCTCACGCAGAGGGAAAGTTTGCATTTGCGCATGCCTAGGAGGTCTGTCCATCCTACCAATGGCCTGTTGATTCGCGTGCATAGAGGAGGCCATTTCCCCTCACGCGTAGGCTGAAATCCTCACGCAGAAATCGGGTATGTCTTTCCCATGCATTTTGCTGTTGGGCGCAATTTTTTCCTCACGCACAGATTGTTTGGGTCGTTTTCCTATGTGAGAGGCGTGCTCCCTATTGTTGCTTTGGGGCTGTTGTATTCCCCACGTTTTTGGGTTAGCTGTGGTGTCCAAATTCATTTTGGGCCACTGTGGAATGCCAATTTGTTGGCTGTGTTCTCCTCTGTCCATGCTAGGGGTTTGCTTATCCTTCGTTTGGGACTGTGCATAGTTGCTATTGTTTCTATTGTGAAATTGGGTTGCTGTTGTTTCCCTGGTTTGGGATGATGTTGTTGAGTTGTTTTGGCCACGTTAGGGCCAAGAACAACTCTGTGTTGTCCATTGGACTTGAGCTGTGCTCATCCATTGTTTGGGGCTGTCCCCTGTTGTTTTACTTGCTTCACAGGGCTGTGAAGGGATTGTTGCTGCACGTAAGCAGTGGTTGGTCTATGGACTGTGCTGGCTTGGCCGTTTGTTCTAGGCCTGTTAAACCCAGCGGTATTATGGTTTGGCTGTTGGTGCCCCCTTGGCTATGTGTAATCCTGCCTTGACCCTTATTCCGGAGGAATCATGCCCATCTCAGGGGTGGCAGCGTTGCTGAGAGGCTGATGAGCACGCTGGCCTATGGTTGGGTGGAACGTTGCAACGACGTAGCTGGTTGCGGGTGAATTCTTCACCAAAAGATAAGTGCTGCTAGCTACTTCATCTCTGTAATTTATATTGATGATTAATGCTGGAATGTATTTGTGTTGCTTCCGTTGTATGATTGAAGGATTTAGGCATTTGTGTATGCTTAGGCATCTTAATATGCATCTTGTAAGCTTTTAAATTTCAGCGCTTGATTTCTGTTTATGTTCATGGGGCGGTTTACCCGGTTGTGTTGATGTGTTCATCGCGTCCTCTTCGCCGGTATGAGGGATGGGGACATGACAGTACCGCTCCTGGACAAAGGGGAAAACACAGTGTTGATCATTTTTGTGAAACATTGGCAAATGGTATGAGTTTCCACTCCAAGTGCTAGGATTCATGGCAATTAGGTATGTTGAGAGCCTTATCACATGATGGTGATAGGATTTTGGTATAACAGGATGCCCCCAAAGCATGATTCTTAGAGGGATACATTAAATGAGAGCTTTGAGAGAACAAGTCGTCACTACAAGGTGAAAATGTCGGCTCGATCAGAGCATGTTGTCAAGTAGGCATATGTAGTACATCAGTATGTGGATTCATAGACACAAGTAACCAAACTCATGGCTGTGGACCAATACAAGGCAGATCCATGAGAGGAATAAACAAGCATGGCTACTAGAATACAACGTAGATCCATGTGATAGAGGACTCAAACTTGGACACAGCTACCAGACATACAAATGTAGATCTATGTCGTACAGATGCAAATTTGAGCATAGCCATGACCATACAAATGTGGATCCATGCTAGATATACAAAACTCCATCATAACCTAGGGAAAAGCAATAAGCGCTTTAAACAAATACCTAGGGTCTTCATCTCATCTTCCACAAAGTATGATTCTATCCATGTGATTACAATGATCTGAAGTCGAACATGGTAAAAACCACTTGATTACCGGCCAATGATGTGAATCATTAACAAGTGCAAGGGAGATCACCATTGATGTCAATGATTCCCAAGGTACTCTAGTAAAATCTACTAAGTGTGAATGGATGTCATGATGTCAAACACCTAGTCGATTCTATCGATAAAAGGTCAATGATGTGAACCTATGTCGAGAGTGAGAGAATCTATCATTAAGGCATACAGATCTCAAGGTACCAAATATTGTTTCTAATACTATTTCCCGGATGACGAGCTGATGTCGATGGGAAAATTCTCGTCGAAGGAGGGCCATGATGAGTCCCACATCGACGACATGAAACTTGAAACATAGTTCTAGAATGATGTGAATGTAGTAACCATAATATTGAATCAAAGATACTGGCACAAAGACTGTGTAGACTGTAAAGATAAAACTTCTTTAAATCCATTTTGAACATCAGGCGGCATGACAAAAATACTTGGCAGCATGACTGGATGGGACAGACACACAATGCGACAGTGGACAATGCATTCTTTTGAAAGACTGAAAGGAGTGACATGACTCATGAAAGTGGATCATCGCGGAGATCAACTGAATACCCAATTGACTGACATGATGTGCAGACAAGTGCCATGTTCAAAGGTAACAACAAACAACTGCCATTATTTGCAAAATGATTCCCTTCCCATTTCCCCCATCATGATCGATGAGTGCCTCTTTTTGGTTTTATGAGTTCAAAGAGGGGAACAAACACTTGATATAGCTTATAGGAAGACAAGTCCATACTCATATGTTTTATGAATGTGAGAGAGGAAGGGTTCATTCCCAAAATGGGTCTCTCAATGTTTAATTTAACAATTCCACTGAAAGAAAACTTGGTATCGTTCATGTTTAGAGAGTCTAAACGAATACGGAAGAAGACTCCAAAAGGGTCCTTTTTCGTAGGATTTAGTCTCTAAGGATTGAAAAAGTGTAAAATCATATCTTAGAGAACTCTTCTAGTCATGATTGGCCGAAGTGTTCCTTTTTCATAAATAGTCTATCCGAACTGAAAAAGAGATAACCTACCATTGGAGAGACGACTCTTCAAATACTTTTACGAGTATGAAGAATACAAGTACTTGACAATATTTTCACATTTTAAGAGTCCAAAAAGATCTTAAAGAAGACTCTATCAACGTTTTTCATGTTTGAATTTAGATCAAGAAAAAGTAACAAGCTAAGCTCAAACCACTTTTCATGTTTTAACCAGAGCACAAAAAATGAAAAGTAAGCTCAACACCATCTTACTATTTTTAACAAGCTCGAAGATCAGTGGAAAGAATGCTCAGAGATTGGTTTCATTTTTACGCAAGCTTGAAACCAATGGGTAAACTATGCATGATTGCTAGCGAAGCCTACGCCTAACATGGTTGCTAGGGGCTCGAAATGCCCCCCAAGCTTCGTTTCATCTGACAATTCTTCTTCCATACCCAACATAAAAACCTAGTTATTAATGTGAAAATGTTCACCAGGGGAGTAGGAATAACGAGAATTGGGCATGTGAAAAAAAGGTTCAAGTTCTAACACTAAAGGGAAGACTCGAATCAAGGGAAGGGGATCTGTTTCATTTTTATACAAGCTTGAAACAGAAGGTAACTATGCTTGGAACATGGTTTCATTTTTATGCAAGCTTGAAACCAAAAGGTAAACTATGCTTAAGGAAATCCATTTCATTTTTTAACGAGCTTGACATAGAATGGGAACTTTGCTCACAGGCATCCGTTTCATTTTTTAACGAGCTTGACACAGAATGGGAACTTTGCTCAAAGGCATGGTTTCATTTTTATGCAAACTTGAAACCAAAAGTTAAATTATGCTTGAGGAGTAGTTTTATTTTTTAACGAGCTTGAAACCAAAAGGTAAACTATGCTCGTGACAAGGTTTCATTTTTATGCAAGCTTGAAACCAATAGGGTAAACTATGCTTAAGGAGTGGTTTTATTTTTTAACAATATTGAAACCAAAAGTAAACTATGCTCTCCAACCTGCTCCTACCGAACATGATATCCAGAGGTTGCTAGGCTTCCCCCATTTCATAAAATTTAGTGACTTAGCTCCATTATGATGTCCATAGACTAGAGCTATGCCCCCCATTTTATGTATGATGGGAAGAAGCTAACTATAAGAAGGGGAAGGAACCACAAGAACATGCGGCACATTCATGGTGGTCTAATTACTAGGAGTAATGCCATGGTTAGGTGTAACAAAGGAAAGTTGATCAATGGTCACAATCTTCCCATCATGGGGAAAATGCATAACTCGAAAGAGTGTGGACACAACAACCTTCATGGAATAAACATAATCGCGTCCAAGGAGAAGATTGAAATCTAAAGGACCTTGGACCACCATAACATCAATACAGACAGTTTTCTCTCCTAACGTAATAGGAAAATAAGGAAGGGTCCTTAAATTTGAGGTAGGCCTATGATTAAAAGCCAGTATCTGATCTATGGCCAGCACAAGCTGAGGAGAACCTAAAGCTTTCCAAGCAGTTGAGGATAGAATACTAACAGAATCCCCTTTGTCAACAATAGTGTGAAGTATCCTCCTAGCAGTAACATTCACAACTATCTCGAAGGGAACACTCGAATGAAGATGAGACTCTGTTAGGTTACTCCAGTCAAAGGAAATAACCTCACTACTCAAAGAGGGTTTTGTCAAAACAGATAAAATTTCCTCTTGTTGAGAATAATCAAAATGAAGAATAACAACTTCAGTAGGTTTTGGTTCATTCTCTACTGGAAGAGAAGAAAAAGACGAAGATTTGGTCAAAGATACTACTTCAGTCTTAACACTCTTTGATGAAAGAGCGGGATTGGGTGGAATTGACACCGACTCGACCACTTTAACTTCACTCTCCAAAGGAAGAGTGGAATCAATCACAGATAAATCCAAATCGACCACTTGGTCAACCAGTGGGGAATCAAGGGACAACTTACTATCACTTGTTGGAATCACCTGTTCATGATCAGTAATATTTTCCAACCAACACGAAGCTTCATCCATGCTTGGAAAAAGAAAAGTACGATGCATAGCCTTGCAAATCAAACAAGGATACAAGACTTTACCCTTACGACCTTTTATCAATGGATCACTGGTTGAGGGAGTATCATCAACATGATGATCAGAGGTTGATGACACAGACGGTTTGGACCTTTTAGACCATTCTTCTTGTACATGGGAGAGACCGAGACACTCCTTAAGAAGGTGGTCCCCCTTGCAAAGATTATAAGGGAACTTGGGTTTTCCAGGAATTCTCTTAGAACAAGAACCTTCAAGAGCAAATGGTTGCTGATTTTTCTCTTTCTTATCCTTCTTCTTTTACCTTTCTTCTTCTTCTTATTCACATGACTACTAACCATAGATCTTTGGTCAAGTGAAGAAGAAGAAAGGGGTGAAACAACAATCAACGAAGAAGGAGAGGGATTAGGTTGAGGTCGATCCTCTCATAGAGGAGAGGTGACATTTGAGGCATTATGTGTGATAGGAATTACCCTATTAAAAATCCAGACTAGTAATCCTATAGTTAATCCAGGAAGATTTAGACTAGCAATAAATGGAGGACCAATACCTTCACTTGGATGGAATACAAAAGGTACACCTTGGAAAGGGATGTCTTGAGTGGTAGTTCCATATTGGGATGCCATCTCTAAACTCTCTAATAACCTCCTAACTACCATGCATAAGAAATTACTACTCAAACTAAAAGCAACAAGCAAACATGTGAAAGGAGTGGATAAGAGTCAGGAACCTCACAGGACAGGCCAAAAGGATAACTCAGATGGTTTGAGGATTCCTAAAATAGTCTCCCGATATACACAAGGTACTTGGGAGTTCAAATCGGTAGTAGTGTTGTCTAATGCATAACTGTACACAAGGGGCCTTTCGATATACAATCGAGTACGTGAAGTACCTTTCTATATACCTCAAGGGTACGTGAAAGGCCGTTCGATATATCGATGGTACATGGAAGAACTGTGCGAGTCCTGGGATGTAATGTGGACAAGTAACGACATCTCCTATGTTTAATGACGCCCGAACACATCTCTAACTTATTACTCAAATTGCTACAAGTTTTAACCTAGTACTACTGTTAATTTTATCTTGTGCGTTTAGGTGGAACCATGGAGTGAAAACTTGAAATTAAAGAAGATGCACATTGATCTATATGATAATGCAAGCTTTCCTCTTCAATGAAATTCTACCTAAGAGAGGGAGAGAGATTTACTTTTCTTCCAAACAAATGCACACCCAAATGCAAATGCAATTCTATCTTTTCAAACGAAAAGGGAAATATCAATGCACCCCAAACAATCTTCAAAGAAAATAAGAAAGATATCTAGAGAACATCTAACATAAATAAAAAATTGTTTCCTATCTTTTCATGCTTGAAAAAGATGCATAAAAAATTAATGGAAAGATGATTTCACTAACGTTCCCAAACAAATCTAACTCTAATGCACGCAAAGCTGAAAACAGATATTTCTTCTCAATGAAAGTAAGATCTAGAATTTCAAACAATCATGCACAAAACAAGAAGAAAATCGATTAACATGCTTGCGAATAAAGCAAAGGAGAGAGAAAACTAAAACTTCTCTTTGAAACGGACAAGGAAACAAAGAACCAATCTTTCCTACCAAGCACTGAAAAAATCAGCATGCAAAAGGAAACAAGAATCACCCCAGGTAAAGAAAGACTCAAAACAACATGGATCACTCATGCATTCCAACTCCAAAAAAATATGAAACCTACTCATGAAAATGAAATGTATATTTCCAATTCCAATGAATAATATCTACATAAAAAAGCAAGAGGTTTCAAGCAAAGAAAATAATGTAGAATCTAATGCAATAAACTCAAACTCTCTTTGAATGCAAAGGGAATATAACAATCAAAGCAACTTCAAAATACACAATTCATGGCCCCTCCAAAATACACTTCATTTTTATCAAAAAGTAAGCCAAAAACAAACAACAATCAAAATACAAAGTCTGGAATAGGGCCTACCTAGCACTACGCAGATGAAGCTACTAACAGGCGGTTTTAAGGCAAAACCTCTCCTTGCTCACTAGATTCAGGTGGTGGCACCACGTATGGCTAACTTGACTCAGGCAACGGCACCGATTCTTGCCAATAGAACATGTGTGATTCCCTATATAAATCTAAAACATAAAGGAGAATGATAGATCAAGTCAGAAAAAGACCAAATCAAGGTAAAACCTGATAGATCAAGAATAAAAGAGAGCATAAAAGGTCGAAATTATTTCAGATCTAGATAGATCTAGAAGTTTCAAACCAAAATCCACTGAGTCAGATAGCAGATCTGACTCAAGAGAGTTGGAGAAGGAGCCTGGATTCGGACAAGAGTTGAAGAACTGAGGAAGATCAGATCAACTGATACGTATATTCAATCCCCAGCGGAGTCTCCAGATTTGTTAGTTGGAATATTTCACCCTCTGTGGATAGTAAGGTGTTCCACTAGTTTGAATGGTTCAGATCTAGAACAAATGAAGGACAAAGGTTGAAGACCCTCCCTGGATGCCGTAGATACCTGGAATGTGATGCTTCCATAGTAACTTTGTGTACCTACAATCAGCTTAAACACACAAACACATCAAAGCTTCCAGAATATAATCTACTAATACATGTTAGTAACTAAGGAATCTAACAACATATATGTGAAATCAAACAACAACAATAATGTGGGACGGAAATCAGCTTTGTATTAATATAAAAATGGAGAAGTTTACAACCAACCAAGCCTTAGTGTTGACATGCATCTCCATGAAACCAAGCACTCTCATCCCTATAATCTCCGACTTTAGCTCTCTATGCTCTCCAATGGCTTGGGGCAAGTGATCAATCTAGCAGCATAACAATACCTTAAGAGTTCTCCCCTCAACCATGACCATGAGCTTGTATCTATAAGGCTCAATGGATAGGGATGGTTGAGAGATTAGTGGGTGAGGTGGCCTCTAAGATCCTATGAGCAGGGATATCAAGCTCAACTAACCCACAATGATAGGGATAAGGGAGGACACAAGGCTCGTGATCTAGAAGCCTCGAGAAACTTCTCTTTTTCCCTTTTTACCCAGGGTACTGCTTTTCTCCTTCAATGACAGAGCCGTTCTGGTAAGAAACGCTTATGGACTAAGGGTCATAAGCGGTGGCACCGCTTGTGGACAACAAGGGATAGGCAATGTGAACAAGGTATCGCTCTTGGACAAAGGGGAAAGCATGGTGCTAAGCATTTTTGTGAAAGATTGACAAATGGTATGAGTTTCCACTCCTAGTGCTGGGATTCAGGGCAAGTAGGTATGTTAAAAGTCTTATCACATGATGGTGACAGGATTTTGGTATAACAGAAACCAATTGGAACAATCTTACTATTGATTGATATTAACATCTGCAGTGCACTACATAATGAATATGTTCTAGGATTGAGTTTCATTTTATATTCAAATAAAAATTTCAGTCATTTTTTAAAACTTATTTGTTTTGTCATTGTCAAGTGTTTTTAGTGTATGCTTGATAACAATTATTTGGTATGTTTGAATGATTAAAAATTTGTTTGAATATCATCATTATCAAGTAATAACAACTTCTTAAAGGGTGTTAGCTCAATGGTAGAGCACCTGCCTAATTATAGGCAGGAGGTTGGTGGTTCGATTCCTCCGTACCATATCATAAATTTGTGACTACAAAAATGACTAAATTCACATATATAAGACTATTAGTAGTTAATTTCCCGTATCTAGTTGTATTTAGCTTAGTCATTAATATGTTATCATCTAGTAGTTTATTTAGTCGTATATTTGCTCATTAATTGCTGCAATCAGTGACTAAATCAATGACTAATAAGTCAAGCTATTGATGACTAAGTGAAATACGGCTAACTATAAGATAGTGAAAATTAGCTACTATTCGTCGCCGACTCAAAAATAGTCGTTTATAGCCTGATTTTAGTCATTAATTTCTCATTTTGTACTAGTGATAGTGAGGCTGAAATAATTTTTTTCCAAGGAGCTCAAAGAAGGTACTTGTTATCTATAAATACATGGATAAATATGCTCATCTATGAAAAGGGTATGTTGTAGTTGAGCAGTTGATTCACATATATAGGATGAAGGATATGTCGTAGAAAACCTATAGATAAAATGGGAGATGGTGAGCAGAGATGTTCTGAGGAAGTAAAGAACCTGAACTAGAAGCTGGATTCCTAAGAAGTGGAAGGATATTATGGCCAGGAAAAAAGAAGAAAGATAGTAGCAGGTGGACGGACTCCTAGTTTGTTTGAAGAAAGCGAGTACGCGGTTGAGTCACGACTAGATGAGGGGTCTTGCGATGAGGAGGAATACTATAGCCCAATCTCTAAAGGAGTAGAAGAATCCAAAGAATCTGTAGAGACACCAAGATCAATATGAAACTACACCATAATAGGCATTAGAGAAAATTTCAACTCAAAGTGGGCCTCTGAAGGAAAATTAATAAAATAATAGTTAAAATAATAAAATAATATTTATTAATTTTGGAGGAAGAAAATAAAAACTTTTTTTGGTTCGTATTTTCAACATATCTCCATGTGTTTTTTCTCAAATTTTGATCAGGAGAGCTCATTGGATGTGGAATTAAATTCCGCATCCAACGAGTATGCACTTGGCATACTTTTGGCCAGCCCTGCTACCCCAAAAACAAGAAATACCTGAAAAAATGTGATCATCATGTGATCATCATGTTTTTTCAGGTATTTCTTGTTTTTAGGGTAGCAGGCCCCATCAAAAGTATGTTGAGTGGGTACTCGTTGGATGTGGATTTTAATTCCACATCCAATAAGCTCTCCTGATCAAAATTTGAGTAAAAACATAGGGAAATATGTCAAAAATATGAACAAAAAAAGTAGTTTTTTTTATGATACCTATCCCTAAATTTATATTAAAAATTTGTTTAAGAGGTGCTCCCTTTCTGAATTTTAAAGAATTTTGATTGGATAAAACATGATTACATGGAATTTGTATTATTTTTGGAAGGCACATTTTAAATACATTCTTTAGTAGAAATCCTCAACACCAATTCAATTGTAGGAGATGATATTAGACTCCCTACATTCAATGGGGATGGAGCAGAGGATCCAGAGCAACATTGGTTCCTTTGTGAAGCTATTTGGATGTTTCGCCAAGTTTATAATGTAGACATAAGGAAAGCGCAGATGATCACGACTCTGCAGGGTCACGTGCTTAACCGGTTCATGAAGTTTTTCATAGTACCAGTACGAACCACACATAAAACCCTTGATGAGATCCAACTCGCCATGATTTGTGATTTCAAAAAACCCAAATATGAGTCGTAGTGTATCACTGAGATCAAGGATATAAAGCAGTTACCAACGAAATCCGTATGGGATTTCGATCAGCAATTTAAAACTTTGATGTCCAAAGTTAATTTCCAAATGATAGATGTGCAACATAAGGAATGGTTTATTGTTGCATTACCACCACAAATCAAAATTTCATTGATGCAACAGAAGATTGTGACGCAAACGAAAGCATTAGAGCTAGCAATGAAGCTAGAATCCTCGCCGATCGAAGATGGTGGCACATGAATGATGTAGATTCAGTCACAGTTGGCTAATATGAGAGTACATATTCAGGAGATCAATAAGGGTAAAGAAGCATGTGAGGACTAGTGGTGCACAAGATGTCGAATGGATCGACACACCAAGGATAATTGTCCATCGTACATGAACTATATCTCATCGGGTGCACCAAATCCATTGACTAACCATGGGATACCTTGGTGCCACATATGCTGGACTAGAGGGCATCGCAATGAGGATTTCCTATACTTATAGAAGATTGTAAGTACCCCAGCCAGCCTTTTCTATAAATTTTTCAAGTCAGTAGGGCAAGATGAGAACGATTGTCGAGCATATCAGCTCCTGAAGGAAAAGACAGTAGACACCTACTTGATGAAGAACAATGGGTAGGTTTAGGATGAATAGGCATAAGCGCACTACCAGCCCACACCTTTCCCACAAAACCAGTATCAGAATTAGTATCAACCGTAGTATGTGCCTCAGAACCAGAATGCACCACAAAGTCAATATGCACCATAGAATCAATACCCACTGCAACAACCACACCCTCAGGGAAGGGGTGGTGGAAACTTTCGAGGAAGGGGAGGAGGAGGATTTGGAAGAGGAAGAGGTTAGATTAAATGCTATAATCATGGACAACTATACCATTATGATAGAGATTTCCAAGAGCCTGCAAAGACATGTTCCTATTTCAAAGCGTAGGACCATAATGTAGAGCAATGTCCGCAGTTGATTATAGTGGCAAGCTTGGGCTGTCGGAGGTCCTAATCCTACACAGAATCCTAATACAAATCCTAAAACTAATGTTAAGATGATTTTTGTCAAGCCGAGAGAGCCAAGCGTTGCTATCATAACACAAGGAGGTGCTGCGGCTGGATTCAATCAGAATATATCGCAAGAACAACTGCAGGTGCGACCCACGGCGTAGAAGAAGGTGCCATTTGACGTTCAAAAAAGAAAAAATATTTGTGGAAGTGAAAATAGAGTTTGTATATCCAGAACAACCGTCAAGATCAGTTGAAGTCAGGGAGATTCCTGAATGCTTCCAAAAGCAATTTCAGAAGCCGATTCCGAAAAAGGTTAGTAAGCTCAAGTCATTTCTGTCAAGTTGCTTAGCACTAATTCAAGATAAATATGCAATCAAAGAAATACAAGAATTGATAGAAGAAACCCAAGTAGAGCCACAACCTGGAAGGAAGTTTAACCATGTCAAGAAGAAATTCAAAAAGGGGAGTGAGTTAAGAATGACTGCACAGATAAGAGACTATGACATGGATTACGTCATTCTAGATCTGGGGTCAGACGCCAATATTTTGATGCAACAAACCTGGGAAAGCATGGGCAAGCTGCACTTGGACTAGTCCCCTGTCCAATTGTGACTTGAAAATCAAGCAAAGGTCCTACCAATTGGTAGGTTGAGTGAAGCCCCTGTCGACATTGAGGGGTTGCACACATTCACATACTTTGAATTCATTAACATTGTCGATGACACAAACCCATATCCTATGCTTCTAAGGATAGATTGGGCCATAGATAATCATACCATTATAAACTTCAAAAAATGTATTCTCTCATTCGAGGATGATGAGATGAGGGTAGTGTCTCCCCTTGATCCACTAGAGGGACAGAGGTATGTTGAACCTTTCAATAGTGAAGGGCAGGGTGACTATCTAGAAAATACTTATAATTTCAGCACCCTAAAAGATGATTATATAAATCCTACAGCAGATGGAAAATTGATCTGGAGGATTGCTAGTTCCTACACATCAGATTCAGGAGAAGCCTTAGAGAATTGGAAAAACAGATTGCATGAAGTCTCTATGAGGTTATGAGCCAGAGTTACCCAATCTATGCAATGGGTGGAAAATCAATTGAGGGATTTACCCACGTATGAGGGCTTGCATAATATTGAGACCTTCCTTAATGAATTTGAAGGATTGGTAACAGAGCCGCAACGCTTGTCTACGTTGGACTATGTATTGAAGGCTACACCCACCAGATGGTGGGGTACACATACGAAATCCATATCAAAATGGCCACAATGCAAAAGATTGTTGGAAGTCAGGTTTGGCGAAGAAGTCACTGTCATGAGTTACAAGTACACAGGGATATCAATCCCTATCAAGCACCTTAATTAGTGTTGCATAGCATTTGCATAATACCCGTGATAGGATTGGGTCCATCATTTCATTCATACATTGGAAATGACACCCATAAGCTAGTATACATCCATAGAGATGTGACGAGGAAATTGGGATTGGGAAAATATAGTTACACAGTTTCCACACACCTTTGAATTTGCTGATGACTAGCCGATAGTAGATACTGCGATTCAAATAATAAAGGAAAAGATATTTAATGAAGCCCTTGTCGCACTAGCAAGTTCCCATCAGTGCAGCACGACCATCCAGCAATGGATGGCTTGCTACAATCTGATTGGAGAACTAGATGATGATTCAACTAACATAAACATACTAGATTCGGAGGGTATGCGCGAAGTCGAAGGAAGTGGTATTTCAAGTGACCATTTCCTCAAGCCGTTGAAAATCAAGAAAGTTAACATTGGGTTGCTAGAGAACCTGAAGTTTGACAATATAGGATATTATTGGGATGATGTGATAGTATTAAAGATCAAATACTTTCTACATAAGTTTCATGACCTATTCCCTACCAACTTCTTGGATATGAAGGGAATAGTAGGAGATCTGGGGGAGATGAAAATAGCCCTAAAACTAGATGCTAAACTGGTTAAGCAACGACCTTATAGGTTGAATCCGAGATATAAAGAGAAGGTAAAAGCTAAATTGGATCACATGATTGACATAGGAACCATTGAACATGTTGAGGAATCAGAATGGATCAGACCTATAGTGATCCAGGATAAGAAGAAAACAAGTGAAGTCAGGATCTATATCAACCTGAGGAAGCTGAATGATGCATGCCTGCATGATCCATCCCAACACCATTTACAGATGAAGTATTGGAAAGAATCAAGGGACAAGAGATGTATTCATTCACTGACAACTTCTCTAGCTATAATCAAGTCAGAATTGTGAAGGAGGGTTGACATAAGACGACCTTCGTCACAAAATGGGGATGCTACCAGTATACGGTAATTCCCTTTGGACTCAAGAATGCACTTGCTATTTTTTCTAGAATAGTAGTTTCTGCTTTTAAATATTTCATACATGAATTTCTTGAGGTCTACTTTGATGATTGGAATATATTTGGTTTAGTAAGAGACCACATTGAGATTCTGTATATAATGCTGAGCCACGGTCTCCAGTATTAGATTGAACTTAGTTCAAAGAAATTTATTTTTTGTGCACCATTTGGTGTGCTATTGGGACATGTTGTATGTTGCGATGGAATTTTAGTCAACCCAATGAAAGTTGCGATTATCCTTGAATTACCACCACCTACATTAGTCATGCAACTCAGATCCGTGTTAGGACACACAGGGTATTACAAATTTTTTATCATAGGATATGCAGAGATACCTGCACCTATGGAGAAATTGTTAAAGAAAGATGCGAAGTTCCAGTGGACAGAAGCTTGTTAGGAAATATTAGACAAATTAAAAAACAAAATGGCCACTATGCCAATACTAATATTTCTTAACTAGAAGGAGTTGCATGTCCATGTCGACGCGTCATCTGTTGCGCTCAGTATATTCTTCACACAACCAAGTGAAGGTGTGCTGGACCACCCTATTTATTTTTCTAGTAGAAATATGTCGACGACAGAGAAAAATTACACGAAGACAGAGAGAGAAGACCTCGCCATGGTTTATGCACTGTAGAAGTTCTGACACTACTTGTTGGGTGGACATTTTTAAATGTACGCTAATCATTTGGCCTTAAAATATCTGGTCAACAAGCTAGTGTTGGGGCGAAATATCTGTCAATGGCTTCTCTTGTTCCAAGAATTTGACTTTGAGTTTGTTGTTAAAACAAGTCAGCTTAATGTGGGACCTAATCACCTGTCGATGATAGAAAGTGGTGAAGAACTAAGCACCCTAGAGGATAACTTGCCTGACGTGCAACTGTTTGCGGTCACCATGATTGATGATCAGAATAAGGATTTTAACACTATCATCCACTTATTCAGTACAAGTTATGCTCCTGAAGGGTTCACCATAGCACAAAAGAAACATTTGGTTGTCAGAGCCGTTGATTTTACGTTGATTGCGGGACACCTATACAAGATGGACCCAAATGAAATACTACGTCAATGTGTCTTTGACTATGAATGATAGTGGGTAATGAGTGAAGCACATGCCGATGTCCAGGAGAACACTATGTGGGAAAGGAAACTGTGCACAAGATACTGTAAGTAGGATTATGGTGGCCAACTATACACATGGATACTAGGAGCTCCTGTGGGTGCCATGATATTTTCCAGAGGATAGGAAAACCGTTGAGACACAATGAAATGCTGCTAGCACCACATATAACCTTTCAAGCCTTTGATAAGTGGGTCATTGATTTTTTCAGAGTGATCAGTCTTCCAGGGAAAAAGACTGGCGCACGCTACATTATCACTGTGACAGAATACTTAACCAAATGGGTTGAAGTCGCACCAGTTAAGGATTGTGCCACTGGGACTACGACAAAGTTTTTATTCGAAAATGTGGTGACAAGATTCAGTTGCCCAAAAATTTTGCTAAGCGACCAAGGTATGCATTTTGTTAACAAAATGATTGATGAGCTTACTACAGAGTTCCAGATTCTGCATAGAAATACGAAACCCTATCATCCTCAGTTAAATGGCATGGTTGAAGCATTCAACAAGATTCTAGAAAATGCATTAACCAAGGTATGTAATGCACGCCAAGATGATTGAGACTAGAAGGTTTCAGCTGTGCTATGGGCATACCGCATGACCTGCAAGCGACTGACAAGGAACACTCCATTTAGACTGGTGTATGGACAAGAAGTTGTTGTTCCCATGGAGTATATTATGTTGAGCCTAAGAATTGTCATGTTGAAAGAAATGATCGGTGGATATTTTGTTGAGAAAATGTTGGTGCAACTCATCCAAATGGAAGAAGAACGCTTCCTCGCAAGCTTTCATCAAAACATAGAGATGCAAAGGCAGAAAACATGGCATGATCACCATATCAGGACTAAGCAATTCAAAGTCGAAGGACTTGTTTTGTTTGATGACAACAAGTTTTTCAAGAATCCAGGGAAACTGAAGATGCATTGGCTAGGACCATATGTGGTCGCACATATCACTAACGTAGGCGCAACGAAGTTACACAAGCTGGATGGAACGCCAGTCGCAGGAATGATCAATGGAAGCCACCTAAAACCATACTATGATGGTTGTGACATGCCTCAGTAAGGAAAGAATATATGAAGAAAAAAGAGAGAGAAAGAGAAAGAGAAAAGAGGGAAGGAAACTGTTCTGTCACACGTCTATGATAGAACTATGAAATGAAACTATTATGCTGCACTTCTGTGACATGACTATGCAAGGAAAATTTTCTGCCACACAACTGTGACAAAACTATACAAATCCTAGTATAAGGTGGGAATGAAAATTTCCATCATTAAAGAATCGATACCGAAAAAATTTCGGTGTTTATGACAACGAGGTGTCATTAATTCAACAATTCCAAGGAAAATAGCGATGTGATTTTTTATCCCATATGTCATCTTTCCCATAAATATCCTAAAAAGTATAGATTAGAACTCATGTACATGAGTTAAAGGTGGAACACATCGAAGAGAAATCCCATGTGATCGAAAAGACTTTGATTTTCCATCAAATGATCATAAGCAGAATGGGCGCATCCCTATAAATCTAATCCTTCATCGACAAGAATTATTTTACGTGCATAAGGAGAAGCCGAGCGAACCAGAGTTGTAGAGTGTGAGAGATGAAGCTAATGCTTATTTCCATTTCAAGCACCAGTGAGAATTCACACATTACAAGATCTTCACCTTGCTCGATAGAAGAAGAAACAGGTCGCTATAAGTACAGCAGAGAGAAGAACTAGAAACCATGGTGTGACTAGTTCAATAGACAGTTCATACAACGAGTTTGGCCCCTCCTTCAACTTCTGGTTCGGGCCCCATGATGGCCCTGGTTCAAAATACACCCATTGGTATACTAGTTGCACGTTCCAGACCATTTGTGTCAAAGCAAAACATTCTAGAATCATCAGTGCCTTGTATCAGGGTGCCGAAGTTTCCTAAGAAGTGGAAGGCCACTAAGGATATCTTTCTTGAGGACGCACCAGCTTCGCTACCGTGAAGAGATGCACACGCTACCATCAAAGAGCGTAACATGTTACCACCATATGTTCTCCCAAGGAGAGCTAAGGTGCCTGTT
>LPNX010384368.1:0-11786 GCA_001517045.1 Pseudotsuga menziesii | reverse complement strand
GACTGAAACACCTCATCTCCATCATTCATCTTTACATCTCGGGTTAAAACTCCAGTTACTATGTCATCTGTCTGTTGCAACGTGCTCTATTATTAAATAAATCCTGAATGCTCAGCTATGATTTGTCACTTGGCTGCCCAGTGAGGTATTTTCATTGTTGAACCATAACTCAAGAGGAATTTTTTTTTTTGCTGAAATCGCGTGATCTTGCGGGGCAATTTTGACGGCCTTCCTGAACTCCAAATTCAAATCTGGAAGCACCAGTGGATAGCTTATGATCTGTAGATCAAAATCGACTATTCGAACATGCAAAACGGACATCGGACGGTTGAGAAAAATGATTTTTTCCAAAGGCAGTTTTTTCAGGAATTCTTCAGCTTTCGGCAGCTTAGGCGAGCTCCACAGAGCTCATTAGCTGCCAAAAGGACTGAATTTCGGCGGCTAAGGCACGAAATCAACAGAATAGTTAGCTGCCAAAAGCCTGTTTTTTGCAAAGGTTCTCTAATTTCTCCCAGAACTCAGTTTTGATTGGCTGGACTGACAGAAATGGATGGATTATAAAGTATTTTATCTATATCTCAGTGCCCAACTCAGTTCACCGAGCCTTGGAAGGCTGCTTCATTTCACCAACCATCAAGCTGTTGAAGGAGATCTCCATATCAGAATTTCCTTGATTTTAGGGATCAGTCCCTATCTTTTTTCTTTTGACTGTCAGTAAATGTTTTAGTTGAACTCAACAGATCCATGCTTTTAGGATCTGGAAACTGTTTGTAAAGGCTTTAAAAGCCTAAGAACTCACACTGAAAAGAGGTTCAAGTTTAGAGAAATTTGGCCTATGTTTTGATTGCCTATTTTAATACAAAATCACAGTCTTCTTTTGTTGCTGTAATCAGATTTTCTCATCCATCTTTATTCTGTACTCTGTTTTAATTAGCTCAGCTTACGCTCATGATTCGAATGGAGGAATTTTTTATTGTTTAGTGTGACCTTGCATTATTTATGTACTTGGTTTTTAAACCCTGCATTTCAATGTACTCGGTTGTCTAAGTAATATTATTCATACCCTTTCTGTTATTGGCATCTGATTTACAGTTCCTAAAAGCACTGGTTCATTAAGCTATTCTGACAGGTAATCTCTCCATTGTGCTATCTGGTATCCCATTGATCCACCTTTTCAGAAAACACAAAAACATGATTTCTCAAGTTACCAGGCATACCTAGCCTATAACCCTAGGTAGTTTCTTGGAGAGCTAACAGTGCCCAAGGTGAAGCTTTCAATGAAAGCGCACTAGTCCTTGGTTACACCATAAATCCCAGCGGGAGTACCGCTGTTGATGAACATTATCCCAATGTTGGAAAAACTACAGTTTGAAGACACTGATACTAGGAAGAAAGTGGACCTCAAAAAGAAGAATTATATGGTCACACACCTAGATGTGCCTCCTGAGCCGTAACTGGTAGTACTTATGCAATGGCTTTGAGGAGTTGAAAGCCCAGGCTTGTTGAATTTGCTACTCATGCTGCAATTTGGAAGAAGCAAGTAGGATAACATTTATGTGAAACAACTCCTGGTTTGTTTCCATGGAGGTTACTTATGGCTTGACAGACCTTATATTGTTGATGTCAAACTCATTTCATCAACAATGGGTCTCCCAAATCAAGGGCATGAACCTACGCTCTATTTGCACATAAACAAGGACATGATGAAGATCAAGGAGAAATATGATCTTCATCCTGCGATTAGAGGATTCCTCCTTTCCTCTATTACTAATAACACAATGAGGTTTGCTGCAAAGATTTTTTCTTGTACGTTGTTGCGCAAGATGCATCCTACTGACTACACTGCCGAGGCAATGGAACTTGCAAAGTAATGAGCAGAAGGCGTGATATTCAACTGGTGGTAGTACCTATTGAACAAACTACTGGAGGATGCCGAGCAAGCATAGGAGGAAGGTAAGGCCAAATTCCACTACTCCTAGTTGCTTGTTATAATTTCTTTTGTTGTTTGGTTGAACCCACCAGATTACCAGCCGCTGGATGTCCCAATACTTTTCCTTGGAGCAAAGTATAAAAACCTATGCGAGGATAAGGATGACAAAATCCGACAGAAGGACAATAACATAGATTTCTTCCTGCATGAAGAGGCATTTTACGAAGTAATCAGGCACTAGCACAGAGTCACTGCTGCGAAAGTGCAGATATATTCATTGTTCATAACCTTTCAGGCTGGTGTGCATAACATTATTTTGGAGCCATGGTAGGACCCAGAGAAACAAGCACAACTAACAATTTTTATGGTAACTGATGCGGATGTGGACACGGAATTCCAGGACTGGCCTATGCAATAGCATGCCCCAGTTGAAGAGAAAACGAACCAGTGAGGTGGCCAAGGAGGAAATGGCTAAGGAAATGGTCAGGGAAATGACTAAGGAAATGATGGGGGTGACGGGCAGGAAAACTAGTCACTGAGCTCACAAGATGATGATAGTGATCATGGTTCTGATCATGATGATTTCAAAGGCACACCTACTGATGCGGATGTGCGATCCGAGAAGAAGGCACTAGAAGAGGCGCAGGGCACAAAGCAATCTCAGCCACAGTGCAAGAAGTGCAAAGTAGATAAATTGTCCCACACTGTTAATTTAGTTGAGGAGGACATAACATTTCTTTCAGAAGAAATCATGGAGGTTGTGAAGTCTAGCCTCAAAGGCATAGGTAAAAAGCAGCTACGACTCACTCATAAACTAGTAGAGCACCTTAATACACTCACAAAGGCTATCAATGAAGTCAAGGCATGGTAGAAGAAGAGACTTATGACGTGGATCCTAATGATGCGCTTGTAAATCCACTACTTCTACCATTGGTGAAGGTAGATGTACAAGTGCCAGCAATGGAAATGGGGACACTTGAGTTTGATCATCTTTTCCATGAATTTGAGACTCTATATATGGAATTATCCAAACTTGTGTTGGACGAGGTATATGATATTCAACATGTGGCCACCACTGAAATAAGGATCTAGGAGAATGCTCTTGCATACCAAGTGACCAAGCAGAAAAGGAAGGAAAAGGTTCGTAAGGCCCTCCTTAGAGAAAAAGAGCAAGAGATTGAATCCCACGAGCAAATTTGACTTTCCCTAGCTGAAACCATCAAGAATGTAGTCATAGATTTCCCTTTGGAAGAAGGCTAGAAATATGCAGATATGACTGCAAAGATAGCCCGCCTATCCAGAATTGCTACAGACCTAAGAAAACAGGTCAATGAATTGAAAGCATAGAAAATACCAAGTACACCTTATGAGGTGCTTGAAGAGCACAGAAAAACAACATCTAAGGATGTTGAAAGGATAAGGCAAGGAGAAAAACTCTACACTAAATCAGTTGAGGCCATCTCGACAACATGGGAATTGCTTCTAGAGGACAAATCCGTTGAGGAAATCAAGGAGGATGCATGCCAGGATGATGCAAAAATAAGTGCACTTAAGGTAGATATAAAGAAGCTGCCAATCAAGGAAAATATTACAAAGGTTGTTGAGCTGAAGCAGCTGCATTAGGAAGTAAAAACTCTCTGCAACTAGGAGCACAAGTGAAACAAGGAAGTCACGACACAGTAGACAGAGGCCGAGAGAGTCACATGGCTTAGTCATCATGTGCAACAGAAGCTTTAGGAAGTAACTCATTCACTGGAGGAAGAACTATCAGAACATATTAGTTCCGATCGTTTGGAACAATTGGAAAAATAGGCAGAAGAAGTAGCGCAATAGATCGCCCGAGTGGAGGTAGTTTTGAAGGAATTTCAGGAAAAGATTAATCCCATGGTGCATCCTTCACCCGAAGCCTGAATAAATGAAGCTTAAATTTTGCATCCTCAATTTTGGTAGAAAGCATGGCATGATCACCATATTGGGACTAAGCAATTCAAAGTCAGAGGACTTGTTTTATTTGACGACAACAAGTTTTTCAAGCATCCAGGGAAATTGAAGACACATTGGCTAGGACCATGTGTGGTCGCACATATCACTAATGTAGGCACAGTGAAGTTACAAAAGTTGGATGGAACGCTAGTTGCAGGAATGATCAATGGAAGCTGCCTAAAACCTTACTATGATGGTTGCGACATGCCTGGGTAAGGAAAGAATATATGAAAAAAAAAGAGAGAGAAAGAGAAAGAGAAAGAGAAAAGAGGGAAGGAAACTGTTCTATTGCACATCTGTGATAGAACTATGTAATGAAACTATTATGCTGCACTTCTGTGACAGGACTATGCAATGAAACTTTTCTGCCACACAGCTATGACAGAACTATACAAATCCCAGTATAAGGCGGGAATGACAATTGCCATCATTAAAGCACGGATACCCAAAACATTTAGGTGGTTATGACAACGAGGTGTCATTAATTCGACAAGTCCAAGGAAAATGGCGATGTGCTTTTTGGTCCCGTCCATCATCCTTCCCATAACTGTCCTAACAAGTATAGATCAGAACTCAAGTATGTGAGTTAATGGTGGAACACGTCGAAGAGGAATCCCATGTGATCGAAAAGACTTCGATTTCCCATCGAATGATCATAGGCAGAATCTGCGCATCCCTATAAATATAATCCTTCATCGACAAGAATTCTTTTATGTGCACAGAGAAAAGCCGAGTGAACCAGAGTTGTAGAGTGTGAGAGGTGAAGCTAATTCTTATTTCCATTTCAAGCACCAGTGAGAATTCACACATTACAAGAGCTTCACCTTTCTCGATAGAAGAAGAAATCAGGTTGCTATAAGTACAGTAGAGAGAAGAACTAGAAACCATGGTGCGACCAGTTCAACAGACAGTTCATGTAGCGAGTGAGGCCATCTCGACAACATGGGAATTTCTTCTAGAGGACGAAGCCATTGAGGAAATCAAGGAGAATGCACGATAGGCTGATGCAAAAATAAGCGTGCTTAAGGTAGATATAAAGAAGCTCTCGATCAAGGAAAAGATTGCAAAGGTCATTGAGCTGAAGTAGCCACATCAGGAAGTAAAAACTCTCCACGACTAGGAGCACAAACGAAATGAGGAAGTCACAAAGTAGTATACATAGGCTGAGAGAGTCACATGGCTTAGTCATCATGTGCAACAGAAGCTCCAGGAAGTAACTCATTTGCTGGAGGAAGAACTATCAAAACATATTAGTTCCAATTGTTTGGAACAATTGGAAAAATAGGAAAAAGAAGTAGCACAACAGATCACCCGAGTGGAGGAAGTTTTGAAGGAATTTCTAGAAAAGATTAGTTTCATGGTGTAGCCTTCACTTGAATCCTGAATAATGAAGCTTAAATTTTGCAGCCTCAATTTTGAAGCTTGAGTTTTTCTTAGTGGCTTAGGACGAGCCACATGTGAGTGTTAGGGGCCTCTTGGGCCAAGAAAGAGCAGAAGGAGGAAACCAAAGTGCAAGTGTGATGGAGTAAAATTAGGTGTGTGACGAAATAAAGGCAGATGACAGAAAAGAAATGCATAACTGAGAAATATGCGATGAGGAAAAGAAAACCTAGATTCGGGGAAAGATGGGAAGATAGAGAGTTAAGATAGGAAGCGACAGTTTTGCAGGACTGCAGGTGCTCAAGTCGGTAGAATACTGAAGGAAATATTTTGTGGCTAATTAAGGCGAGTGATAGATGAATATAGGACTGCAAGTGCTCGAGTTAGCCTACTTAGTTGTAGGTGCTAAAAGGTTGATGGCATGTATGTTGTTGAGGTAGACACAAGTAGGCTGTTGAGGTGTGCTTCCTAGGTTGTTAGCATAGTTTCACATAACACTTTTTGTGTCCATTTTGCATTAGTATTTTGGCTATTGCTCCTTAGCCTTTCCCATCAAGGACAATAGATTGCTTCCATGGGATTATTTCCTGGATTATTTTGTAGACCTTGTCATAGGGATTTCTTGTATCGATATTGGGGTGTAAGGGTTGGCATGGTTGGAGGTTTGGTGTGGAGGATTGGAACTTTTTGATGGATATGAGTATTTGTACTAGACACTCATGTTTTTACTTGGCTAATTAAATTAAACTTTTTAATAACAATGGACACAAAAAGTGAGAGGATAACAATGGGGGTGAATGGGTATAGTCTCAAAGAACAACATAATAAATTCATCCATCTTGGTACTTGCATAAGAAATAGAATTACTAAAATGTATCATATTACGACTATCAAATATCATAATGTTGAATAACTATCAAATATCAACATGTTTAATACCTTGTTGGATTCATTCATAACCAGCTATGCGACTTCCAAAATTTTAAGGTAAGTTAGGTGCAAATATTATCTAATATACTTAGTTTTATATTCTCAAGCTCCTTGTTTGAACAACTTAACCTTAGTATTATAGATGGCTAGGGAGATTTTGTTCTAGTAATTGAATTGACCATGTTGTAAGAAAACATGATCAACATTAAGGTCTCAAAATCTCTATCAACAAAATCCTTTATAGTGTACATATTATTTTTCAATCGTGCCACCCTACCAGCTAGCCTTTTTCAATGTAGGAAAATTTCTCAATTTAGCCTTTATGTCAAGGAAGGGAATTAGGTTCTTTATGAATACCATGCTATTCATATGATCGATGGATGAAAGGTTCAATTTTATTTGATACCAATTTACTTGGACTGATGTAGCCATTTAGCCATGTGTAGAGCAGTTAGCAGTGCCCAAATTTGTATCAGTGCTTTCTCAGATGGTTTTCAGATGGATTATTTACATGTTTATGAATTGGATTATATTATATTGTGTTATGGTTATCATTGCTCTTATACTCATTTTTGTGATGTGTATTGGCATTTAGTGTCCTGATCCGGTGGTCATATAAATAGGTGGACTTGGATGTATTTATATTATGTATTGATGTCCCTACTCAGTGTTGGCTTTCTTCCTCTGGGAAGAGCTGGGTTTATTGTGGTGTACCAACAAAACCCCTAGCTCACTAGCCCTTTTAGTGACAGACTGCAGAATGGCCTGAAGTCTCACCCAAAGTGATCCTATATGGGGTGGTTGAAGAATCAGGTTTCCTCAACCAGTTTCTATAGCATCCTAGGTTCTTTTGACTCTAATCAACCAGTGGGATTTCTTAGCAAGGGCTGTTTCTCTCTTCCTAGCTGACTCTTCTATGGGACTGGTTTTTATCGAATCGCAACTTCTAGGATGATGCGTGGCTTTCTCTTCTACTCAACTCTTAACCTGCGATACCTCACACCGCAGCTCCTTTGACAGTGTGATATCACTTTTCTACGTTACGATATTTCCTATAGCAAGACTTAATATGCTCATCAACTCTCCAGGTCCAAAGGATTTTTCTCTTGGTATAGTAGCTCAATTAACCTTCATGGGGATGTTAAACAACTTCACTTAAGATTTTACACTCTAACACACTTAACATCAAATACGCTCAACTCGCTGAACTAAATATACAGAAGTCACTTAACTCTATAATTGTTAGCTGTCGTGAATCAAGCACTGATAAACTCATATACAGAATACTTGACACATTCAACTCGCATTTAACCCTCTAAGTTATTGTAAACTGAGGAATAGCATACATACATTCATTAACTGATAAGCAAAGTTCATGTAACGAATAACAGATAGCACATAAGTATAGCACAATCACATAAAACAACCACACAACACACGGATTTTACGTGGTTCACTTCCAAGGGAAGAAGCTACGTCCACAGGAACTGTGTTTTATTATATCTTGAGAGAGTACACAGTTCCACTACAACCTATTATGCAGCTTGAGATATTATGGAAAACTCCACGCACACAGTCGGGAGCCCTTCTCTCTTAAATCTCTTCTCTTCTTATAATGCTTTCTTCTTACAATATCTCCTTTCTCTCTCTCTCTCAATCCCTGCAGATTGTTTCATTCATGCTCAAGGAGTTGGCCACTAGTTACAGTAAGATAACTACAGACTTAACAACAGAACCAGAGCTTGACTCTTTCTCAATGTCTTACAATACTGGTGACAACTAGAAACAACTAACTAGCTATCTAGCTAATTGTCTAACTGACCAACTATCTCATTGTCTAACCTTTCATCATACAAAATACATGCTTAAATAGGTGGCCTGAAGGTCTCACCGTGATACAACACTGTGGGCCTATCCCAACAATAACCCAAAAGCCCTAACTGTGACAGTCGGCCTATCTGTACTTTGAACTACTGCTTACTAGTCACACTACAACTTTTTGCAGTCTTCCACAATTTTTGACGCTGATCTCTGGTATGGGAACTGCTTCCTCGGTTGCTCCCCTTTTGTCCTTTGTCTTTAATACCTCAGCCCATTGCTCCTTTTCCATTTATGAGGGTATCTGAGCCCTCTTGTCATTGCTGCTGCCTTCAATGTAGTGGTTGAGCTCTCTCTTCTCGGCCGCTTCAGTTACTGTTTCCTTTGACTTCCTTGTTCTGATATAGCATCTTTTCCTGTAGCTGTGGGTTCCTGCTCCAACAGTCCCCTAACACTTACTTGTGGCTCATCCCCGAGCCACTAATAGCTGGCTTCTCTTGCTATATCTTCTCCTTGGCTTCCTACGAAGTCCTTGTGAATCTCTCCCCGAGTCCTATGACATATTTATCCATAGCTTCGATACAGTCTTGTGCCTCTTCAAGAATAACTTTACTAATCATGGGGTCTTCTATGTCATCAATTTCGCTTTTGCTCGCAGTGAACTCCTTGACCTTTTGCTCAACCGCATCGACCAACTCTGCAATTTGTTCCTGATATGATTGAAGCAGGTTATTGAACTGTATTTATTTTTCTCGCAACCGCTGCACTTCCTATTGCAAACGGTTCATCTCTGTCATCTTCTTCATCTTTGCAAGAGCTCCTAAGCTCTTAACTTCTTCCTTTGTTGCTGTTATTGCATTCTCTATGTTCTAGATGCTCTGCTACAATTCCAGTCTATCTGGGAGCTCGTCTAGCTCTGACCATGTCTTCGTCGCATCAGCTATTAATGAATCTACGTCATCTATGCGACACTTCATCTGTGTTGAAGTGAGTCTAAAGGCCTATGCCCTTGCTTCCTTGTCTACCTCAGGTGTGCCTAGTGCTTGATCCTCAAGCTCAGCAATCTGCGCCTTATGGTCTTCCTCCATCTTGGCCACTGTCTCTTCTAGAGCCTTTGCTCTGTCTACAATTCTTCTTACCTTCTGTGTTAGAGGCAAGGAAAACTCAATGTTACATTAGGGTAAATCCAATGCGATGTTCTATAGGACCTGACTTAGATCCTGTTCTCTTTCTTCATGTTTTCTTAGCTCCTCATCCTTTGTCTGAAATCCTACGATGAGCTCTACATTTTGTTGTCTCAACTGAGTGTTCTGTTTATAAGTCTCAAGCTCTCTATCCCTGAGCTCTGTGGCTATCTGTTGTTGGATCATCTGTAGTTGATCAACGGGGAATTGCACCAGAGTCACCTCGATAGGGTGTCTAACCTGTATCTGCACATCAATCATGGACGTAGGGAATCAGATGCTCCCAAGCGGTATCAGCACTATATTGATGCGATCCTTTGCAAAGACTTCCTCACAGGAAATCGATTGTTGTGAGCTTTCTCCTGCTGTCGCCTTGACTAGCTGAGTCTGCATCATGGTAGTTTTCTCAGTTAGCACTTTCAAATCCAAAAGCTGCTTATCAATCATGCTCTGCATCTTGTCCTATGATGTTTGCATCGCCTAAAATGAGTCCCGCATCTCCTCCTTCAATCTTGCTGCGATTTGATCATAGTCATCCTCTTTTAGTGCGGTCTCTATAGTTGGCTTGAGGCTTTTAATTTTTTCCTCTTCTGTGCCTCTAATGGCACTTCTGCTGCATCTTTCCTCTTTTGTCTGCTGGTGGCACTTCTACTGGATCTTTCCTCTTGGAACCCACCTTATCCTTTCCTTTGTCTACTGGATCGATCGGTGCGGTATCTGTTGGTACAGTTCCTACTGTGGCATCTTCTAATGCCTTCTTCCAGTCTTCATCAAAGTTTTTGATGACATCTTCTACATCCTGCGCTATCATCTTGAATGAACCAAGAGCCCAGTTATCCATTCTAAACCCTTTTGGTCTCAGACAGATTGTATGCCTATCCGCAATGAAATCAAGACGATTGTGATACATGTCAACAACCTCTGTGTTGATCCGCAGTGTCTCCTGGATGACTCACTACAACAGCTTATAGTATTCATAGAATACTATCATATTGATCTTTTTCTTGGCTGGACTGTTGCTCTCCCATAAATTTGCATAGCGTACGCCTCTGCACTCTCCACCTCGTAGCTGTAGAAACTGGGTATGGGGCAGCTCTTTCCACCTGATGAATGCACATAATATTAGCAGCCACGAGAAGTGGAAGGGGTGGTTTGGCTCATCCTGTGCTGCCAAACAATCTTGTAGAAAAATATTTAATAAAAACAAACACCAATTAAATTGTTCACCTTCTACGACTTGTATGGCAAGGTGAATTACTGATCCTATGACTTCTTTCGGGTGAACTTTGGTTAACAATCTGCCTGCAAGTAGATTGGCTGTAAATATGAATGTATCATCTGTTAAGGCTATGAGGTCATAAGCCCGACCTCCTCTCTGTAGCTTATACTTGTTAACTAGGGTTGTTGGTAGCTTGGAATCTTTGTTTTTCCCTGATATATGCGTCTGGGGGTCCTTACCGATCTTCGATAGCCTAGTGATGTGGTGTATGAGATCGACGTTCAGATCAATCCTATTACCCAGCCATAGGTAACCTCCATGTACACAAGAAAGTAGCATGCGCACCACGACATTGACCTATGCACCTCGTCCAAAATGTGGTATTCTCAACAAATTGAGCAAGCCTGACTGCTCAAGAATCTGGACATGTTCCATAAGAAGAAAATCATCTGCACTGGTCCTCGGGTTCCTCTGAACCGTAAGATACCGATCTAGCCGAAACTGAGGATATGTCTTACTGTCTCCAAGGTTATAGTCTGTAAATTTGAGAACAAGGACAAATCCTAACAATTCTCCATCTTTCTGTATACGAGGATCAATCGACGGTAGTGGAACAGGAAAATTAGCACCCTTGGGAATGGTTACCTCTGGTGCATCCTCGACTCATGGCATGATGTATACTATTGCTCCCCTTCTGTCCTTTGTCTTTAATACCTTGGCCTGTTGCTCCTTTTCCATTTATGAAAGTAGCTGAGCCCTCCTGTCATCGTCGCCGCCTTCAATGCAGTGGTTGAGCTCTCTCTTCTCGGCCGCTTCAGGTACTGTTTCCTTTGACTTCCTTGTTTTGATATAGCAGCTTTTCCTATAGCTGCGGGGCCCTGCTCCAACACTCAGACTTGGAAGTTCTTGGCCTATAATAATTGGTTTTACCCTCCTTTGGGAGAATAGAGGTAGTCATTCCCACCATACTTTGGCTTGCTAGTTTCATCATTCATTGTCTCCACCCATCCATTACCTGCCATTTATGTTTTATCCTGACTTACTACTTGAATTGTGGCATGTAGGACCTTTCCCCGTGTTAGTGCCAGAAATTGTTCCCAGACTACAAGAGAACAAGCCAACATAATCTCAATAATCACAATAAAGCAAAATAGGGTTTTTAGGGTTTTCAAGGTTTTTGGTTGAGCAGTTTGAAGACAAGAGGGTAAAAATTCATAAAACCAAGTAAACACTAAATCATGAGTGTCGAGCACCCTAAATGCAGATAGATTGTTATCAACATACAGAGTTTACGAAATTCATTGTCAACCCAGGGAAGTCTTTTGTTTCAAAAGGTAGGTGC
>LPNX010384338.1:104355-117767 GCA_001517045.1 Pseudotsuga menziesii | reverse complement strand
GGTGGGGGTTAGAGGTAGGTGGAGTAGAGGGGTGTGCATGTGTGTGAGAGAGAAAGTGAGAGATGGTGAGGTGGAGGGTGTGGGTGTTTAGGGTTAGGGGGTGGGAAAGCGGGGGGGTTTATGGAAAGAAAGAGATAAAGATCGTGGCGAGGGGAATTTGTTTGAGGAGGATTATGAAATTTAGAAAGAAGAGGGGTATAGTGTGCAGAGAGAGAGAGAGAGAATGGGTGTTGTAAGTGGTATGGGGAGGGGGATTAGGGGAGAGAGAGAAATAAAGAGATAGAGAGAGGGGTGGGGGAGGTCAGTTATGGCTTGGGAGGGTAGGTGGGGGGTTAGCGAGAGAGAACAAGGTGTTAGTGGTAGTGAAAGTGTGAGAGGGATAGGTAGGGTGTTAGGGGGTTGCGAGGAAGAGAGAGAGGGGTGGGGATTAGGTGTAGGTGGAGGAGTATGGGAGAGAGAAATTGAAAGAGGGGGTTACTAAGGGTTAGGGGTAATAGGTGTGTGTAGAGAGAGAGAGGGAGGGAGAGAGAAGAGAGGAGGGGGGGTTAAATGTTGGGAAAGGAGTAGGGGGACAAGAGAGTGAGAGATGGGTTTATTAAGGGGTAGGGATAAGAGGGGAAAGAGAGAGAGAGAGAGAGAGAGAGGAGTGGGTTTAGTGGTAGTTGGAGGAGTAGGTGTGTGTGTGTGTGTGTGTGTGTGTTAGATAAAGCGATAGAGAATGGGGAGTGTTAGGGGGTTGGGAAAGAGAGAGAGAGATGGGTGGGCGTTAAAGGCGGGTAAAAGAGAGAGAGAGAGGGCAAGGGGGAGGAGTGAGGGTGGGGGAGAGAAAGAGATAGTTAGAGAAAAGAGGGAGTATAGGACAGGGGAAGAGAGATATAGAGGGATATTGGGGGTTGGTAAGTGGTATTATGTGAGAGAGAGGGGGGTATGGGTAGGGGGAGTAGGTGAGAAAAAGAGAGAGATAAGGGTGGGGTGGGTGGTTATGGGTAGGCAGAGTATGGTGCGGGTTAGGGAGAGAGAGGGTGGGTTAGGGGTAGTGAGAGTGAGTAGGAGAGGGAGGTGAAGTTTTTAGGGGTTTGGGGGAGCAAGAGAGAAAAGGGTGTTAGGTGGAGGTGGAGGAGTGGAGGATAAATAGAGAAAGAGGGGGATAATGATGGTTAGGGAGGGATGGATGGGGAAGGAGGGACATGGAGAAATTTATTGAGAGGTAGAGAAGAGAAAGGGAGGAAAGTAGAGAGGGTGAGGGGAGGATAGAGTTGGGGATAGATAGAGAGGGATGAGAATGTAGTGAGGGAGGGCTAGAAATGGAGGGGCATATAACATGTTAGTATAAAATGCATGTGTGTTTTGAATTTGCAAAATGCATGCTCATTTTGCATTTACAAAATGCATGCATGTTTTGCAGTTAGAAATCACACACATGTTTTGTAACTATAAAACTTGAGCATGTTTTTTTATACCTAGCATGCATGTAAGCTAACCTATCAGGCTTGGGATCCTCTAGTGGTAGCGTTAAGGAACACATACACATTTTGTTTTTGCAAAGAGGAAGTGTGTTTCACAAATATTCAATTGCATCTATAAGATCCCTCAACTTCGCGTGAGGGCCCATAAACAAATTCAAGCCTCTTATTTTTATTTCTCCTATTCCAAACTCTAAAGTTTTCATACTTTTTTTCATCTTCAATTTTTGTTTTCACTCTCTTCCTTATTCTTAATATCATATTAGGCTACTTAGACCTTCTATTGGCATCATCAAATGGAAATTCATTTTCATCAACTCATCAATATTCAAATTTTCAATGACCTTCACTCAATGGGTTGTTACCTCATCTTCTTCATTTTCAATTGTTGTAATGTGGGAAAATGAAGAATCCACCTATTTTCTTCATCATATTTTACACCATCATTATTAATCTCTTGAATGGCCTCCTTCCACACAATCAACTATTAATGATACCTAATATTCTTTATCTTCCACATTATAAGAATTTCTTAATCAAATTCATATCTCAAACTTTCTTGCTTAAGGGAAATCTCACAGTTTCCTCTTAATTCATCTTCCTCGTCATCATCCTCATATCCTTGAAGTCCTCTTTATATTGATCCACATACTGAACAACATACTCATTCATCTCTTTAATAAATTCTACTCTGAAATAAATTTCTTTAAATACTTTTACAAATTTTAAAAATTTCTTATATTTGACATCTTTGTCAATTCTTGCACCCATCTTTCTACTACTCTCCAATCTTGACATTTCTTCATGATGTCCTTCGTTAATATGTTAAACTATTGTATCTCTAATGATGTAGTCCATGTCAACAAATTTAGCATGATCACCCTTAGCTTCCTAAACATTATATACTCAAGCATTCAACATCATGCCCTTAAACATTTGCAATAGCACTTAGAACCACACCTAATTCTTTCTCTATCTTCATATTTGCTACTCCAAATTTGAAATTATTTTCATTTTCAATTGCCTTTATTTTTTTTTGCTTCTTGGAATCTTCAACAATTCATTGGAGTGTTTTTTCTTATCAAATTTGATAAATGCATGAATACTATCGATATCTATGCAATCACAAACACTTAAGTGGTTAGATAAAGCAACGATCTTTGTGTGTTCTTCTCTTCCTCTTTTCTTGCAACTTGGACCATTGCACATACAATCGTGATATTGTGTTATCCTTAACTACATTAATAGTTGAGAACATGGAAACCTTATCATCATATTCTACTGCTCCTAAGGTGATATTCATATTTTCTTCATGACCATTATTAATATGGAATTGATCCTCATATTCATGATCTTACTACATGACATAAGAGCCTTCACTTATGCAAATAATTACCATAGAAATATCTATTCGTCTGCATTCACCTTCTATAGCTTTTAAATCCATTCACATTTTAGACTCTTTAACTTTATGTTCAGTATTCATCATTATTGTTGACTCTTCATCTTATGTTATTACAACCATAAACTCATCATCCTCATGGTTCACAACCTTAAGGTGGTTTTCCACTTCATTCATCAAATATTGAATTAATTTTATCTCTTCATTGATCTCTATCCGATATCAATGCTTCTACCAAAACCTTCATAAATTTTATCGAATTTCACTTTAATGTTAACAACATTGTTGCATTCTTCATCATTCGAAACATTGACATGGTTTTTTTCTTCTTCAATTCCAACATCAAAATGGATAATTTCTTCTTCCTATGTAGTGGCACATACACAAGCTCAAAGTCATTAAATAGTTTCACTACCTCCATGGGGATGTCTTCTAAGGGTTCTTTATTCTCTGCTTCGTGTTCGATAATTTTAGTGTAATCGTCATCATCTTCTTGAAATTTCATATATGATTCCATAAGATCATCACATTAAATTACAGGACTTGGATTCCCTTGTGGAACATCCTCCAACATTTCACCTTCTTCTAATGCATATTCAATAATCTCATTCTAATAATCATAATCCCCCTCTTCTATCCAATGTAGCTCACTATCTTTAATTTATCAACATAATTATAATCACCATCTTCACTCCAATGATGCTCATTATCCTCAAATTCATGGTCTTCACCCATCCTCTCTTCCTCCTCACATATACATTAAATGCTCTATTTTTCTCCAAAATTTCTAGCATTTTCTTGATTATTAACTCATACAACTAATAATTCCTCTTCACTTTAACTACGTTTCCTCTCCATTGATTTCTTCAAGTTTATAATTTGACGAAGGGTTCCTTCAATCCCTTATGTTGCATCCAAAGATTCCAAATTAACCATCATTTTCCTCATGGATGCACTTATTTAATCTAAGGCCTATTTTTCATAAAACTTTTTTCTACATCGATTAATTAGCTTTATCTAAATAAATTTGATGCATTTGATCTAATGGGATGGATTGACCAGATGGAACATGACTTTTCACTCCATGTTGTAGACGATGACAAGTTGAAACCTAGACTATAAATTTTGTATATGAATTAAGAGTCTTGGTAGTGGTGGAGATGGCATAAAAACACATCTTTGAGATACATTATTTAGAATCAATTTGTGAAAGCCATTTTTCCTCACTTTGAAAAGGATGCTAGTTTTATAGGGTTGCTTACCAAATTTCTTCAAACAAGCAAAGTGGAGCAATATCTTATTGATTTTGATTGATGTACAATCAAAACAAATAAAATTGGTTGATGAAGTTTTCAAGTAATGTTTTGCTAGTTATTTCAATGAGGAAACCAAAGCAAATGTCTAGATAAATCACAATGCTACTTGGTAAGGGGCTTCTTAGCTAGATTTTTGTGCACATGTTAAGACATATGCCTAGTCCAAAAATGCAAACTTTGATCCACAACAACAAATAGGATTTGCGCAACACCAACATCTTCTTCCACCCCTCAAGTCCCATAAGTTGATGTTTGTAGAAATAGAATAAAATAAATATTGACTCAAAGGTCTCTTCTGTAAGTTTTGATCAACTCAAAGGTCATTTTGTACAGCATATATGTAAGGAGAATACAATATTTCTCGCTCTAAGGACATTTCTAATGATGAGGATCGTAGATTGACTTCATAAGAAATCACACCTACTACAAAAGAAGGCCCCACTCCACAACAACATTGATAGGAACCACAAATCTCCCTCCATGCCTTGAAAATAATTTCATCCCTTTAATAATAATGTGTATTTTCTATATCAAGCATAGGAAGGTGATTGTCTTAATAAACAAGGGCAAGTGCCATAATTTCATTCATCACTGCATTAGAGAAGAAACACATCAATATATCCATGCTATTAAAATAATTCAAGTCATGATAGCTAGTGGGAGATCTATGAAATGCAAAGGCAAGTGTGACAACGTGAAAACCAAAAGGTCTAACTATTTCTTGAAAACTCACCTGTTTGTCTTCTAAATTGAAGATTGTGATATTCTTTTGGATACAAAACTATTAAGAATACTTGGTGCCATTTCCAAGGATTTCTCAGAACTATACGTGAATTTCTAAAAGGATGGGCACTTCTACACTCTCAAAGGTCTCAAAGCAAGATCTTAAGAAATCACTAATTCTCAATGTATGGTAAAGCTTCTGAACAAGGGAATTTCCATATTTCAATGCCACTAATGTGTGATCACAAACCATCATTGGATTGTGCTCACTATAGAGAGAAACCATAATGAGAAATAAACAAATAATTTCTAGCTAAGATCAATTGTATGGCAAAGTTACAGAGGCATATCTCAACCAAGGTTACTTGAAAGGGGCACTATTTAGTGGGGCACTTGAAAAGAAAAATCCTAACCTTGTGAGTGGCATGTGAATGAGAAAGAAACATGGATTCGTGAGAAATAACAAATAAAAGACAGTGAGGAACAATTGTTTTTACAAGGTTAGTGTAGGTTTGGTCAAAATTTTGTGTGAATGAAAACAAGTGATTCATGCAAATCTCATTTCTTAAATTGGTATTAAAGACCAAAGGAGAAGTAAGATAGTGAATTGTTTTAGGAATTAGATTAAGGCATTAGTTGGGAGACCTATAAACATTAGACACCATCAAATAATATAGAGCATCGTTGATATGAGATGATTTTGAAACAAATAGGATTATGGAAAGTAGTTGTGAGAAATAGCCATTTAAGATCATAGAAAATCTTTAAAAAAATAATAAACATTATAAAAGTACATTTTTGCAGCTTAAAAAGTTAAAAACTGGAGAAAAAAAATATCTAAAAAGCCTTCAATTTTAAGTCTCATAAAATAAGTGTCCCTCTAGTTGAATGGCAAAGGGAATGACAAACATGTTTTAATTATGTCATACTAAAACAATTTACCAATCACATGATTGAAATGAAAAAGAAGCCTATAGAACAAATATAGAACAAATCATTGAAGGGCTAAATTAAGGAATGGCTCTAGGATTCAGAATACATTGTAAAAAGCATGGAGGTAAATTAAAAGTTAGATAGAATTTACTTGTAGAACAGATCATTGAAGGGCTAAATTAAGGTATGGGCCTAGGATTTTCAGTACCTTGCAAAAAGCATGGAGGTAGATTAAAAGTTAGATAAATCCAATGGTCCTAGGATTCTGAATACATTGCAAAAGGCATGGAGGTAAATTAAATGTTAGATAGGATTTACTTGTAAAACAAATCATTGAAGCGCTAACTTAAGGTATGGACCTAGGATTCTCAATACATTGCAAAAAACATGGAGGTAGATTAAAAGTTGGATAGGATTTATTTATAGTTATAGTTAAATATGTTGGACATGTTTATCTAAGAAATAAAATATTTTTATTATAATTTCAAAATCACAATAAAAATAATATATACAACTTAAACTTAATTAAAAATAAAAAATTTAAATAACAATAATGAAACAAATATAAATTATATTAAAATATCAAAAATATTAATTAAAAATAAAAAAAATTAAATTACAATGATGAAACAAATATAAATTATTTTAAAATATAAAAATATTAATTAAAAAATTTAAATTACAATGATGAAACAAACATAAATTATTTAAAAATATCATTTAAAATACAGTATTAAATATATTATAAAAATATTACTTTAAATAATAAATAAATAATCTTTCACAAAATCGAAAAATATTAAAAAATATAGTAAATGTTAATATTTAGCAACAACCTTAATCACTTTACAATTTCATTATGTTTTTTTGGATCAAGTCGGCTGTAGATACAGGTTGAACTTATTAAAAAAATTACCAAAACACCTGAGTGGGCCTAATAGTTAAGAACATGTGTTATCTCATTGACCTCATTGTTCATACTCATCAAATCGTACTAAACTTACAACATATTAAACAAATTATACACAGGCAAAAGCCAGCAACCGTTAATCTTAAGGATAAGTATATTTTTCAACGATGCTTATCGCGATACACCGAAGTATCTCGACATACCATAACCTAAAAACCACGAAGGAAGAAAAGTATGTCTTCCCTGAACTATTTCCATAAAAATACTTCTCAGAACTGTCTTACTATTTAATAGATTCGATTCATCAAAGACGAAATAAAACAAGTTAAAAGAAATGAACCACACAAAGCAATCCAATTCGTCTCCTTAAAACCTAAGATAAACAAGGCCATTGCTTATTCTCTTCCTCCAGTCATTTTTACAGATTCTAATTTTGAAATCCCAGCGTAATCATCAGCTGCGCTCTCCAAGAATAGCAATTTTAGAGACGAGAAACTGGCGATATGGGCAATATGCAAGAAGGCCCAACCTAAAGACCTAAAGAGATAACTTGAGGTTCTTTGCCAAAAACAAACTCTTTACCTATAGCATCTAAAAATGTCTTTGACTCCAAATTATTTTGTTAAATTTCTTAATAATTTTCTTTACTCTTCTCTAATATTCTTCGTTTTCTTTTTTTAAATCTTCTCAAATATATTTTCTTTGCCTTGTGCTTTCTTCCCTTAGGTCTCTTCCACCCTCCATCTCCTCCTCTTTGTTTCTTCTTTGTATTTCCTTATACAGGCCTCCTCCATATCGTTCATATGGCCTTCTCTTCTCCTCACATTGCCCTCTCCTTACGACATATCTTCATAACTTCCCCGTCTCATACTTTGATTACTCATTAATAATGATTATTTGGCTTTTTATATAAAGCATGTCACAAACCTCTAATCCACTTATCAAATGTAGATAAAATCTACAAATAGTTAAATGATACATATGCCGCTATGTAATACACGGTCAATGCATCATTGGGATGATTGAACCTCGATGCTAATATTTGATTCCATAGTTTCATTAATGACTACAAAAATGATATGAACCTTAGGATTGATGGAATGTGGATTGATATTTAATAGTTCATTAGTGAATTCCTTTTATAAGTGAACATTGTCAAGATATTAATGGTTGGATGTGGGGCATTCAAAGATGGTTGGGACTGCAAAGAAACATACATGCTTATGGGGGGCTTGGCGTAAAACATAAATGTCACAAGAGAAATCTAATCGTTTGTGATAGATAGAGGATGCTTAAGAATGTATGTCAATATTTTTTCTTTAAAAGATTCTTCCAAAATCAAAATGTGGATATCAAAATGTAGTTGTTTGTGGCATCCTTTTTCTATGGTATAGGATATTGCACTAAGAGTGTGTGGTACTCAACCACCTAGTACAGGGGAGATGTTGTACCATTACCTAATAGTATGTAAAGTAATATTACCAAAAATAAAAAGTAAAAAATGTAATTAAAAAAATTAATGTCAGCTCATAAGTTACTAAAACCATAAATTAATTAAAAAATTCATGTCTAAGAAGAATATAAACACCACAGGAACAACATTATATGCATAAAAGAAATTGTGCATTTTTAAGAAGTCCATAAACAACAGTTTAAAAAAAATGATTATGTTAATGGAATAGTTGTAGTTAAAGCTGGAAATATTGAAAAAGATACAATGAAAATATTTGAAAAAAAAGAATTTTAAGAAGAAAGGTGTCTGAATGAAATTTTTACAAAGTATTACCTTGAGTTAATTATGTGCCAAAAGGCCAATTTTTACAAAGTATTACCTTGAGTTAATTATGTGCCAAAAGGCCACTGAAAATTTTGAAGATGTTGATGGAAGAATCAAGCCTAAAGAACCTCAGCAAATGTTAAAATGACAAGAAAGATTAAGATGAAGAAGTCAAAGTATTCTCGGTACAAAGTTTGCCATCACCAAATATGGAAAAGGCTCAAATAGGTTTAATTTCCTACAAGTATATATACATATTTTTAACAGTTTTAAATTTATGTGACCCTGATTGAGACTAAGACCAGTAGCCATAAGACTAGTAGCCATGTTTATCAAACGTATTTCTAAATCTATTGTTTTAAGTATTTCTAAATCTATTGTTTTGTAATTATGTTAGTACGTTTGTAAATCATGTATATGTTGTAGCATTGTAGTCATTTTTTGTGATCTGCATAAGTGGAACGGAAAGAGAAGTGGCTAAGTAACACCGAATAAGGAAATTTGCAGAAGTAGTTGACAATGAAGATTGAACTGTTGTTGAACTAATTAAGGTGTATAACATTGGAGTGATTATTTCTCCAGCCATCATATCAAAAAAATTAAGCCATGAAGCTCAGTTTGGAATAGTTCAATTCGGTGCAATGAATGATTGTAATAACAAAGATCAAGGAAATAAGATTGAATTAGATTTGATTGAGAAAGCTCAACCATGAATCAGTTCTGTCGATGCAGTGATGAGGTGGCTTATAGTTGCATTTAAGAATTTTTGCAGGTCGGTGTAATGGCTCATGATCAATATTTAAGTTTGCATCAAAGTTACATGCAAGTATCTGGAGGAGTCCTATTGGACATGTATACCAAAGTCTGCATTTCGAGGAATGCAGCAATAAGAAGTTTATGAAAGGCCTACGGGAGTAGACCGATAACCAATCAAATTTCATCTTACTATTGGTCGTGCAGTCATGGTGTCTTTCATTTATGACATATTATTTTGAGGGTTTCACACGTGTTAATCCTCGTGATGCATTATTTATCACCAATTTGCTTAGTTATTGATTTGACGACAGTTTCATCAACAACTAGACCTCTCTTGTAGTGTGATTTTGATGACAGGAGGAGAAAGGCATGCAGTTGTAGATGATTCTACATCACGATCTCCAGGTAAAATAAATAACAGATCCTCATGTTGAGGACAATTGTCTGCACATGAATATTAGCAATTACTAGATGCATATTCTTCTTTATCAAGTATAGAGGCAAATTCAAGCCCCTTAATTTTCATTCTCTTTCTCCTACTGCAAACTCTGAACGTTTTCTACATTCTTTTCATCTTTAGTTTTGTTTTTACTCTTTCCCTCATTTTTAATATCTTCTTAGGCTCTTTAGACTTGTTATTGGCATCGTCAAATGCAGGTTTTCTATTCATAGATTATCATCATTCAATTTGAAAATACTTTTCACTTAATAGGTTGTTATCTCAATCTTCATAACTTCTGATTGTTGTACTGTCGGCATATCAAGATTACACATGTTATCCTCATAATATTTTGCACTAATATACCATCAACCATTGTCAATACCTGACCTTCTTAGTCTTCCACATTATAACAACTTCTTCATCAAATTTCTCTCCCAAACTTTCTTGCTCAATGTCAAGTCTACATTCTACTCTAAATCCATCGTCCTCATCATCATCCTTGTATCCCGGAAGTTCTCTTGTCTTATTAATCCACATACTTAACAAAATTCTCATTCTTTTCTTTAATAAATTATTCTTATTAAACTCGATAGAGATAGAGATCCAGGAAACTGTGACAATTAAACTCGCTTTACATGAATTGCATAGTAAATTTTTTGTTGTATTTTCTTTTTGAACTGCAACACACTTATTTCGGGAAACCCCACCTTTACTTTGACAAGTTTACCTCGATCAGTTTACTTTGACCAAATTAACTTCGACGTGATTTTACTCTAACCAGAGTAACTTCGACAAGTCTTCACACTTGACTGCAACAGACTTCACTTCGACAAGACTCGACTTTCACTTTAACTTTGACCCAAACTTTTACAGACTTTTAGCCTGAAAAACTTTTGCTTGACTTTTACTTTGACGGGATTTTGACTCCCATAGACTTTTAAATGCGACCAACTCCCACTTAGACAAGCTTATGATATTAAAATATTATCTTTGTTATATAAAGTATATCATTCAATTTGATGTGAAGTATACTTTTCACTATACTACGACAAACCCACAATATTAAATAAACAAAATACTCAAAAGATACTTGTGTATAAGTTACTTTACTTTAAAACAAAACTTTAAGATGATGAAATATCAAGAATTCTTTATTTGTTTTACAGACAGTAAATGTTAATATCATTTACACAAGAAACATCTAATATTTTTGAGAATACACACATAAACTCTATAATATATATATATATAGATAGATAGATATTACCATCACTAAATATAGCAATTACAGCTGCACACACGGACTTCCAACCTCACTTTGATGTTTTCACTTTTACAGAGCTTGGGCTCTCAATACTTTATAAAAACCACAAGCTTAAGCTCCCGAACTCTTCTCGCAGTTTTTCTTCTTCTCCTTTCTTCCTTACTCTATTATGCTTTGTCTTTCTTTTACTCTAAATACTCTAAATTAATACATGACTATAAATCTACCAAACATCTCGACTTGTAGAACAAATATATGGCTGAATAAATATGGTGAGATGTGAACTCCATACTTTGACAAAGTGATGGACAAAACTGTAATTCTACGGACTCTAACTAAGTCGACGAATATTTGATAGACATCAACTCATAAGTAATTTATCCAACACTCCCCCTTAATTATGAGCATATGGGGATCATTAAAAAAAACTTTTACAAAAGGTTTCAGAGCTGGAACTTGCTCCAGGAATGACAAAATTCACTATGCAGAATTTTTCACTCCCAAACAACAACTTCACAGATACTGGAATGTGTCCCTTGCCAATGGTTTTGTAAAGATGTTGTCGGCTCATATTTACACCTACAAAATTCTAAACAAATTTATTTGTTATTTTTACCAATTCTCTTATGAAATGATACCTTTTCTCAATATGTTTGGTTCTCTTATTGAATACATGATTCTTCAATAGTGCAATGACTGAACTATTATCGTAGTGAATGGTTGTGGTTTCTTGCTGGTTCTACGATAAATCCCTTAACATCCTTTGCATCCAAACATATTGACATGCAGTTCTTGTAGATATGACATACTCTTCTTCTTATGAAGAAAGAGTCACAATGGGCTGTTTCTTTGACGCCCATGACACAACATCTGTACCAAAATGAAATGTGTAACTAGATGTTCTTTTCTTGTCATCTATGCTTCCTCCACTCTTGCTGTCAGTGTATCCAATAAGTTTGAAATTTTATGAGGTTGAATACAAAATGCCCAAGTCCTTTTTTCCACTTACATACCTGAAAATTCTTTTTCTTGCTTTCCAATGAGAGTCTTTGGTGACTCCATAAACCTTGAGATCAAACTTAGTCCATACATGATGGCTGGACTTGTCGGAGTAAGATACATAAGTCTTCCAACCATTATTTTAAACAATGTAACATCTACATTTTATCCAGTGTCCGTCCCGGTCATGTCAAGGCTGTGGGGCAGGTAAACAGGGTCCTTGCATAAGTCCAGTAGGCAGTGTTTGCTCTAAGGCAAGCCATGCATAAATGTAAAGATCATCTCAGTCAAATCATGTAAGTAATATAAGCGGTGAAGCAAGCCAGATATATAGCATTTTCCGTTCAAAGGTAAGCACCACCTAACTCATCAGGTGAGCTCCATCCTAATTCAGGTAAGCTCCAAAGTAAGTAAAGCTGCATCCTTACTCAGTTTTAATCCTATTACCACTGGTGTTGGGGATGCCTTAACATTAACCATATTAAATATTTTCAAGACTTCATTTGCATACCTGGACTGTGATATAAATATACGACTTACAAATTGTTGGACCTCAATGCCCATAAAATATTTCATAATCTCCAAATCAGTCGTTTCAAATTCATTTTTCGAATTCATTTTCCGTGACTGATCTAAAATCCTCTATGCCAAAATCACCAGTAAATATTAAATCATCTACATATAGGAAAACAATTAAGATGTTACCTTTTTTATTGAATTTCATGTTCAACATTTGTTCACTTCCACTTTTTTGAAATCCATTTTGGATGAGGTAAGAATCAATGTGGTTGTACAAATATCTAGGAGACTTGTGTAGAAGTTACTCTGCCATTAAAAAAATTCCTTAACACATTGAAATATCAAGAATTCTTGATTTCTTTTACAACTGGTAATTTTTAATATCATTCACACAAGTGATTCTGGAGAAATGTGTGGCATGTCACATTCAATATTCTTGAGAATAAACACATAAAATTTATAATATATATATTACCGCGACCAAATAGAGCAATTACGACTGCATACATGGACTTCGAACTTCACTTGGATTTTTTTTCACTTTTACAGAGCTTGGGATCTCAATAATTTCTAAACACCATGAGCTTGAAATCTCAAACTCTTCTAAGACTTTTTCTTCTTGTCCTTTCTCTTTTACTCTTTTCTACTATGTTATTCATTTTTCTTTAACTACTTATACACAAACTTAATTTTGGCTTTTATTGGAAGCTACCGACTAACATTAAAGACTGTAAATTAATACATGACTGTAAATCTACCAAACATCTTGACTTGCAAAAAAAAACATGACTAGATAAATATGGTGAGACGTGAACTCCATACTCTGACAGCGTGACTGAAAAAAATGTACTTCTATGGACTTTGACTAAGCCGGCTAAGATTTGATAGACATTAGGTGCTAATTAATT
>LPNX010384338.1:69077-98047 GCA_001517045.1 Pseudotsuga menziesii | reverse complement strand
CAACACTGATCTGATGTGTGCCCAGTCTTTCCGCAACGCTTGCACTGCAAGTCTGATCTTTTGCTTCTGCCCCCTCTGCCTCTGAAATTTCTTCTTCTTTTGCTTCTCTCTTTGCCACAATCTCCCTTGGAAGGGTCTTTGGATTGGTCTTTGCCAGCTAGGGCAGCACCAATACTAGATGCCAAAGAGTGCATCTTTACAACTGTTAGTGTAGTTTACAATAATAAACTTGATATGACAAAAAATAATAACCTTGCAGGTCTACAGTCTCTGCTAAGGTGATTTACAACGTCAACTCCAGGTTTTTAAAGATGATACAATGACAGAGAAGATATTACAACCAACAGTCAACAATATCAGCTATATGAAAGAAGCAGGTCTAAGTCTCTGCTATTTTTTTACAATACAGTCTATGTATAATTACAGTTGCACTAGCTAGTATAAACAATGTCTTCGACAAGCTCTATTCACTATGCAAGTCTATGTCTCTGTCATAGTATTTACATCAGTCTAAGATAATTTTGCAATAGTACAGACTTCATAATGACCATACACAATTATGCAGCACTTCAACCTTAAATAGCAGTCACCTTGGAGGTCGTAGCAGTCTTCTTAGCTCTCTGGTTCAAGCTCCAGTAGTATGCAGCTCCAAATTCAAAATGCTTATTCAGGCTGAGTCTTTACACGTTCCACTAACAGTACAACAATCTTCTCAGTTGTAAACATAAAAGAGGAGTGAACGCCCACAATGGAAGGGCAAAGGAGTAAGTCGCAGCTTCTAGATTGAGAGATCCCCTAAACTCAATGCATATAAACCACAATCACAGGCTCATACAACAGCCACAACATTCATGACAGCATTCACGCGTCTCTTTCATTCAACACAAATGAAAAAGTTTGCAGAATTTACCACTCACACTCCCGCACTAAATTAGGGCAAAATTAGGGTTTATGCTTCAATAAAAAATAGGGTTCAAAATTCAGGCAGCATATATATGATCAACGCAAATATATATCTGATAGCAATACCAATCCAGATACCAATCCAGGCAATCTCCAAGTCGCAGCAACAATTCTAGGAGGAATCCAGGCACCAGTTTTCACCTTTACAAGGCTCGAAATCAACAGCTTTTCATTATCATCCAGCAAACAATCTTGTTATAATAACAAAACCAAATCTATTTTGTTATAAAAATAACAAAACCATAGATACCATCTTGGCATTAAATGAAAAATGGAGCGAGGGATTAATGATGCAGAAGGTTGCGTGAGAAAGGCACTCGGCCTCATTCCTTTGCTCATCTCGGAGGCTTATTATACAAAAGTCTTCTCGGGAAGCTGGCAGGCGATCACAGCTCAGCTGGAACCTATGAATAGGACCATCACGAGCATTATTACTGAGCCTTCGTGTTGTTTTTGGGCCGAGAATCCATTATTGACGGAGCTTCTATCCAACTTGGTATCAACTCAGTCTTCAATGCATCAGCCTTCACTCATATTATCTTCAGGTTCACTCCACGCTGGTCTTCACGCAGGTCTCAGTAGCAGCAAATACACAGCAAAGAAATCCACGTATATACTCAACGCATATACACTTCCGCTGCGCCACTCTAATATTCTTTTATTCCAGAATTACCTTTACATTCTTGGCCTCAGAGAAGATCGGCAACATTTGAAGGAAGCTCTTCAACAACCACATTGTAGAACCTCTGAATGTCTTGCAGCATTCTCTCATGCGAGCTCTTGGGGATTACTTGCAGGTTAAAGTGCATGCCTGCGTTGGTGGAACCAGTGTTCGTGATGATCAGCGCATACTCATGAGTGGAGTTCATGTTGTTGTTGGAACCCCATGTCGTGTGTTTGACATGTTGCGTAGGCACTCTCTTCGCCCTGATTACATAAAGATGTTTGTGTTAGATGAGGCTGATGAAATGCTTTCCAGGAGTTTCAAGGACCAGATCTATGATATTTTCCAGCTACTTCCTTCGAAGATTCAGGTGGGTGTTTTCTCAGCTACAATGCCTCCTGAAGCTCTTGAGATTCCCTGGAGAAGGATGCGATTAGGATGCTCGTGACAGCATGCCATGAAATCAGTTCTGTGTAGTCTCCGGACTCACGTGTCTTGTAGTTCAACGCAGACTGATACCATCACAACCGAATAGTGGAGGTAACAAAGATCAGATTTGACCAGAATGCAAATTAGGGTTTACTCGCACAACATTCTCTTTCTCATCAACTGTCAAACAGAGAAGGATGGAAGGACTGGAAAAATGGGGAATGGCTGAACACACAGCCAAATACACTTCAAAATACCAGCCACAAAGACAAATGGAAGTCGCAGCTCCAACACACACAGTTCTCAAAAATTAGGGTTAAGCTAATTCAAACGTTCAGAAAACTCAACATAACAAAACCTCATCAACGTGAAGGGAAACGCATACACTGCATGCGACTCGATTGGCAGACTGATGGAGCAGTCTGGCAATGGACTGGCAAGCAGAATGCCAGGAATGGGCAGAAATGCAGCAGGAGTTATGGCAGACAGCCCGGCTCTGATACCACTTGTTGGTAATAACTCCCAATTCAATATTCTATTCACGACTAAAACATTAATTTATAGATTACAATGAGGCGGTTGAGAACCAGCCTTTTCACCTTCCCGGGGAACTATTCAAATTCCTATTTAATTATTTATTTACAATAATCCTGACGGATTATATTCTAACAAGAAGAAATCACACCTCCTATAAAGGTTGTCCCCACTATACAAAAACATTGTGAGGAACCAAAAATCTCCCTTCATTCCATGACAAGAAATTAATCCCTCTAACAGTAAATTTTGGTTTATATATCAATCATATGAATGTGATTCTCTTAATAGATAGTGTCAAAGCCCATAATTTCATTAATCACCACATCAAAGAAGAAAGACATTGATATATCTTGATTCTATTAAAATATTTCAAATCATGATAGATAATGGGAGAAGCCTTAAATGAAAAGAAAAGTGCAACAATGTGAAACATGGAAAATGGATGGGTATCTCTTGAAAACTCACATGTTTTCCATCAAAATTGAGGGTTGTGATATTTTTTTGGATACAAAATGATTAATAACAATGGATACCATTTCCAAGGATTTCTTAGAAATATGCATGAATTCCTAAAAGGATGAACATTGCTACATGATCAAAGGTCTCAAAGAAAGCTCTAAAAAATCACCCATTCATAGTGTATGGAAAAGCTTCTGAAGAATAGAATTTCCATATTTCAATGCCAGTAATGTGTCATGGAAAACCATCATTGGATTTCACTCACTCTAGAGATAAACTACAATGATAAATAAACATAAATAATTTTTAGTAGATATAAATTGGAGGCCAAAGTTACAGAGGCATATTTGCATCAAGGTTACTTGAAAAGGACATTGTATTGTCAAGCACTTAAAAAGAAAAATTCTAACGTTGTGAGTGGGAAAAATATATGGATTGATGAGTAATAACAAACAAAATACAATTAAGAGCAACTTTCTTTTACAAGGTTAGTGATGCTTTAGTCAAAATTTTGTGTGAATGAAAACTAATGATTCATGCAATGGGGTTGTGTAAACTAGCATTTCTTGAATTAATGTTAAAGACCAAAGGAGAAGTAAGATAGTGTTCCCATTTTAGGAATTGGATAGTTGGGAAACCGATAAACATTAGAAACACCACATAATAATGTAGAGCATCATCGAGATAAGATAAATTTAAAATAAATAGGCTTGTGGAAATGCGTTGTGAACCTTAGTTACTTAAGATCATGGAAAATTTTGGAAAAATAGTGAGCATTACAAAAGTAGTAGATTTTTGCAACTTTGAAAATTGAAAACTAGAATTCTAGCATATCCTAAGGTGATCCTAATAAAGCATTCAACTTTAAGTTTTATAAAATAATTGTTCCTCAACTTAAATGATGAAAGGAATGAGAAACATATTTAATTATGTCATACTAAAACAATCTACCAATCACATGATTGAAAGGAGAAGGCCCAACCTAAAGAACAAAGAATTTAAGGCCTAAACAAGGGGATAACCTTAGTAGTGGGTTCTTAATACATGGAAAAAGTAAACCCAAAATAGTAGTCGATGAATGCATTAGTTGGGAAACCTATACACATTGTAGATACCATTGAATAATGTAGAGCATCATCGGGATTAGATAAATTTGAAACAAATGAGTATGCAAAAAGAATTTGTGAGCTATGGCTAATTAAAATTATGCAAAATCTAAGAAAAATAATGAACATTATAAACGTAATTTAAATTTTTGCTCATTCGAAAATTGAAAGCTAAAAATCAGTATAAGGTAGAAAAACTTCACATAAATAAGTCTTATAAAATCATTATTCTCAACTTGATTCCTCTTTAATGATGTTATATAATTCTTATAAAATCATTATTCTCAACTTGATTCCTCTTTAATGATGTTATAGTGAAAGAATCTACCAATCACATGATTGAAATGAAAATTCCTAGCCTAAAGAACAAAGCATTTATGGTCTAAATTAATGAATAACCTAAGTAGTGGGTTAAGGAATAACCTTAGTAGTGGGTTAAGGTCTAAACTAAGTAATAACTTTAGTAATGGTTAGATAGGATATTTAAACATGCTTTTATTGCACGGAAGAGATGCACTCTATAGCCTAGTAGGGGACAGATGTGTAATTTCTTCCGTGCTCATCCTAGAGTTTACATGTGTCTTTTATTAAAAATAACTTGTGGGGTTAAATTAAATTTAAAAATGATTTAGAATTGCATATATATAAAACAACATAAATTAGATAAATTAAAACCATAAAACTTAGATTACACATTTTTACTTTAAAAAAGGGTTTGCACCTTGAGAGATTTGATCCCTTAGGTGCTTGGTAGATCCCCTTTGTTGGTTATAGATTTAAAACCACAATAAAGATAATATATACAAGTTGGACTTAAGTAAAAATAAAAATTATTGAAATAAAAACCGTTAATACACCATTATTATTAAATTATTTTAAAACATCCTTCTCTAACAGCTTTACCATTTCATTGTATTTCTTAAAAAAGTATTCATGTTTTTAAGTCTTAAAAAACTTAAGAAAGTGATACAATCTTTATTATAATTTTAGTTTTTTATCTTCAAGCTTGCTATATAACTATGGTGTTTTATGTATTTTTTTTTAAACTTTTTTAACCTTGAAATAAAAATCAAATAAAATATATATATTTTTTATTTCTTTTAAAAATCGAGTAAAACAAAATTAATTTCAATAAAGATTAATCATCATCAACAAATCATAATTAATTTTACTAACACATCCACAAATCAAGTGACAAGTGAACACCTATAGGTATAAATGTAGCCACTATTAACTAAATAATAAAGATTAAACTAATTAGTAGATCTTTATAAATATCTATTTAAGATATAACATAAATATTAAATTATGAAAAAAAATATAAAAAATACTATTTAATAAACAAGTAAAACAAAAAAAATACTAAATATAAAACTTTAGCAATTTGCAGATTTATAAATAATTAATTTTTAAATAAAACTTATTTAAATCTTAATTAAAATGCATTTAAATATAACAATAAAATATTTTTTTATTATACACTTGTTACATTTAAATTAATCTTGTTAATCCACTCAATAAAATCCAAAATATAGAATAATATCTAAACATCTATTAATATAATTAATATATATCTAACAAAAACAAATCATACTTAACTTATTACTATGTTCAACAAAAACAAAACATACTTAACCCTATTACCACATATTCAACAAAACCGTTAATCTTAAGGATAAGTATATTTTTCAACAATGCTTATCGGGATCCACGGTGGTATCTCTACATTAAATCACCCAAACCATGCAGAAAAAAAACAATATTTATCCCTGTTTAAAATATGTTTTCCGCTCTTCAGACATTTTTCAAAGCCGCAATTATCTTGATCAAACTCACTGACTTCAATTCAATCATTGGAGATATATAGTATTACTTCCTCTGTTAATTTAATTTTGATATATGATCTTCAATGCAATGTCTTCTTTGAACTATTCCATAAAAATACTTCGCAGAACTTCTTAGTATTTAAACAATTTGACTCATCTGGAAGAAAAGAAATAAAAATAAATCAACCACTCAAAGCAACCCAATCCGTCTCCTTAAACCCTAAGATAAACAAGGCAATTGCTTATTCTCTTCCTCCAGTCATTTTTACAGATTCTACTCTTGAAATCACATAGTAACCGTCAGCTGTGCATATTCTCTTCCTCCAGTCATTTTTAAGATTCTGCTTTTGAAATCACTTAGTGATAGTCAGCTGCTTATTCTCCTCCTCCAGTAATTTTTACAGATTCTACTCTTGAAATCACTTAGTAACCGTCAGCTGTGCATATTCTTCCTCCAGTCATTTTTAAGATTCTACTTTTGAAATCACTTAGTGATAGTCACCTGCGCCCTCCAGGAATAGAAGTTCCAGAGACGAGAAACTGGAAATGGGCAATATGCATTAAGGCCCAACCTAAAGGGATAAGTTGTGCCGCAATATAAGTAATAATAATCTTGCAATGGCAATAGAAATAATAACCTAAAGTTATCCTTTAAGTCTCCAATAACAATTTTCTTTGTACTGGATAACCGTGAGATGAAAAACAGGTATCACTGTAAATTTCTTTGTACTGAAGAACCGTGAGATGAAAAAGAGGTATCATTGTATCACAGTAAAACGGAAAGACATGCAAAGGATCTCTTATCACTGTAATTTTCTTTGTAGAGAAGAACCGAGGATGGAAAAGAGGAATCGCTGTATTAGAGTAAGAAGCAAACTTTTTGCGGTTTCCATAACACATGATTAATATAATACGAACGATTTGTATAAAAAACAAGTAAACAGCAAATTTTCATGCATGTCCAAGGAGTAAACAGCAAATTTTCATGCATCTCCAACAGAGAGGCAAGAATGCCGTATGCAACTTCATCTATTTTATGTGAAGAAGCTGTAAATGATACTCTAAATTTCTAAGTCGCTAGAAAAGCTTCACACAACCTAATTTTTTCGGCATAAGTAGTCTGAAAACGTAATATCAAGTAAACAGCAAATTTCATGCATGTCCCAGGAGTAAACAACAAATTTTCATGCATGTCCAAGGAGTAAACAACGTACTTTCATGGATCTCCAACAGAGAGGCAAGAATGCCGTATGCAATTCATCTATTTTATGTGAAGAAGCTGTAAATGGTACGCTAAATTTTTTCGGCATAAGTCAAAACCTAATATTTTTCTCCAGATTAATCTTTTAAACACTAGAGGGGTTAAAAATAATTGAAGACGGTGAAGATAGATTGATTTAACTTTTTTATTTTAAATCTGCTAATTTTTTCTTCAGAAAATCTCAATTGAGGGAGAGGGGGGTTGGTGTGGGTCATTCGAGGTAGGGAAAGGAGGGGGTTTGGTGTGGGTCATTCGAGGTAGGGAAAGGAGGGGGTTTGCAGGAGAGAGCGTAATTAAGGGTTTTGGGAGGACAATTAGAGAGAAGGGGTATAGGTGATATAGGTAAGAAGTGGGGGATGGGGGTTAGAGAGAGAAATATGGGGTGGTGGTTAGCTGTATGGGGAGGGTTATTTGGAGAGAGGGAGATAGTTGGGCAGACAGAGTTGGGGTGGTAAGGGGTAGGATAGGAGGGGTGTTAGGGGAGAGAAAGAGTTCGATATTGAGGGGGTTAAGGGTTTTGGGGGAGTAGGGTGATTAGAGAGATGGGGTATAGGAGAGAGAGATGACCTGTGTGTGGTAGGGGAGGGGGGATTAGGAGGGGCAAAGATAGACATGGCGTTATGGGCGGGGGGATATGAGAGAGAGAGAGTGGGTGGTTAAACAACTAAAGCCACCAACATCGAGGTACAAAGAATGGTTGATGTGCTTGACTAAATAGCAATCACATACCCTGGTATACGATAGAATCCAATGCAAAAGGTTGGAATCACTCTCATGTACATACTCCAATGTTTCACATCTTCTAGTGAACATTTAGTCTATTGAATTATGAATGGGGTTCAAAATTCTACTTTTTGCATATTAAGTCCAATTAGATTGGAACCACCCTCAAACATTCTAAAACAATTAATGGTAATATTAAATATTTTAACAAAATGATATAAAATGAATATAAGGATAATTTCACTTTTACTTTAAGATTTAATATTTGCAGTTAATGTTACTGGTGGTGGTTTGTCTTCATTTTATTTCAAAACTTCGATGTCCTGTTTTTAAAACTATAACTCACATGCATATCTATTTTAGTAGCAAGTGCCTTATTAGCACGTATGCATGTTATTTTTTAAATAATAATGCATACAAGTTTTTAATTTTAAAAAAAGTTAGGGATTCACTTTTTCCATCTATGTGGTGGATGAGTTGTTCGCTTTAGCTTTAGGTTTAGATTGTCAAACCTATAGGTTCGACCCATAAATAACAAACACATCCATTTTTCGTTTCCCTATTTTTCAACATTGAATCTACAAGTGCTCTATGTGTTTGTGCATGCACCTCTAATCTTTATTTTAAGGGATTAAATTTATGTTTTTCCAAGTTTCCATTGCAACTAACATGTCATAATTGGGTAGCATAACCTTGCACCAGCCCTGGTACACACATAAACATCAAAGTCATCAATAGTTTCACTACCTCCAAGGGTTCTTCATTCTGTGCTTCATTCTTAATGATTTTTACATAATCATAATCATCTTGTTGAAATTTAGTATATGATTCCATATCATCATCACAATAAATCAGAGGGTTTGGAATCTCTCATTTAACATCCTCCAATGTTTCACCTCTTCTAGTGAACATTCAAAAATCTTATCATCATAATCATAATACCCTCTTCGGTCCAATCTAGTTCACTATCTTTAATTTTATCATCATAATTATAATCACCATCTTCACACCAATAATGCTCATTATCTTCAAATTCATCATGTGCTTCATCACCTACCCCATCCTTTGTGAGGTGTTCACCCATTCTCTCTTCCTCCTCACATACACATCAAATACTCTAGTATGGCATGACTTCTATGTTTACTCCAAAATTCCAACACTTTCTTGATTAAATCACACACAAGTAATAATTCATCTTCACTCAAAGTGCCTTCCCTCTCAACATTAATTTCTTCAGGGATTTACTTTGACCAAAGATTTCCTCAATCCTTTATGTTGCTTCTAAAGATTCTAATTTAAGCATAATTTTCCTCATGCATTCACTTATTTTATCCAAGGCCTATCCAAGGCCTCTTTGACATAATTTGCATCAATTACTTAAGGTTGATTTAAATAAATTTGATGGATCTAATATAATGGGATGGACCATGACTTTTCCCTCCATGCTATAGAGGATGGAAAGTTGAAACCTCGAGTGGAGGCTTTGTATCTCCATTGAGAGAGTTGTCAGTGTTGGCAATGGCATATAAGAAAAACGCATCTTTGAGATACATTACCTAGAATCAGTTTGTGAGAGACCATTTTGCTCACTTTGAAAATGATACTAATTTTGTAAGACTACTCACCAAATTCCTTTAAACTTGTTGGTTATCTTTAAACAAAATCTTTGAGTGATGAATTTTTCAAGCAATGTACTTGTTGGTTATCTCAACAAGGAAACTAAAGCACATGTCTAGATAAATCACAATGCTACTTGGTTGGAGGCTTCTTAGCTAGAATTTTGTGCACATTTAGTCTATTGAATTATGAATGGGGTCCAAAATTCTACTTTTTGCATATGAAGTCCAATGAGGTTGGAACCACCCTCAAACATTCTAAAACAATTAATGGTAATATTAAATATTTTAATAAAATGATATAAAATAAATATAAGGATAATTTCACTTTTACATTAAGATTTAATATTTGCATTTAATGTTACTGGTGTTGGTTTGTCTTCATTTTATTTCAAAACTTGGATGTCATATTTTTAAAACTATAACTCACATGCATATTTATTTTAGTAGCAAGTGCCTTATTAGCACGTATGCTTGTTATTTTTGAAATAATAATGCATACAAGTTTTTAATTTTAAAAAAAGTTAGGGATTCACTTTTTCCATCTATGTGGTGGATGAGTTGTTCACTTTAGCTTTAGTTTTAGGTTGTGAAGCTTGTAGGTTCGACCCATAAATAACAAACACATCCATTTTTTCATTCTCCTATTTTTCAACATCAAATCTACATCTGCTCTAATTGTTTGTGCATGCACCTCTAATATTTGTTTTAAGGGATTAGATTTATGTTTTTCCAAGTTTCCATTGCAACTAACATGTCATAATTGGGTAGCATAACGTTGCACCAGCCTTGGTACACACATAAACATCAAAGTCATCAAAAGTTTCACTACCTCCAAGTGTTCTTCGTTTTCGGCTACATTCTCAATGATTTTTACATAATCATCATCATCTTGTTGAAATTTAATATATGATTCCATATATCATCAGAATAAATTAGAGGATTTGGATTCTCTCGTTTAACATACTCTAATGTTTCATCTCTTCGAGTGAACATTCAATAATCTCATCATCATAATCGTAATACCCTCTTCAGTTCAATGTAGTTCACAATCTTTAATTTTATCATCATAATTGTAATCACCATCTTCAAACCAATAATGCTCATTATCCTACATTCATCATATGCTTCATCATCTACCCCATCCTCGCTTCCTCCTCACATACACATCTAATACTCTAGTATGGCATGGCTTCTATGTTTGCTCCAAATTTCCAACATTTTCTTGATTAACTCACATACAACTAATAATTCATGTGTGACTCAAAGTGCCTTCCCTCTCGACATTAATTTCTTCATGGCTCTACTTTGACCGAGGGTTTCCTCACTCCTTTATGTTGTTTCTAAAGATTCTAATTTAAGCATAATTTTCCTCATGTATTCACTTATTTCATCCAAGGCCACTTTTACATAAAACCTTTTTTTCCATCAATTACTTAAGGTTGATTTAAATCAATTTGATGGATCTAATATAATGGGATGGGTTGACCAAAAGGACCATGAATTTTCCCTACATCCTATAGAGGATGGCAAGTTGAAACCACAAGTGGAGGTTTTGTATCTACAGTAAGAGAGTTGGCAGTGTTGGCAATGTCTTAAGAAAAACACATCTTTGAGATACATTACCTAGAATTAGTTTGTGAGAGACCTTTTGCTCACTTTGAAAATGATACTAATTTTGTAAGACTACTTACCAAATTGCTTCAAACAAACAAAGTGTGAGAATATCTTGTTTCTTTTGATTGCTTGACAATCAAAACAAAATATTTGAGCGATGAACTTTTCAAGCAATGTATTGTTGGTTATCTCAACAAGGAAACTAAAGCACATGTCTAGATAAATCACAATGCTACTTGGTTGGAGGCTTCTTAGCTATAATTTTGTGCACGTGTTAAGATATATTCCTAACCCAGAAACCTCATCTTTGTTCCACAACAACACCAAGGTCTTATGCCACATCAACATCTTGTTTCACCCCTTAAGGCACATAAATTTATGCATGCATAAATGAAAAATTGTTGACTCAAAAGTCTTTGTTATATTTATGATCAAAGGTCATTTTGTAGAGCATAAATGTAAGGAGAATATATTATTTATGGCTCTAAGGACATTTATCACAATGAGGCTCACTGATTGACTTTAAAAGAAATCGCACCTCCTACATAGGTTGTCCCCACTCTACAACAACATTGTGAAGAACCACAAATCTCCCTTCATGCCTTGACAAGAATTTAATCGCTCTAACAATATAGTTTAGTTTATATATCAAGCATATGAAGGTGATTATCTTGATAGATAGTGGCAAGGCCCATAATTTCATTAATCACCACATTAGAGAAGAAATACATTGATATATCTTGATGCTATTAAAATATTTCTAATTATGATAGCAAATGGGAGACCTCTTAAATGAAAAGGAAAGTGAGACAATTTTAAACCTGGAAAATGGACGGGTATTTCTTGAAAACTCACATGTTTTCCATCGAAATTAAGGGTTGTGATGTTGTTTTGGATACAAAATGATTAAGAAAAATGGATACCATTTCCAAGGATTTCTTAAAAGATGAACATTGATACACTTTCAAAGGTCTCAAAGAAATCTCTAAAAAAAATCACCAATTCTTAGTGTATGGTAAAGCTTCTTAAAAATAGAATTTCCATATTTCAATGCCACTAATGTGTCATGACAAACCATCATTTGATTGCACTGAGTGTAGAGATAAACTACAATGAGAAATTAACATAAATAATTTTTAGCAGATATAAATTGGAGGCCAAAGTTACAGAGGCATATCTGCATGAAGGTTACCTGAAAGGGATTTTGTATTGTGAGGCACTTGAAGAGAAAACTTCTAACGTTGTGAGTGGGAAAAATATATGGATTGGTGAGTAATAACAAACAAAAGCCAATTAAGAGCAACTTCATTTTACAAGGTTAGTGTTGGTTTAGTCAAAATTTTATGTGTGAATGAAAACTAATGATTCATGCATTGTGGTTCTACAAACTAGCATTTCTTGAAGTAACCTTAAAGACTAGAGGAGAAGTAAGATGGTGAATGATTTTAGGAATTGGATAGTTGGGAAACATATAAACATTGGAAACACCACATAATAATGTAGAGCATCATCGAGATAAGATAAATTTGAAATAAATAGGCTTGTGAAACTGAGTTGTAAGCCTTGGTCAGTTAAGATCATGGAAAATATAGGAACAAATAGTTAACATCATAAAAGAAGTAGATTTTTGAAAAATTGAAAACTAAAAATCTAGCCTATCCTAAAGTGATCCTAAGAAAGCCTTCAACTTTAAGTCTTATAAAATAATTGTTCCTCAACATGAATGATGAGAGGGATGAGAAACATGATGAAAGGGATGAGAAACCTGTTTAATGATGTCATACTAAAAGAATCTACCAATCACATGATTGAAAAGGGAAGGCCCAACCTAAAGAACAAAGAATTTAAGGCGGGATAACCTTAGCAATGGGTTCTTAATACATGGCAAAAGAAACCCATAATAGTACTCGACTAACGCATTAGTTGAGAAAGCTATACACATTGTAAACACCATAGAATAATGTAGAGGATCATCGGGATTAGATAAATTTGAAACAAATAAACATGTTATGAGCCATAACTAACTAATTGAAAGCGTGGAAAATCTAAGAAAAAAAATGGTGAACATTTTAAAAGCAATTTAGGTTTTTGCTGCTTGAAAATTCAAAGCTAAGAATCTAACATATCACGTAGAAAAACCTTCAAATTTAAGTCTCATAAAATCAGTATTCCTCAACTTGAATGATGAATGTCTGATAAAATTAGTATTCCTCAACTTAAATGATGTATGGCATGAGAAACATGTTTAATGATGCCATACTGAAACTATCACTTAGGTTTTTGCTGCCTCGAAAATTGAAAGCTAAGATCTAATATATCACGTAGAAAAACCTTCAAATTTAAGTCTTATAAAATCAATATTCCTCAACTTGAATGATGAATGGCATGAGAAACATGTTTAATGATGCCATACTGAAACAATCTACCAATCACATGATTGAAATGGCCCATCCTAAAGAACAAAGCATTTAAGGTCTAAACTAAGAAATAACCTTAGTAGTGGGTTTTTATTACATGGAAAAAGGCGTGGACCTAGATTAAAAGTTAGATAGGATAGGTAAATATGTTTTTGTTATAGATTTAAAATCATAATAAAGGTAATATGTGCATGTTTGGACATAATTAAAAATGAAAAATATTGAAATAAAAATGATTAAAATATTTTGAATAAATAATAATTAATATTAAATTATTTTAGTTCAAAGGGGTTGAATCTATTGGTTAAGAGTCAGGATTTTTTCAGCCATGGAGCATCTTGAGGTAGTGGTCGAACGTGTGGTTCCAATTAGAGAGATTGTATTAAATGATATCATGACCTATGAACACATAAGTGGATCAAAGCCCACCCCAATGTCCTCCTAAAATAAATCCCAAAGGGGTTCGATCTAGTGGTGAAGAGCGAGGAGTTTTTCACTTGTGGACAAGGTTCAATTTCAATAAGGGTTGAACCAGGAGCCATGGAAGCACCTTGAGATAGTGGTCGAACATGTGGTTCCATCCAGAGATATTGTATTAAATGGTCTCGCGACCCATGGAAACACAAGTGGATCAAAGCCCACCCTCATGCCCTCCTAACAATTAGCTCAAGTTCTGTAACACCCCGGTTTTGACCCCATTTGCATTAAAAATGTATATGATGTATATATTGTAATTAATCATGGTATGGAGCTAAAGACAAAAGCCCCACCATTGATTTAACGTTTTATGTTTCGGCGATTAAAATCGTTGTCGATGGTATATCGTGCTATCTGGCACATTATAATATTTGGGATCATGTAAATATGCATTTTAATTAAAATACCCACAACCAACTATGTCAATGGAACCATAATGAAAAGGGCATGATTTCCTAAGGATATGGGGGGGTGTATAACCCTTGGGAGCCATTGGGGAACAACCAAGTGTCAATTGATAAACCCATTTAGTAGTCACCTACCTTTTGTTTTACCTACCATTTATCCCTTGTCTCATTCAACGACCTTTTTTGTCTTATTCTTGTCTCAACTACCAAATTAAATCCTCTGGATTTAGTTGGAGGCAACGATTGCCCTAAGAAAACGTTTTTGTAAGGGCAGTGGTGTGTGGCAGGACTGTTAGTCCTTGTCCACACGCACACTCCACCAAGGAGCACATTCATCCTCACATGGGTAGGAGGAGAAGAGACCACAACCCAATTCTTCCATTTCCTCACGCAGAGAGTTGGGGAGTTGTTTTACCTTCACGATTTTTCTATTGTGGGTTCTCATTCAATATTTTGGGCTCCTGGATGCTTTCCTCATCATCAGACATCCACGTTGGGCTCTCTCTCTCAAACGGATGGAAGTTTCCTGTGTGTGAATTTTGTTTTTGGAATTTGATGTGTGTAGTTTCTCTTCACGTTGTGGGTCTGGGTATGTGAATCCACCTTCATACAGGTTGAATTCCTTTCCTCACACAACTGAGAAATCACTGCTAGTTTCCCCATGAATTTGGGTTGCTGTGAGTTTGTTATTGAGTCGTTTTGGCCACGATAGGGCCATAAACGACTCTAGATTCGAATAGCTCAGTTTGGGCTGTGTATTACCCAATTGTTGTTTTGTTTTTATTTTGTGGTGTTTTCCTTTCAATCCTAGAGCCGTTGTTTTGCTGTGCATGCACAGTGGTTGGTCTGTGGACTGTTTGGGAGTGGAAATGGAGCGTGAGTGTGCTTGATAAATCTAGTATGTGCAGGAGCCTCATAGATAGAGCTAGAGGGATGAATTTCTTCTCTACACCCCTTGAGTAACACTGGAAGGGAAGTCATGGCCCGAGGGACTGTGCAGCAGAGAAGGGGATGATTCCTTGTGTTGGGTGTGTGTGGATGTCTTAGAAGTCAGCCTAGCTCTGGTGCAGGTGTCCTTAGCTCTTCAGTGAGCCCGCTAGCTTAGCAACCAGTGTTTCCAACTCTTGATAGCCTGATAAACCCAACCGTATTGGCTTGGCTGAGTTGTGTATCCTTGGCTACGTGTGAGCCTGCTAGTTTCCCCTTACTCCTTGTGGAATCATGCCTAGCTCGGGCATGGCAGTGTTGCTGAGAGATTGATGAGCACACTGGCATATGGTTGGGTGGAACGTTGCAGCGACATAGTTGGTTGCGGGACAAGCTTCTTCATAAGATCAGTATTCTTGTGTTTAAATCTCTACATTTACATTTGATAATGAATTACAATGAACATGTGAATGAATGGAATAGATTTGCTTCCGCTGTGTGTTAACCATTTATGCATATGTGAATGTTATTAATTCAATTCATTTCATTTTATGTTCATGGGGCTAGTTGCCCGGGTAGATAGCAGCATTGGTAGCGTCCTCTTCGTCGATCAGAGGGTTGGGGACATGACAAGTTCTAGTAGAGAAAATGGTCAAGTCGGGTTTCGTTCTGCAAGGCGAGCTGAGATCAAAACCTATTCCTTCTTGGGGGCGACATCTATTTCCAACCATGCTAAGGGTTGGTCAAGCCCAGGCCGAGTGCAGTCCTCAAGTGATGTTGACGACAAATTATTAAATTATTTTTATTATTGCGCTGAGAGGCGCTTTACAACCCACTATGGGGATATCTTGTAACGTTTGTCATGAGGGGTTTGTTACTAAAATAATAATAAAAAATAAAATTTTAATTATCAGCCAAAATAAATGCCAGCCACAAAGACAACCTAATATGGGGATATGTTTACAAAACATTAAAGAAATAAATATTTAACTATCTGCCAAAAAATATGAGTTAAAAAAACAACACAATATGGGGGAGATGTTGTAATGTTCCTTCCTAACAAAATAATAAATAATAAAAAATTGAATTATTCGCTAAAAAAATGTTGGCCTTGCACATGGTTTTAAAACAATGTGCGAAGGCTCTTAAACAACCCATTGTTTTATTGTACATGGTTTAGGAAGGCCTTGAAAATGGTTTTAAAACCATGTTCAAGGCCTCCTAAACAACCCATGGTTTTATTATACATGGTTTAGGAGGGCCTTGCAAATGGTTTTAAGACCATGTGTAAGGCCTCCTAAACAACCCATGGTTTTAGGAGGGCTTTGCACATGGTTTTAAAACCATGTATGGAGGAGATATTGTAATGTTCGTTACTAACAAAATAAAAAATAATAAAAAATATTATATGTCTACCATAAATAATATTAAATATTAAAAATAAAAATATTATATGTCCACCCTAAATAAAAAGATATTTCTTTTAGTTTGAATCAAATCAATAGCTATATAAAACACACCAAAGTTAATAAAGGTTTTCATCTTTAAAGATTTGATCCCCTTGATGCTTAAGCCTAAGATTTGGATCTATACTAATTTTAAATATAAACTATTTAAATTTAATTTATAAATTAATTTTTTATTACTAAAAACAATATATTAATAGATAACATTTCATAAAAATATTAAATATTAAAAAAAAACATAAACCTTACAAACTTTACCATTTCATTGTGTTTCTTATTTCTTATATAAGGTTCGTTGTCAATACATTGTGTTTCTTATTTCTTATATAAGGTTCGTTGTCAATACAATTTGAACTATAGCAACTACCCTAACAACATTAACATTTCATTGTTGTTCTTTTATGAGGTGAGTTGTTAATAAACATTAACATTTCATTGTTGTTCTTTTATGAGGTGAGTTGTTAATAAAGGTTGAACTTTAAAAAATACTCATGTTCCTAAGCATTTTAAAAAAATAATCATGTTCCTTTTTTAAATAATCATGTTCCTAAGTTTTAAAATTACTTGTGCTCTTAAGCATGAACTATAGAAAGTGATACCATCTATATTATAATATTAATCTTCTTAATATTTTAGCTTGTTATAACAATTATGTTGACATTGTGTGTTTTTTTTCCTAAATGTTTTTAGACATTAAATAAAACCAAATAATTTTTATTTTTTTAAAAGTCTCATAAAACAACATTGATTTCTAATCATTATCATCATCAACCAATCATAATTAATTTTTTACTATATATTTAACAAAAAAAAAATCATACTTAACCATATTACCACATAATTAAACAAAACAAACATGCTTAACCTTATTACCACATATTAAGCAAGTTATACCCACGTAGAGTCTACCAATCGTTAATCTTTAAGGATAAGTACATTCTACCGACCGTTAATCTTAAGAATAAGTATTTCTACCAACCGTTAATCTTAAGGATAAGTATATTTTTCAACGATGCTTATCACGATACACGGAGGTATCTCAACGTACCATCACCTAAACCAAGAAGGAAAAAATCAGTATTTATCCGTGTGTAAAATATGTTTTCGCAGACATTTTCAAAGGCGCACATATCTTGAACAAACTCAGTGACTTCAATTCAATCATTGGAGAGATATAGGATTACTCGCTCTGTTTATTTAATTATGATATATGATATCTATTGCTGCAATGTTTTCTTTGAACTATTTCCGTAAAAATACTTCTTAGAACGTCTTAGTATTTAGTAGATTCGACTCATGATGGACGAAATAAAATAAGTAAAAAGAAATCAACCACACAAAGCAATACAATCCGTCCCCTTAAACCCTAAGATAAACAAGGCCATTGGTTATTCTCTTCCTCCAATAATTTTTACAGATTCTGCTTTTGAAATCACTTAGCAATCGTGAGCTGTGCATATTTTCTTTGTACTGGATAACCGTGAAATTGAAAAAGGTATCACTGTAATTTTCTTTGTACTGAAGAACCGTGAGATGAAAAAGAGGTACCACTGTATCACAGTAAAAGGGAAGGACATGCAAATAATCTGGGAATCAAAAAATACAAGGACATGCAAAGGATCTGGGATTAAAAAAATACAAGGACCTGCAAAGGATCTGGGAATAAAAAAATACAAGGACATGCAAAGGATCTCTTATCACTGTAATTTTCTTTGTAGTGAAGAACCGAGAGATGAAAAAGAGGTATTACTATGTCACAGTAAAAAGCAAACTTTTGGCGGTTTCCATAACCCATGATTAGCATAATATGAACGATTTGTATAAAAAACAAGTAAACAGCAAATTTTCATGCATGTCCAACGAGTAATCAGCAGACTTTCATGCATCTCCAACAAAGAGGCAAGAATGCCGTATGCAACTTCATCTATTTTATGTGAAGAAGCTGTAAATGATACGCTAAGTTTCTAAGTCGCTAGAAAAGCTTCACACAACCTTATGTTTTGGGCGTAAGTCAAAACCTAATATCAAGTAACCAACAAATTTTCATGCATGTCCAAAGAGTAAACAGCGAACTTTCATATATCTCCAACAGAGAAGCAAGAATGCCGTATGCAAGCTAAATTTCTAAGTCACTAGAAAAGCTTCACACAACCCAATTTTTTGGGGTCAAAACAAATTTTCATGCATGTCCAAGGAGTAAACAGCGAACTTTCATGCATCTCCCAGAGAGCCAAGAATACCGTATGCAACTTCATCTATTGTATGTGAAGAAGCTCTAAATGGTACGCTAAATTTCTAAGTCGATAGAAAAGCTTCACACAACCTAATTTTTTCGGCATAAGTTAAAACCTAATATTTTTCTCCAGATTTAACTTTTAAACACGAGAGGGGTTAAAATAATTGAAGACAGTGAAGATCGACTGATTTAACTTTTTATTTTAAATCTCCTAATTTTTTCTCAGAAAATCCCAAAATACCTAACTCTAACAACAGATCCTAACGACTTCAACCCCATTTCCGACAGTAATGGCTTCCTTCAATGTGGAACAAATTACAAAGAATTTTAAAACATTTCTGGCGTCTTCAAGACATGCCCATTCCTCCCTTTCCTTCATCCTTCAGCGGCAGCTATGGCCTATTTATTGTTAAGACACCTCTTGGCCCTAGCAAATATGCTTTTCTCTCTAATATTGTTGTTCAGGACTGTCAATGTGGGGAAAATTAGTTCTGATTTTTCTTGAACATTTCAGTTAGATTGAGAGTTTGAAATTCTTCTGACTTCCCATAGCTCGTTCCAGCTTACAATAGAGATAATTGGTTACACTCATCTTTCCGACCCCTATGCAACAAGCGCCTGTCGAGCTGATATATATATATATATAGAATTATATATATATATATAGAATTATATATATATATATATAGAAGTGGGTTTTTTTTAAAGTGTTAAAAGTTTGTTTGATATTCTCCCTATACAATTCATGACTCTCCATAGCCAGGTTACTGAGCTTCTTCCAAGAACGAAGGAAGATCCTTTGATGCCCTAGCTTCCGCTGGTTTGTAGTGACGTTTAAGCTCTTACGGGGCTTGGTTGCATAGAAAACAAATGGGCCCTGCACTGGTTCTTTGACTGGCTCATGTTGGAATGATTATTTTAGGCGAGTGAAGCATACCTTCCAGCTTACAAAATCGTATTACTTCCCTATTATATATAATAACAATCACCCAAAGTAGTAAAACGAAATATAAAGCCTATAGCATATATATCATAACCACCAGATAATACCATTAATGTATTAAGTACACCTAATATATATATATATATATAAATTAAAACTGTATTTTCACAAAACCACTCTATGATTCGGAAGTCCTTTTAAATTTTCATTCCGTAAACACCTCTATAATTAAATTAGTCGATGTAAAGGCACGTAAGATATTAACTGGAGTGGTACTCATATTATATTTCGGTAGTATTCTTTTTTTCAATTGTAAAATCTCATCGTTTAACTGTGTATTGGAATACGAGGCAAAAGATTGTGGTTTCGTAAGATTTCGCTTTAAATTTTCATTCCATAAACACCTCTATTTTCAAATAAGTTGATGTAAAGGAAGGTAAGATATTAACGGGATTGGTACTCATATTATATCGTTAGTCTTCTTTTCTTCAATGGTAAAATCTCATCGTTTAACTGTGTATCGGAATATGACGCAAAAGATTGTGGTTTAGTCATTACTGACAGTAGGTTAGGTGAACAAGGACTTAACAAAATGCCCAGAGATTTACGGATTAATGTACCAAGCACCCAAGCACCCACCTGGAAAAACGCTACAACCCTCCAACAAAGAGGCAAGAATGCCTTATGCAACTTCATATATTTTATGTCAAAGAAGCTGTAAATGGTACGCCAAATTTCTAAGTCGATAGAAAAGCTTCACACAACCTAATTTTTTCGGCATAAGTCAAAACCTAATATTTTTCACCAGATTTATCTTTTAAACACGAGAGGGGCTAAAAATAATTGAAGACGGTGAAGATGGATTAATTTAACTTTTTATTTTCAAACTCAATTTTTCTTCAAAAATCCCAATTCAGAGAGAGAGGGGTGGGTGTGGTAATTCGAGGTAGGGAAAGCAGGGGGGTTTGTATGAGAGAGGGGAATTAAGGGTTTTGCGGGGACAATTAGAGAGAACCGGGTATAGGCGATATATGTGAGGAGTGGGGGATTGGGGTTAGAGAGAGAAAAATAGGGTGGTGGTTAGTTGTAGGGGTAGGGTTATTGGGAGAGAGGTAGATAGAGGGAGGGTCAAGGGCAGTGGGAGTAGGAGAGGGGGGTGGGGGATTTTAGGAGAGAGATATGGGTGGGGGATTAGGGATGGGTGCGGGATTAGGGATGAGAGAGGGTCAGAGAGGGGGTTAGGGGAGTAGGGTAATTAGAGAGAAGGAGGTATAGGTGAGGAGAGAGAGAGAGATGGGAAGTGGTAGGGGGATAGAGAGGGGGTTAGGGGAGTAGGGTAATTAGAGAGAAGGAGGTATAGGTGAGGAGAGAGAGAGAGATGGGGAAGTGGTAGGGGATTGGGAGGAACAAACATAGACATGGCATTAGGGGTGGGGAGAGTAAGAGAGAAAGTGTGTGGGTGGTTAAACAACCAACTCCACCAACATTGAGGTACAAAGAATCCAATGCAAAAGGTTGGAATCTTGAAACCCTGAACAATATTAAGTCTATTGAATAATGAATGGGGTCTAAAATTATACTTTTTGAGAGTGGTTCCAATGAGGTTGGAACCACTCTCAAACATCAAACATCCTAAAACAATTAATGGTAATATTGAATATTTTAGTAAAAGGATAGAAAATAAATATAAGGATAATGTCACTTTTACTTCAAGAATTTAATATTTGCATTTAATGTTACTGACGGTTACTATGGTTTGTCTTCATTTTATTTCAAAAATTCAAAACTTGGATGTCTCATGCATATTTATTTTAGTAGAAAGTGCGCCTTATTAGCACTCGTGCATATTATTTTTGAAATAATGCACAGAAGTTTTTTAATTTAAAAAAAAATTGACGAATTTACTTTTCCCATCTCTGTGGCGGATGAGTTGTTCGCTTTAGCTTTAGGTTTAGATTGCCAAACCTGTAGGTTCGACCCATAAATAACAAACACATCCATTTTTTGGTTTCCCTATTTTTCAACATTGAATCTACAAGTGCTCTAAGTGCTTGTGCATACACCTCTAATCTTTATTTTAACGGATTAAATTTATGTTTTTCCAAGTTTCCATTGCAACTAACATGTCATAATTGGGTAGCATAACCTTGCACCATCCCTGGTACACACATAAACATCAAAGTCATCAATAGTTTCACTACCTCCAAGAGTTCTTCACACTTAATGATTTTTACATAATCATAATCATCTTGTTGAAATTTAATATATGATTCCATATCATCATCACAATAAATAAGAGGATTTGGATTCTCTCGTTTAACATCCTCCAATGTTTCACCTCTTCTAGTGAACATTCAAAAATCTTATCATCATAATCATAATACCCTCTTCGGTCCAATGTAGTTCACTATCTTTAATTTTATCATCATAATTATAATCACCATCTTCACACCAATAATGCTCATTATCTTCAAATTCATCATGTGCTTCATCACCTATCCCATCCTTTGTGAGGTCTTCACCCATTCTCTCTTCCTCCTCACATACACATCAAATACTCTAGTATGGCATGGCTTCTATGTTTACTCCAAATTTGCAACACTTTCTTGATTAAATCACACACAAGTAATAATTCATCTTCACTCAAAGTGCCTTCCCTCTTGACATTAATTTCTTCAAGGCTTTACTTTGACCAAAGGTTTCCTCAATCCTTTATGTTGCTTCTAAATATTCTAATTTAAGCATAATTTTCCTCGTACATTCACTTATTTCATCCAAGGCCTCTTTGACATAAAACATTTGTTTGCATCAATTACTTAAGGTTGATTTAAATAAATTTGATGGATCTAATATAATGGGATGGACCATGACTTTTCCCTCCATGCTATAGAGGATGGAAAGTTGAAACCTCGAGTGGAGGCTTTGTATCTCCATTGAGAGAGTTGTCAGTGTTGGCAATGGAAGATAAGAAAAATGCATCTTTGAGATACATTACCTAGAATCAGTTTGTGAGAGACCATTTTGCTCACTTTAAAAATGATACAAGGGTCAATTCCAATGAGGGCCAAACCTGAAGCCATGGAGGCACCTTGAAGTAGTGGTCAAACGTGTGATTCCACACATAAAGTTGTATTAAATGAACTCCTAACCCATGGACACACAAGTGTAACAAATCCCGCCCCCATGTGCTCCTAATATTTAAGTCAAGTTACGGTAGAGCAAGCGGTCAAGACGAGTTTCGTTATGCAAAGCAATCTGAGATGGATCAAAATCTGTTGCTTTTGGGAGGCGATATCTAAATCCAACCATGCTGAGGGTTGGTGTGGCCCAGGCCGAGTGGTATCCCCGGGTGTTTTTGATGGTTTAGATGCCCCTAGGTTGTGGTTTCTCGAACTAAAGGTTGCCCCAACAAATCAAAGGGAAATGCAACAAAAAAAATATCTTAAAATTTTGATTACAATTTTAATTACTATTATTTTAAATATAAACTATTTAAATTTAATTTATGAATTAATTTTTCATTACTAATATATAAATGATATTTTTTTGATTTCTTTTTGTTGGCAAGTGGAAGAATACCTGTGACTAGCATGTTCGTCATTGGCTAAGTTACCACAAACATGGGCATCTAAGTCGTCAAAATCACCGAGGAATCGCACAGAATCGCACAGGGCTTGGACCGCACAAACCCTTAACATGGTTGAATTTTTTGGTATTGGTGGGATTTGAAAGGACAACCTTTCCCTTTAGGGAGCGTCTTAACCATACCCCTCCACCTACTATTCTACATCTCAGGGATATTAATTTTAAAAAATTAATAAAATTTGTACTTACAATTATTTTAAATATAAATATAAATTTAAGTTATAAAATTTTATTAATAATATATAGATAATATTTCATAAAAATAATATTAAATAAAAATACATAAACCCTAACCACTTTACCAATTCATTGTGTTTCTTATAGAGGTCATTGTTTGAACTACCTTAACAACTTTAACATTTCATTGTGTTTTTTTGTATGAGGTTCATTGTCAATAAAGGTTGAATTTTAAATCAACATAGATCCATTTAAAAGAGGATCTACCAAGCATCTAGAGGGATCAATTCTATCAAGATGCAAACCCTTTTTTAGAATGGAAATGTTGAAGTTATGTATAATCCAAAGTTTATGGTCTTACTTTATCTAATTTATGTTGTTATATATATATGAAATTATAAATAATTTAAATTTAATTTAAGCTAATATGTTATTTTTAATAATATTTTACTATTTTTTATAAAGAATATCTATCTATCAAGAGTTACACACCTCTCTCCTTACAAGTCTCTCCCTTACTAAGATGTAAAATACACTTTTTAGATGCAAAAATACTCATATTCATATTTCTAGGCCTTTTTAATAAATACTCATGTTTCTAAACTTTTTAAAACAATCATTCATATCCCTAAGTTTTAAAATCTTATGTTCATAAGCTTTAACTTTAGAGAGTGATACCATCTTTATTACAATATTAGTTTTCTCAATTTTCTAACATGTCACAACCATTATGATAACCTTATATGTTTTTTTTCTAAATTTTTTAAATCTTTGAATGAAAACCAAATATTTTTTATATTTTTAAAGTCTCATAAAACAAAATTGATTTTCCATGGCCATCGTCATCAACAAATCATAATTAATTTGATTACTATATATTTAAGAAAAACAAATCATAATTAACCTTATTAGAACATAATTAAAAAACAAAACAAAACATGTTTAACCTTATTACCACATATTAAACAAATTATACACACGCAAAGTCTACTAACCGTTCATATTAGGGATAAGTATGTTCTACCGACCGTTAATATTAAGAACAAGTATATTCTAATTTCTACCAACTATTAATCTTCAGGATAAGTATATTTTTCAACGAAGCTTATCACGATCGACGGAGGTCTCTCAACATCACATCACCTAAACCATGAAGGAAAAAATCAATATTTATCCCTCTGTAAAATAAGTTTTCGTAGACATTTTCAAAGGCGCAAATATCTTGAACAAACTCACTGACTTCAATTCAATCATTGGAGATATATATAGGATTACTCGCTCTGATTATTTAGTTATGATATATGATCTCCATTGCTGCAATGTCTTCTTTGAACTATTTCCATAAAAATACTTCTCAGAACGTATTAGTATTTAATAGATTCAACTCATGATGGACGAAATAAAATAAGTAAAAAGAAATGAACCACACAAAGCAATCCAATCCGTCCCTTTAAACCCTAAGATAAACAAGGCCATTGCTTATTCTCTTACTCCAGTCATTTTTACAGTTTCTACTTTTGAAATCACTTAGTAATCATCAGCTGTGCATATTCTCTTCCTCCAGTCATTTTTACAGATTCTACTTCTGAAATCACTTAGTGATCGTCAGCTGCGCCCTCCATGAATAGCAGTTTCAGAGACGAGAAACTGGAAATGGGCCATATGCATTAACGCCCAACCTAAAGGGATAAGTTGTGCTCCAATATAAGTAAAAATAATGTTGCAATCGCAATAGAAATAATAACCTAAAGTTATCTTTTAAGTCTTAAATAACAATTTTCTTTGTACTGGATCGTGGGATGAAAAAAAGTATCACTGTAATTGTCTTTGTACTCAAGAACCGTGACATGAGAAAAAGAGGTATCACTGTATCACAGTAAAACGGAAGGACATGCAAAGGATCTGGGAATAAAACAATACAAGGACATGCAAAGGATCTGGCAATAAAAAATCACAAGGAGAAGCAAAGGATCTGGGAATAAAAAAATACAAGGACATGCAAAGGATCTGGGAATAAAAAAATACAGGACATGCAAAGAATCTCGTATCACTGTAATTTTCTTTGTAGTGAAGAACCAAGAGATGAAAAAGAGGTATTACTGTGTCACAGTAAAAAGCAAACTTTTGGCGGTTTCCATAACCCATGATTAGCATAATACGAACGATTAGTATAAAAAACAAGTAAACAGCAAATTTTCATGCATGTCCAACGAATAAACAGCAAACTTTCATACATCTCCAACAGAGAGGCAAGAATGCCGTATGCAACTTCATCTATTTCATGTGAAGAAGCTGTAAATGGTACGCTAAGTTTCTAAGTCGCTAGAAAAGCTTCACACAACCTTATGTTTTCGGCATAAGTCAAAACCTAATATCAAGTAACCAACAAATTTTTATGCATGTCCAAAGAGTAAACAGCGAACTTTCATGTATCTCCAACAGAGAGGCAAGAATGCCGTATGCAGCTTCATCTATTTTATGTGAAGAAGCTGTAAATGGTAGGCTAAATTTCTAAGTCACTAGAAAAGCTTCACACAACCCAATTTTTTCGGCATAAGTCAAAATCTAATATCTGGTAAACAGCAAATTTTCATGCATGTCCAAGGAGTAAACAGCGAACTTTCATGCATCTCCAATAGAGAGGCAAGAATGCCGTATGCAACTTCATCTATTTTATGTGAAGAAGCTGTAAGCCTCTAGAAAAGCTTCACACAACCTAATTTTTTCGGCATAAGTTAAAACCTAATATTTTTCTCGAGATTTATCTTTTAAACACGAGAGGGGTTAAAAATAATTGAAGACGGTGAAGATGGATTGATTTAACTTTTCATTTTAAATCTCCTAATTTTTTCTTCAGAAATCCCGAAATACCTAACTCTAACAACAGATCCTAACGAATTTAACCCCGAATTCAACCCCTTTTCCGACTGTAATGGCTTCCTTCAATGTGAAACAAATTACAAAGAATTTTTAAACATTTCTGGAAATCTCCGGAGGTCTGTACTTCACCTCCGGAGATTCCCATTTTAATAAGCTTCTTGACCTTGGAGTTGTAATGATATGGAACATCAATTTCGGGAAAGCAAACGCTTTCTTGGTCGCGGAATTGTAATGATAATTTTGGAACATCGATTTTTTCAGCGATAGCAAATACTGACAAGTAAATGAATGGAAGAAACAAGGCGATTGAAATACAACTTACTCGTCGTGGCTTGCAAACTCGTAAATCTTGCCGGTTTCAGAGAAGATGATAAGAGCAACTTCAGCATCACAGAGAACCGAAAGTTCGAATGCTTTTTTTAGCAAACCGCTCTTGCGTTTGTAGAATGTAGCATGTCGACTGCTAGGGTTTTGAATGTGCTCAAGCTCCACCCTCTTCTTTCCCATTTTGGGTACTTTCGACACCAGATAAGAGGTAGGTATGCCTAGTTTTAGCATTTGCCATAGCCCCGCTTCTAGATTTATATTGGAATGTTAAGCCTCGTATTGCTTGGTTCCTTCTGAAACCTAGAGTTACATACTGTTTGTTCGGATCAACAACAAAAAGGTAATCGCTGTCCATTATCCCCCAAAGCAACCTCTCATGGAAAAGCCAGCTCTTAAAGAAGTATACATTTTCCGTTACAAACAGTTGAACACCATCAGCTATTTATGCATGACGAATTCTGCATATGGAAAAGAAACTATTTTCTACGACTATTTCCTCGTAAGGTCGTGGGACCTGACAATGCACATTTAGGGTGTCAGGACTTTTAATAGATGTTTTACTAGTTCCAAAGGAACGTTTATGGCATCTTACTCTTGCTCATAGAAGGACTTCCCTCCATGTCTCGATGTTACCATAGTTACCTTTATCAATGATTGCTTTAGTTCTTTGGCACTTTCCATATGACCCTGATTTTTGCTATAGCATCCTTTCTCAATGATTGATTAATGTCGGGATCTTTCCCTGTGAAACTTGATTTAATTTATTTTAGATATTAATATGTAGTTAAAAACAATTTACATGTGAAACAAGTTTAGTTTAGTTTAGATATTAATATGTAGTAAAAAGCAATTTACATGTGAAATTGTCATAGACATAAGGTAAAAAACCAACCAAAACAAAGTTTAAAAACACATTAAAAAATATAAAAATAAAATGAAGAGCATTGACCATTAAATATAAAAATAAAATGAAGAGCATTTGAACATGGTCAATGTAAATAAACCAGCGTAGATCCAAATCCTAGGCTCTATCAAGAGCGGAGAGGGATCAAATCTATCAAGAGCCTAGGATTTTATTTACAATTTAATTGATTCAAGATAATTATATCTAATTTATGAATTATTTATGTAAATCCAACATCCATTATTATTATTATTGAATTGACTAAATTGATTTGATATATAATATTTACAATTTAATTGATTCAAGATAGTTATATCTAATGTATGAATTCTTTATGTGAATCTAACATCCATTATCATTATTATTGAATTGACTGTTTTATAATTTTTGTTTACTGGGAACATTTGATGTGGATAGACTTTTTAATTTTTTCCGTTATTTTTATTAAAATTCGAAAATGAAATCTTATATTTTACTTACTTAAACTGTATTTTTTTAATTACAAAACTAAAATATTTATAATTGCAACCATTTTAACTAAATAACTATATTTCAACTTTTTAAAATGGCAAAATTAAAATCCTTCCAAAATTCTCATTTATAATGGATCTAGTTCCAGTAATCGGGCTGCCTGTCGATGAACAATTATTGAAAATGAGTTTTTAAAAATATCTGGAAGGACCTGCATAAAGCATACCTTAAACTATGTCCGTGGAAATGTTTTATGAAAGTCTGTTTCCTTATAAAATTGTACAAATAATATGGTCAACAGAGTAATTGTGACTTTTGTGACTTTTGGCCAGATTAGTAATCTGTCAAATCAGTTTCTATTTATACTGCATAGAACGCCTTTGGATTTGGTCTAAACAATTGCTCACATTAGTTTCTCAGTGTCATTTTTCAATCATGGCGACCACTAAGACTGAGAATGGATTCAGGAAGAGAAGGGTGTGCATCATAAGA
>LPNX010384338.1:32782-68693 GCA_001517045.1 Pseudotsuga menziesii | reverse complement strand
TAGGTTTGCTTCTTGATTTTTGAGATGTCCAAGCATTGTTTATATTCAATGTTCAGTTCTATCCATTGTTTATATTCATTGCTTCTTGATTTAAAGATCAGTTTTAGTCAATGTTGACATATCCATGTAAACTCCAGTCCCATAGGAAAGTGGCCCTCTTTTTAATGAAAACTGAGTGATTGCCATTTTAAGGCATATAGAATTTCTGGTCTGGTGTTTTGTTTTACAATTGATACTCAGTTTTCAGACATGGGTGGGAAAATGACTAGTAGTCAAGAGTTGAATAACTGCCAGATATGAATATACTCAGGGAAATTTTAATGGTAGGGGCAGTAAAACAATATCCTAAAATAGTAATCTTTTTCCCCAAACTATCAGAAAAATATTCTCTATCTAAACAAGGCAGCTGCATATCTAAACCTGGATTTACAAGGCTTTCAGCTCATGTTTATATTCAATACACTCCGGCCTAGATTCTATAAACCATTACAGCTACATAGGAAAATACCAAGTGTTAGTAAAGCTCTCCCTTGATTAGGTGTAACAAAGTTTTGTAGAGATCAGCCTTATTGAAAAAGGATTCTTCTGCAAATGAAGTAAAGTTTTGTAGAGACAATGAAGTAAAGTTACATTGTATTGATTAGCGAAGAGCAGCCTGCTACTTTCTTCCCACAAAATTCAAAGTGCCAAGCAAATATGAAAAAGCAAATGAATATTTAGGGCAAACAAGAATTCATGCCATTCCCGGCATTCATCATTAATCTATGAATGTCAAGGCGTCCTCCAAGTTCCTTGACTTAAACACAAATCTCTCTAACTGTCAGTAGAGAGTTTCAATTTCTGAGTACCCATTTCAAATTATCCTGATCTCTATAAACAGATGGGTCCCCGGAAATCTCTACAAACCGTTATGAATACTCAGATTACTAATAGAAATGCTATAATATCTGATACTGAAGATAAAAGTTCTGAGAATTCAAGTATAGCAAGCCTTGGTTTATACAATCAAAAGATTGCAAGCCAGGATAACGGTGACATGGCTGGATCTCTCAATTTGCTGCTAGATGCCATCGAACTATTGGAGAGTCAGGAACTAGGTGTAATATTTCAGTAAAGGTTTTACCCAAAAAGATAAAACCTTTACTGAAATATTACACCTAGTTCCTGACTCTCCAATAGTTCGATGGCATCTAGCAGCAAATTGAGAGATCCAGCCATGTCACCGTTATCCTGGCTTGCAATCTTTTGATTGTATAAACCAAGGCTTGCTATACTTGAATTCTCAGAACTTTTATCTTCAGTATCAGATATTACAGCATTTCTATTAGTAATCTGAGTATTCATAACGGTTTGTAGAGATTTCCGGGGACCCATCTGTTTATAGAGATCAGGATAATTTGAAATGGGTACTCAGAAATTGAAACTCTCTACTGACAGTTAGAGAGATTTGTGTTTAACTCAAGGAACTTGGAGGACGCCTTGACATTCATAGATTAATGATGAATGCCGGGAATGGCATGAATTCTTGTTTGCCCTAAATATTCATTTGCTTTTTCATATTTGCTTGGCACTTTGAATTTTGTGGGAAGAAAGTAGCAGGCTGCTCTTCGCTAATCAATACAATGTAACTTTACTTCTAATTTTTTTTTTCTATTTTTTTTAATAGCCTACATAACATTATGTAGCGTTACGTAACGTTACAGTGTTACGTAGTGTTACGTAACGTGACAACGTTACGTAATGTTACAAGATCTACCCATACTGGGCTGTAGAGAGCCTCTCGACTCAATGACAAAATTTAAACACCATGTATAAACAAATTAAAATCTTATAAAATAAATGAATTCATAAAGAGAATCCAAATATTATCATACTTTAATTTCTCAATAATTGCTTATGTTTTGTAACATTCTCCATGTTATTAATTCATAAAGAGAATCCAAATATTATCATACTTTAATTTCTCAATAATTGCTTATGTTTTGTAGCATCCTCTATGTTATCCTTAATTTAATTTATAAATTAATATTTATTAAAAGTTAAAATTGATATGCGAAATGATAAAAAGAACTTCAAAGCATGTTTTATGGAAAAAAAACTTTGAAAAAAAACAAACCATTTGAAAATAGTACCGTATGAGATAAAGAGAGTAAGTTCATGGAAAAAAAGGTAATCTTTATGGAGCATGTCTCCCCGTAAAGATATAACTATAAATGGAGGAAACATCATTATTCCATTCCAACCCTATGTGTAGAAATATTACTAGGGCATCAATTCTAGTAATTTACTCTTGTTGTGGGAGAACACTTTGAAATGAGAAAGAGGATCCCTTAAGCTAAAAGACCATTCGAGAATGGTGTATCCTAAAGGTTCGATGAACCCATCACTAATATGAAGATATACATTTACATAGTTTGAAAGATTTGAAGACAACAACTCTTTGGGATAAAACCATGTTGACTAGAGCTAGGATAGATAGATCTCAAAATGAATTCCTTTATTGATAACTCCCTTAGAGAGATTAAAGGAATCCATAAAAAAGCTAAGTGGGGGTGGTGCCTCATAATCAAGGTCAAAGAGCTATTTAGAAATGAAGAGGCACTTGCATACCAATATGATTTAACCCCACACCTTGCCAACTTCATAGAAAAACTAAGGAAAAGATAAGGATACATAAGATGACGACTCTAAAAGTTTCTCATCCCTATGAATGTGCACTTCACAATCACCACATGGAAGGTCAATAAAGCCATGATCGATGCTTTGCCAAATTCTGAAAGAATGATGGCATGTAAGACTTAAACCTCTTCGTATGAAGATGTTTGGGTAATGTTATGAAAGTAGTTAACTGAATTTGGTCCACTACCTGAAGGTATGGCCCCCAAACCCCATAACCACACAAAAGGATATGTGTGACCAATGTGTGAAAGAGGTGGATTTTAATATGAATGTCCTAGAATTAAAGTTGAAAAACTTGTTTTTCAAGGGTTTTAAAAGTTGCATACCCCTTACTTAGGGTAAACTTTATTGTAAGAGCCAGCTAAAGTGCGGTTCAAAGAAGGGGACCCCATACACATATGAAGGGAGAACATCAATCCTCTCATATTTATAAGTTACAACAACCTCACTGACCTATTTTTTACAGATCTTAAAATCCATGATGTTTTTTTTCCACACTAACATGAAGCTTATTAATGTTAAAAAGGAGGCTGAGATGTCTAGTTGTATCTAGAGACCCTTCAATGTGTGGAGAATGTAAGCTCTAGTAACTCCTTGAATATTTCAAGGATATTGTACTTGAAAAAATACCAATGAGTAATGGAGTCAACCTTAATTTTATGCTTATGGAGTTGGACTTAATGCCATAGGATTCTTTTTTTCATATGAATGTTATTCTCTTTTTCTTTTCTAATGATGTTGGGAGGTGTATGTGTAGAATGGATCACTCCTCTTTCTCTTTTCTAATGACGTTGGGAGGTGTATGTGTAGAATGGATCATGGAGTGAAAGAGCATAGGTATTTATACATATATATGCTTTCAAATATATGTGTGGTTAGGTAGTTGTTTAACATTTTGTAGTAATTTTATAAGCTATGTTTGACTTTTAAATAATTTTTTTTATATTATGTAAATGTGATGATGTATGAATTAAGAGTAAATTTATTGATCCAACATTTTGATTGGATTTTTTTGTGATTTAGGTTACATAGAAATTTGATTTAGATAGTTGTTTAATTTTGTAGTAATTTTTTATATGCTATGTTTGACTTTTAAACAAACTTGTTTTATTTTATGTAAATGTGATGACGTATGAATTAAGAGTAAATTTATTGGTCCAACATTTTGATTGGATTTTTTTGTGATTTGGGTTACTTAGAAATTCAATAAAATCAAATAGCAACGCTATAAAATCAATAACAACGCTATTATAGTATGCACATGATTTGAATCATGGTGGAACTCTATTTATTTCTAAAATTTAGAGTATTTCATTTATTTCTCCAAAAAAAAATCTTTTCTATAAAATTAACTTAGTATCCTCCTCTCAACCACTTACTATCCTAAAATAATGATGAACATATCTATACAAACTACAAACTACATGTTATACAATTAACTTAAGAACTTTATAAATTTTATCAATAACTTACCCAAACTCGTATTTTTCTTTAAATTCTATAATTTTTTAATTTATATCATTAGTAATTACATTAATATTGGCTCATTGAACTTATTTATCTCTAGTTTACTATTGATGCTATAACATAATTATCTATTCGTACATAGTTTGATGAACATTAGTAATGCTATATGTTTTCAATATTTTTTAAAGTATAAAATAGATATTGATAAATACTTTTTATATTTATAAATCTAGATATTATTTAAAGAAAAATACTTTTATATTTATAAAGCCATATTTATAATTATATTTACTTAAAAAATTAAACTCAAGTTTAAAGGTTGAAATAAGTGGCTATACACTAATATAGCCCAAGGAGAAACACCAAATATAAAATTGTTGATATTTTATGCATTTAATTTACATTGATTGTCATACAAATTTATTGACAATTTTAATACTTTTTATAAAGCTACGTCATAATAAGCATTTACGTACTTTATAATAATAGCTTTCAAAAAAAATAGTAAAGACAAAGTATTACTTGATATAAAAAAAGGTCAAAGATAAAAGAGGAAAACTATATTCTATACTAAATTTATTAGTTTAGGATGTTATTTGTGAATTCTATTGAAGCAACAAAATATGAAAACTATAATAATTCTTTAAAAAGGAAATTCCGCGGATGCGAGTGATATGAGGATATCACATGGGCCACCTGTCACCCAAGATGCATGGCTTCGACACGAAAAACGATGTAAATAGTGGGAGGGTAGATTTAAATGCCGAGGGTGGCGAACTGCATGCCAACCCCCCAAGTAGTTGGAATGTCTAGTCGAGCCTTGGTTGTAACACAATAGAATTAATTATTGCTTATGTTTGCTCATCGTTCCATGATGCCGATATCTCTCACCATGAAGCGTGCTAACCTCCATTCTCTCGGCCTGCTCCTCTTCTTGTTTCTGCTCACTGTTTCTTCCTGTGACAGCCTACTTAGAAATTGGAAGGTGAAATGCCAAGGCAACGCGGTGCTCCACAAACAGGCAGTGCAGGACGTGGTAATGGATGTTGTAAGCTCAACCTTGGTGCTATTGACAGGTATGAGTCGTAGGTCTCCATTCCTGTTAGATGCATGATTGATGATTGGGAATCTAAGGTTGCTTCTGAGCATTTAGCCTAAGGAAGAAACGGTGACAAAATAAACCACTATTGGATGATTAAAAACGTGATGAACATATTGATGGAGGACCTAATGACCAAGTAGAATGGTGCCAGGGACATGGCATAGAGCATGCACACCTGTCTAAACCAGACCGATGCGTAGTTGAGCACCATGGAGGAAAATTTTAACTAGCGTAACTATACAGTTTTTCACACTGAAGATAAAGCAGAAGGTGGTGGCGACAAGGACTAGTAAGGGACGGGCGGTGAGGCCTCTGCAGCTGTTGGTAGAAACAATGTTCTAGTACAATAGCACATGGAGAACACCGACTTCACGATGTCGATAAAGCTCGGACACAAAGCTCCAAACAATGTCATTGCTGCTCAACCGCTTGAGGAGATGCAACCTGTTTCCCGAAAGAATCATGAGGACAAGTATGGACCTTGCCTGATTTTGGAGGAGATGTCGGAATTCCATGCTGAAGATGCTACAACCTAGCCAATGCCGTCCCTGGTTCCTTCTACAACGCACAGCTTTTCTGGTTCTCTCTGTTTTTAAATTATGTAATTTTCATTATGTGTAGAGCTTTGGGATGAGTAAACTATTGTGTTTTTTTTGAGAAAAAACCCAAATCTATTTTTTTGGCAGAATGAACTAGTAGGCTCATAGTTTAAGACCCCATAGCCAATTTTTAACACTCATCAAAATCCAAATCTCCATAGTAATTGCTAAAAAGCAAATTCTCACCAAAATCCAAATCTCCGTAGTAATTCCTAAAAAGCAAATTCTCACCAAAAACCTAAATAATATGAAATTTTCAATCACAAATAAATATTAAAATTAGTTAATCAAATATGATTAGATAATTACATATTAAAATTGCAGTTAATTTAATATAATAAAAAATTATATTAATTATAATATTAATATAAATAAAATAAATTAATATGTTAATATGTCAAAGTGAAATTTGATTATAAAATTAATTCAATTTATAAAATATAATTCAATTAAAAAAAAATTACTTTAATTAAAATTTAAAAATTAATATATCGAAATAAAATTAAAGTCACAAACTAAATTCAACCTAAATTACTAAAAACACCCATCTAAGTAGAAAGTAAATAAATATCATATTTGGTTGGTCATCAAATTGTACAAAGGATAATAATTTATAACAAAAGTTTTAGAAGACAGCCAAAGGAAACTTTTACATTGAGGGGGTCAGAATTTGTACTAAAAGTTGAACTGTAAAAAGTTGTAATGTAAAAATTATGAAAATCTATATTGTAAGAATGAGAGAATTACTTTTCTCGTTTTTTTAAAAACAGGAGTTGATGACCTAAGACTATCATTAAATGACACTCACTTCTAAATTTCTGACTTTTTGGGTTTATTATTAAAAAAATTACACCTTCACTTTTTATGAGTGTCTTCACATTCTTACATGCAAAATATTGTTATGTCGTGATTCAACTAAATTTATCCATTGCTTAGAAATATTATTAAGCATTTTATCGCATGCTTAGGATAGAATGCCCATTCTCATTCGTGCTACTTTGATCACCCAGTTATAAATTAGATTGTAATATGTCATAATCATTTTTTTTCTAAAACTTCAAAGAAATTGCTCATAATTTTTCAAACCTTCAATCAATATCATAATTTTTCCAACTTCATTTGAAGTGTCTTTTTACTCATGATATCTTACTGTTTAAGTAGCTTTTGGGTTCTATCAAACGAAAGGATAGCTTAATGTTTAAGTAGCATTTTGGGCTCTCAAAAGAAGTGGAGGATTAAAGGTAAAGATTTATCATTATCTCGCCTTTTTATTAGCAAATGATGTTTTGCCTTTTCATTAGCAAATGATGTTTCTCTATTTGGAACTGGTTCTGTCAAACAGGCTGAATAATTGAAAGAGCAGCACGTATGGAAATTACTTTTCTGAAACCGCCCATGTGAAATGATTATTGTTATTTCGAACGGTTTCTATTAAAGTGGCTGAATATTGGAAATCAACCCACGAAACCAGCCATTTTTTTAATTTCATTTTCAGAGACTTTACTTTGAGGTTACTCGTTACCAAAACCCAAAGCTATTCAAATTATCTAACTCTATCAACCAATCATAACGAATTTACCCCATAATTGCAAATCATACTTCAAAAAAATTTCAGGTCTGTACTAAATTGTGGTGAAGAACGAACCTCTCTGCACATACATTTTAAGAGGCTTGATAAAGTTGAAACGGCTATTTCAGCAGAAGCAAATACTTCAAAGAAGAAATGCATTGAAGAATGAATGAGATCGACAGGGACGAACGACTTACCTGTTGTGGCTTGCAAACTCGTAAATCTTGCCAGTTTCAGAGACGATGATAACGGCAACTTCCGCATCACAGAGAACAGAAAGCTCGAATGCTTTTTCCAATAATCCGTTCTTGCGTTTCGAGAAAGTAACTTGGCGGCTTCTAGGGTTTTGAATGCGTTTAGTCTCCACCTTCTTCTTTCCCATTTTCAGTACTTTCTACACCAGAGTTGGTGTTAATTTCCGTGTTTTGTCCAACTCCACGGCTAGATTTATATCTAATTTTTAACGTACAAATGGCTTTGTTCATTGCATGTAAGCGTCTCCGGTGAAGCCTCGAGTTACAACCCTGCTGTCCGTATCAACCAGCAAAATCTATTCGCTGTCCTTCATCGCCGAAAGGACCTTGCCTGGAAAGGCCAGGTCGTACAAGAAGCATCAAATATTTTGCATAGGAGAGAATCTAAACCCTGCATTTATTTCTGTCCGGCCGCTTCTCTATGTGGAAAAGTGAATCTGAGCGTTCAGGGTATGAAGACGATTAACGTAAATTAAACAGGTTGGAATGCAACAACATCTAAGCAACAACAGGTTGCGTTTCTCAAAGACTCAATGAGTGACGGAGTTATACTGTATGGTAGAATTCCATTGATCCCTTTGACGTGAATGTACTCACTCCGATCCTCTTCAGGATGCTTCTTCCGACATGAAATCACTGCAGAAATCTCAATAACTCAAACGGCAATTTCAAGAATCTGAAATTGCAATTTTAGTAATCTAAAATGGGGCATTGAGATATCATATGCCGAGTTCTAGTAGCTACTAGCTACATGAAGAAATACCAGTAGTGTAAATATTAGAATTGTGAACGAAGATTTTTATAAACCAAAAGTGCAAATTTAAGATGGAATTCCTATTTTTCTAACTTTGACTTTATTATATTAATGATGAGGATTTAAAATTAGGTAAAGAGAATGAAAACTAACCAAAATGCCCCAACCTGCCTGAATTCGGTAGCGTAATTTTTGTTGTCATAGCCATTTGGAATGGTCAAAGTGCAAATTCTGTAGAGTAATTTTTATTGTAATAAGAATTTGGATTGGTCAAATTGCAATATAAGCCATCTGGTTAGTTTTAAAACCAGGCATTTCACTTAGTACCAGCCATTACAATTATACAATTGCAAAACTTACCATTTAGAAAACAATTTTGATCTGTTTTTATCCAAATTAGCGGGAAAAGTTAGGCATTTTAGTTGTGTTTTATCATACTCTTAAAAAATATTAACTTCATGACAATGAGTCAATGTTTACCGAAAATCATTTCTTGTTGCAATGATTGATTGTTTTCCATCTGTCAAGTAAATAAAAAATAAAAGATATGTTTGGCAAAATATCTACTAACAGCATCACAAAATGCTTATTGTCAAGTAAATAAAAAATAAAATAAAAAAGATATGTTTGGAAAAATATCCACTAACAACATCACATAGTGATTAAAATGATTTTATTTTATTTTATTTTTTATTTATTTATTTTTAAGTAAATAAAAAATACTAAATAGGTTATGACAAGGTATTTATAAGACAATATCACATAGTAATAATTAAAATGACAATTTTTTTGGAAGGTTTATTTTTGTATATTAGTATTGAATAGGTGCATATAAAGATTTAGTTAGCAAGAGAGAAGGCACAACTTTTAGCGGCATAAAAAATAAGTAAATAAAAAAAAGACTATGACAAAGCCTCTATAAGACAATATCACATAGTAATAATAAAAATGACAATTTTTTGGGGAGGCTTATTTTTGTAAATTAGTGTTGAACATGTGCACATAAAGATTTAGTTAGCAAGAGAGAATGCAACATAAAAAATTAGTGAAAACCAGAAAAAAAGAATGAAAGAATTATGTTAACTTATGAAAATGATTACAATACAAATGATATACCTTGAGTAGCTCCGATGAGCAAGCGCACCATAGTGGTGATGTATAGAGATCTAACACATCCCGTCAGTTACAGAGCAAATCAAGTGATAAAACCAAGATGTAGTATCTCCAACACCCCCCATGGACACTACTATGGAGTAATAAAGAAAGGGCCCCGACAACTAAGGCCATAATAGGTCACAAAAAAAAACAATGCAACTAAGGAACACTAAAATAAAATGAGCAAAGAGGGAAAACCTCATAGAACCCCCCCCCGCCCTCAAGATACAATGTAGAAACAGAAGAAAGAGAGAGTTGCTAGGCAATTGTGTCCTTCACTCCAAGACGATCGCATAAAGAGTGGAACTTCTCCTTAGTGAAGGTCTTGGTGAAGATGTCAGCAATCTGTTCAGCTGAAGGACAGAACTGCAAGTCGATGATCATCTTGTGTACCAAATCTCCGATGTAGTGCATGTGGATCTCTATGTGCTTTGTATGTTGCCTCTGTATTGGATCTTTGTTGAACTTCATAGTTCTATGGATGTCACACCAGATGACAGTAGTTCATTCAAACTGGATTCCCAACTCAGTGAGAAAATGTTGTATCCACAAAGCTTTAACGATTATGTTGGCTACCCCTTTGTACTCGACCTCAACTGAAGATATGGCAATATCAACCTACTTCTTGCTCAACCAACATATGGGCCCAAAACCTAGACTAAGTGAGTAACTAGATGTGGACTTGTGATCAATGCTATCGCCAACCTAGTAAGAATCAATGAATCCAATGAGATCCAATGCAGAATATCGTGCATAGTAAATCCCAAAGGTGATGGTGCCCTGGACGTATTGAAGGATTCGCTTGGAATCCTTCCAATGTAGTTCATGTGGCTCATGTATTAATCAAGAGACTGCCCAACTACATACAAGAGGTTTGTTCTAGTGTGTGTATGGTACAACAATCTCCCCGCTAGAAGTCTGTATAGAGTGTTGTCAACCAATGGAGTGTCCCCTCCATCCTCAAGTTTGCCCTTAGATAGGAAAGGAGTTGGTGCAAACTTGTAGTCTATCATATGGAATCTCTTTAAGAGATCTCGTGCATACTTGGCTTGAGATAATTTGATGCTTGAGGCATTCTGGATAATTTCAAGACCAAGGAAGAAATGTAATGGACCCATGTCCATCATCAAGAACCTGTCATGCATAATCCTCTTTACTACAGCAAGTGTCGAAGTCGAGTTGTCAATGATCAACAAATTATCCAAATATAAAACTAGAAGTAGAAGTGAGTCAATTTTCCTAAGCATGTATACATTTGAATCTGACTTACACCATAGAAAGTTTTGGGACAATAGGTCAAAGTCCACCTTGGCATACCCTGCTCTTGGGGCTTGCTTGAGGTCGTAGAGAGACTTCTTCAGTATGCAAACCAAGGATGAATCAAGTATGAAGCCTTTTGGTTTCTCCATGTAGATCTCATTTGAGACATCGTCGTGAAGAAATGCATTCTTCATATCCATCTCATGGAATTCCCACCTCCTAATTGCAATGGAAAGTGCCAATCAAATGGAATCTACCTTTTCTACTAGAGAAAAGGTCTCATCATAGTCTATCTATGAAACTGCTAAAATAATTTGGCAACTAGCCTAACTTTGTATTTTTTTGATTTGTCTACCTGCTACCTTCTTCGTCTTATAGACCCATCTGCATTTGATAAGCTTCATCTTTGAAGGAAGTGGAACCAGATCCCAAGTCTGGTTCTTGAGGAGAAAGTTGTACTCCTCCCACATAACGTCTTCCTAGAAGGGATTCCCTGTAGCCTTAACATAGGCCTTCAGGTTTGAAGCTAGAACCATGTAACAATGCATGGGCATCACTGGTTCGATAGTTGTGAGTGCATGAGAAGTCTCCTCAAACTGGAACCGTGACCTCCTCAAATCCATTGGATCCCGTACAAGGTGTCCTGCATCCTATGAGGTGCTTTGTGCATATCTCTCTCTTAATCTCCTTGTTCTCGTAGGGGAGATAGGATGTGGATCAATGTATTCATGCTCATGTTCTTCATCAGGTTTAGAACCCAAATATGAATCATGCTATGAATGAGTGGACTCATCATCATGGATGTCTAGTGCAAGTAGAGGAACAAAGGTATCTACACGTGACTCCAATGGTGAGTCCAAGAGGTTTTTCTCAAACTGGACACTTCGCTCAATAAAGAGATTGTCTGTTGAGGGATCAATCTACCTGTAACCCTTCACATCATCGAGATATCCCAGGAATATGCACGCAGTGCTATGAGGATATAATGTTTTCCTCTTTTCATGGTATGTAGGCCCATGCACTTGATCCAAATATTTAGAAGTGGGTGACTTCTAGTTTGCAACCACTACATGCATCAAAAGGAGTCTTGTCCTTGACAAATCTGTGAGGAAATATGTTCTATATGTAGTGAGCAAATTTAAGTGCCTTAGCCCATAGTTTGGAAGGAAGAGACCTTGCATGCAACATGCAAGAGGCCATCTCTTTGAGGGATCTGTTCTTTCACTCAGCCACTCTGTTTTATTGTGGAGTGTATGGCATTGTATGCTGCAACTGTATACCTTCCTTTGAACAAATATGTTAAACATTCCTCTTCACATATTGCCCCCCATTGTCTGTGCAAAGGATTTTTATATTTCTCTCGGACTAATTCTCTATAAGTTCTTTGAAGTCTTTGAGATTCTTAAAAACTTTGGATTGCTTCTTAATAAAATATACCCAAGTGTATCATGAGAAATCATCAATAATGTAAGCACATACCTCACCTTGCTAATGGATAGATGAGGAAAGGGTCCCATCATGTTACTATGGATGAGTGTGGGATGAGCTTCAAAGGAGAGGAGGCTCTCCAAGCCTTCCCTTTTTCAAATTTCTCTTAAGGATGTTTTCCAAGAACACATCCTTGACTTGAACTCCTTTGGAAAAATGAATGCTGGGAAAGCCAATGACCATTCCCTGCTTGTAGAGTTGTTGCATGTATCTAAAATTAATATGACCAAATATTTCGTGCCATAACCTAATGCTAACATAAACATGCGTAAATAATAAGGCAAAATAACCTACTGCTACCTATTAGCACTCATATTTTACCCCCGGTTGTGAAAGGGTAAACCCCAAGGTAGTTCCACAAAACCAAAATTTAGGAAAGAAAGCTGGCTTCTTTCTCTCTCGAGAGGGACCTCTCAATATTTTTCTCACAAGGCCAGATATATGTAAACAAAGGCATAATTAATATTGTAAGTGGTTGAAACAAATGCACATTGGGCATGGAGTCATAATGTGGAACAATATCATTGACAATGCTGCTGCATGAAAAACTTTTACAAAGGCAAGGTAGCAATCTAGTTACATTCAAAATGATTCGGTATGGTGATTACAGAAGAAATAAAGAACAATCCATTAATGTGGGCATCTAAGTGGGATGAATCCAACATTAACTTTAGATGAATAAATTGGTGAATGTTTGAAATCAATAGACAGAGCATATGATTATGAATTATGTGCTATTAAAAACTAATTTTCAAACATGAAGGGAAAACATTATGGAAGTAAATAACAAGAAACACATGCACATGAGAAAAGGAAAGTACATACTCTAACAAAGACAACACAAGAATATTTGAAAAAGGGCAACTTCAGCTTTGGAAATTTATTAATCTCTGAAATATCAATTACATGCAAAATCTCACGAGTTCCAACCCTTGCTTCCTTACACAACTTGTTCTTATCCAAAATTGCTCCATGAGCTGAATAACTAACTTTTAAAAATAGTCAATAACTGCCTTTTACATCTGTCATCTTATAACTACTAATTGATAACTTTTTTTGAAAACAAACTATAAACTTTTAATTAACTAATCTTCAATTTTTTTGTCTTCGATAGGTCTTCATCCATGCAGCTTGTACGTGGATATTCCATATTTTTTAGCCAATTTACACTGATCAATAGATGGTAGGTCCAGGATGGCCATCTCTTTTTCCAGCACTCCTAATTCCCCATGGCCCTCTATATGAAAAATATGCCAATCGTGCACACGTGGATTTGAAGGAAATTCATGATAGGGATTGCTACATATCTTCAAACTTTCCATGATCTAACCTACATTCGATCAAACGATCATGATATTCTTTCTGGGAAAACATTCCTCCCTTTTCCTCCCAAAAGAAAGGTAAACCCTTTTTGCATAATGGGGAAAATGATTCCATAAACAATTTAATTTCATGGTTCATAATGCCAATTTTTGCTTCAGCGGTATACAGATGCTAATGTTTACACACGAACTTCATTGCCCAAGTGATAATGGAGATTCTGCCTTTGATTTTCCACTTTCAATTCATCCTCTGTCAAACCATTCAAGAAATGAAATGTATTGTTAGCAATATCTGTGGGATTTTTACACAACCTTTCTTTCACTGATGTTACACTATTCCTTCCAGCTTGCATCACAATTTATTTGTCCAAAACATAGACTAAATAAGGCTTCAATTTGGTTGCTTCAACTATAAGTACATCCCAAATGATGTGCTTGGCTCCCTGTATTGGTAACTGTCATGTTACCTGTTTCAAAAGTTTGTCATTTTTATCTGACAAGTATTTACATTTTCTTTCCTAGGTTTTCGTCTCTTCTTCTCTTTTCATGGCCAAATTCCCCAAATTCTTATTCTAGTTCTTCAATCTAATTATCTCCAAATCTCTCAGGCTAACCTGAGACATAGATTGTACCACATAATATGTATTAACTTGTGCCGGAGGTGAAATAATTTGTAATTCAAGATCCTTACCTTTTTCATTCAGTTCCTTCTCCAGTTCTGCTTTCTTTTCCTTCAAAGATTTTTCATTCTCAACCATAAGACTCATATCTCTTTCCCATTGTTTCTTTTCTTCAACAAATTTCAAGAGCTTGGATTTACAATCATTTAATTCAACATTACGAGTTTATTTTTCTTTCTCCAACTCAATAAGCTCCGTAGCCTGTATGAGTTGGGTAGAAATAATTTTTAATTTCTTTTTTAGGAGTTGAATAGTACTTTCTTTTTCATTCAACATATTTTGAGTAGCTTCTCCCTTCTCAACTTCATTATCAAAACTTAATAGATCACCTTGAAGTTTCTTTATTTGTTGTTGATGTGCCTTGTTTTCAACCCTCTGCTGCCTCACCTGGTTCTCCACTTTACTCTTAGTTGATTATAGTATGGATACCTTCAAAGTGGCCTTGAGTAGGTCGTCGTAGATTACCTCCCCAGTATGTTTGTGAAAATAAATCATATCAGGAGTTGGAATGTTTTCTATATTCATTCTCATTTCAACAACTTTGTTTTTGGTTTCTATTTCCAAGTTCAAGGTATTCTGAGTTTGATCTCTGATAGTCATGTATGATACATCCTTGCTAGATAATTTTGTAACATCTTCATATAGCTTCAAAGATTCATTTGTAGCCACCTCTTTATCATCTCTATACTTGTCAAACAACTCATCTTTGGTTTTGAACCGAGAAGTGGAGTCTTTAGGTGTTTCAGAGAAAGCATACTCCTTAAATTCAAAGGTAGGTCATTTAACTTTCATGTGCTTATTCTTTCATTTGACATCTAGTACTTGTATTATATGTCCTATTTATTCAATCTTCTACTTTTTGGGTGTTGTTGAAAGCTAGGATTTCACATACATTCAAGCATATAGTAACGCTCATACACAACCATCAAAGACAAGTATTGGGAAGGGACGTGCAATCTGATGTTGTATTATCTTTGGTAACTACTTATACATTATGAGAGAGGTTGGAGCAGTTGTACCCGCTCCAACTACTCATTTGTTAAGTTACATTTATCCATTAAGCTATATACGTATATAAACATGATGACATTTAGGAGGTAGTGGCCCCCTCTACATCTCCCCCACAAACAAAATGTTTCTTCGTCCCAAAGAGAACAAAGACATATGCATCAACATCCTGGGTCTCTGCTACTGCTAAAGTAGTCCTCACTGTGCATCAACCATGCATACCTGTCTGCATAGGTAACTCATCTGCAATAGCTTCCAACTCGATAGGAAAACACACATGTACAAGGCTCTACTATGACTGGTTACTCTTCAGCCTCCGTCTTTGATATGGCAATAGTCCATCGAAGTCTCATCCTCTCACAACGATGGGCAACCATCTTCTTCTGCAATGACGTCTTTTGGTTTAAAGCCTCACCCTGGCTCATCTGATCGGCATCTCCATCGGTTCAGGCATGCGGGGCCTTTTGGCTCTTCAGATTTCTATGCCATTTCTCTGTCTTCTATCTTTTCGAGGTCACAACCTAAGAACAATTTCAACATTTTGATAATGAGGGGTAAATTATCATCATGTCTCTTTGGAGTGCTTTGCTGTGTAGGTAAATGATATCTACTTGAATGACATCGTCATCATCTTCTTTTGTCGTGAGAGTTTAAATTTCCTACAAGTTTGTAAAGTTTTCATTGCTTGTAGTCAATACCGACTGATATTGCTCATGGATGATTGACTTGACTTGAATCGACATGATTTACTAATTCGGATAGAGATCGACTTGATTTACAATTGTAGAGGGGATCACCTGCCTCAAAAGAGACTCACGTTTAACCCCCTCTTCAAAAATTTATAGCAAAATCACTTAAAAAAAAATTGTGACTTAATCGACTTGACTAAAGAAGGACTCATAAACTTTAAAGACTTTACTGAAACATCATATTACGATTTTTATATCCATCAACAAAAAATTGATATTGAGCGTAAAGGGTTGACCATCGATCATAGTTTCTACCAACCATAAAGGGCTGACCATACCAAACTTTTACTATGACTCATAGGCCCATTTACAAAAGTGAACATAATAAAAGTAAGCAGCCACAAAGTGCCGTATTGAATGTTGGTCATATGTGGTAGGTGCTTTGTATGGTCAAAGATTCGAACTCGTCCTTGTGGTTGACACCACGACAATCAACTACATCATCCATTTCATGCATCAGTCATTCCCAATGACCCATAACATTCTATTTACTCACAATGGTCATAAACAATTGCAATAGACTTCAGTCTTTCAAGAAATACTAAAATTTCATATCACAGCTTGTGAAGAACGCGACTATCCCCGTAAGGTGTCTGTCTCTTTCTATGCTACAACGCATAATAACTCTTTTGTCTTGGATTACAATAAGTATATCAACAACTTCCCCAGGAAGAGGTGAGTTGATTCCATTGGATTATAGAAACTGATGAGTATTCCATGGAGGCTAATTCCAACTGATGCATCTTACGAGAGAGGAGGTCCACCGGGCATAAGCAACATCGAAACAAACATGGAATATAATACAAATATAATTTTCGTAGCTTGATACATTGTAGACTCATAGGAGATACAATCATGGATGGACAACAGAGTAAAAGATAGCAGCGACTAGGAGCAGATACATAGCAGGCTCGCTGATTAGTACATGATGGAATCATATAATAACAATCTGATCCTATGGCATGAAGTAAATTTAGATACGGCTCATAGTGCCATTACCTTCCTGTGCAACAACTACCAACAGTCTTGGATCGTTTTAACTAACTTCCCTCTTGTTGTTTTTCTTCAATACAGAGCCAAACCCAGTAAGATTGTAGTACTTTGCTAAATAGTTGTTATTGATTAAATGAAGTGATGAGAAACTACTCCAAAATTTAATAATCATTGTAGTCGGCAGGCAGTGTGTAGTTGACTTATATAAATACTAACAAATAGTCAACAACAACAGATAAGTATTTTATGCAATAGAACTTCCCAAAATCAAAATTGATTGACATTTGGATTGTTTATCAACAATACTCATCATGCGTTGGTATTTAGTCTGAAAGTGCACCAATTGATAGGAATTTCGTCATCCAGAATGACTCGATACTCAATTGTCATGCTTCTTAACAATGCCTCTCCCAGTCGGTCGATCTCTCCAGTTAGTACAAGCAATATTGAAAACTACTAAATGAATTAAAAATTTGAACAATACAAATCATCAATCAAAATTTTTAATATATTATGTAGTAGATGTTGAGAACTCATGAAGCAGACTTGTGTGGTCAATATCGACGAGAAGGCTTGTGTGGTCGTCCAAGGCCAATAGTTATATGATCAATGTCGACAACTAAATAGCATGCCATATCTTCATTTTGTAGCAGTCATTAATATTTCATTGCAGGTATTTCTTCTAAGTATCTCATGTTTTCTTCCAGGTTCGAGCCACCCCACTCGCTGCTGCTATCACCCATCCAAGTGAAGGAGGCAATGGAACCAGATGTTGAAAGCTAGGATTTCACATACATTCAAGCATACAATAACGCTCATACACATCCATCAAAGAAAAGTATTGGGAAGGGATGTACAATCTGATGTTGTATTAACTTTGGTAACTACTTATACATTATGAGAGAGGTTGGAGCGGTTGTACCTGCTCCAACTACTCATTTGTTAAGTTACATTTATCTGTTAAGATATATACTTATATAAACATGATGACATTTAGGAGGTAGTGGCCCCCTCTACAGGTGTCTTAGCAGTTTCCTCTTCCTCTGTACCCATAATATCAGAAAAGTCTCTCTTGTTAGTTCTTTCGGAACAACTTGATATGGGTGTAATTTTCTCAATTGCTAAAACAATTCTTGAAGGGTCTGGTTGTTTGGAATTGGATCCCCTTATTGATGAAGAAGAACCTTGTTGCATATCCTCATCCCTCTGTGTCTTGTGAGGATAATCCATCCAGTTGGAACTCTCATCCATACCAACTATTTCATGATGTTCAAAAGGTTTATTTTTGTTCACTTGTATTTTGATGGATATAATGTGGTGGGAATCATCCAATTTCTTTCAGTAATTTATCCACCATTGGCAAAGCATCCTTTCTTTTTATGATGAATGGGCCAATGACCCATGCCAAAATTTAATCTCAGACAAATTCTTGAAATTAATGAAGTGTTCATTCTCCACAATCAACTTCTGGCTAATCAACTCTAGAGAAATTTTATGGGAGTTAAGAAGGATTGTAAGACATAGGGTGGATGAACAAATCCATATATTCTTATTGCATCCCCTTCTTCCATCAATAACCAATCCCCAATGCTCTTTCCTAGGGAAAAATGTAATATTTATTTCATAAGTGGTATTACCCTGGGAAACCTCTTTTTTGAATAATGTTTGGTATACTTCATACATTAGAAAATTCATATATTTGCTAAAATTCCTACTCATTTCATCATTGAGAACAAGCTCTGGAAATTGCAAGTTCTCCTCATTGAAGAATAGAAACATCTTCACCATATAAGATTGAAATTTGAAAAACTAGGTATGGCGGAAGTTCACTAACTGAGAGTGGATACTCTTAGCTAGGAACGCATCAAATTTAATACTACAAGATAGACTTGACTCAACACACTGTTATACAGGAATAAACACCTTATAACTGAAGGTCTGGGGTTACCAACATACTCAAGAAACTTGCAGGCAATCGACTCTAGAGTGCAGTAAAGGAAACAGGAGGATAGAAAAGACTCACCCGATACACAACGGTTGATCCTAGTTTGTCCTCTTCCACTCTGCTTCTTCTCTAAAGCCTTTAAGGTTGTTTTTCATTCACCTGCCAAGAGTCAATCTTCCAAATACAAGATGATACATATATATAAATGGGTTAGATAAATCATACACAGAATGCTGAAATATAAATATTTATCAAACCACAGTATATGAAAGACATTCAAGACACATGGAAGAAGGATTCTCTTTATTAACAATAATGAAATAGTTTAGATTACAACCCAACGCCTAAGACAAGGACTCCTCTGCAACAAAAGGATTCTGAGTTCCACTGCTCGAAAGACTTCTGTATAAACTCCACCAGCATAACTTTTCTCTCCAAGTGTATGTCATTAACACCCTCCCCAAGGCATGTATTTATACTTGGTGAAATAAGGCAGTTTCAAAGGTTGAGGAGGTTGAGACAGTTAAGGTGATTAAGGTTAAGTGCTTAACTAATCTCAAGTAACCGCGTGTTTTTATTTTTAATGTCAAAGGGACATGTACGCAGGTATTAATACTTGCAACTTGCGTATGACACGCGAGTTGCTCTAAGGGTAACCCACATATACATATGTACGCGAGATGCAACAACCAATACTCGTGTATAACATGCGAGTTGCATATATAGAGAGTTGCGTACATGACTTGACATAGCTAAAGGGCAAAAATAACCAGCTGGATGGATGATAAATGTAGTTCATAATAAGCCCATCTATAGTGTTTTGGGCAACCCTCAATCCATAGATGTCCTTTTGTGTGCCAACATGAGGAATGTCAGCACTCGGACAGAGAGGTGCCATTCAGGTGGATAACAGATGCCCCCTAATGTGTGAGGTCAAAGGGAAACGATGGCCGAAATACATTATAATCTTTATCTTTGGAGAACTCATAAATCCAATGGAGCAGAGAGAGTACTTGAAACAAATACATAGTAATGTCATATACAAAGTTACATCTGAGGATGCTATGTTCAATTTACTGGAACACTAGCTCCTTTACAATATTTGAGTACATCATATGATATGGGTATGAAAACCACGTATATTACAAAGGTGGATCGAAGCCACAATATACAATAATGATGAGTCTTCAAAGATCTAGAAGCTGTGTATATGAATAGAACATAATCTTGCGCAACTTAGTCCATAGGTGAGGAACTAGGGTCTTCATAAAAGATCCCAAAGAACTAGTACAATCCAAGCCATGTGAATAAGGGTAAGCTGAAGTCGAACATGGAAAGGATTCAACAGTTTGTCAATCAATAAGGGATAATCGACAACTGAAGCACAGGAATCCACCAATGATGAAAGTGAATCCTGAGGTACAAACATCGAAACTCTAGGTCTTCGTCATTAGGAAATACTGAAATGGAACCATACTGTGATAAGGAAGGCAATAGATCCTCCAATGGATCACAAGAGTGACTAGGAACTGGGCAAAAGAAGGGAGACACAATAGATAATAGACATAACAATGATGGGATCAGGCTATAGATCAAACATTGGGTGAAGTCCTTGACCAATGAGCACAACACAGAGATGACCCAAGGCAGTGGTTAACTTATAGATAGAACAAATAGACCTATCTGTCATGTAGGAGACATGATCAGATTCCCCAGGTATAACGGACAAGAGGAGGAGTAAGAAACTCAAGGTAATAGCTGAACGGAAAAGTAATCACTGAAACATGGATATCGGAAAACAAAGAGTGCTATGTTCAAGGAGGACATGCTTCCATTATTGAAAACAAAAGAAAACTTCTTCCTTACCTTCCCTGTTAAATTTTAACGAGTCCAGGAAAGTTAACTCGGTTCCCTCTTCATTTTTTAACAATCTTGAAAAGATGGGAAAATAATGCTTGATAGTGTCACTGATTTGTAGATTTAATGAGCCCGAACTAGTACATGCTCAGCTGGTGTTTTCACATTTAGAGAGTCTAAAAACTCCAAAGAAGACTCCAGGGGGGTCCTTTTTCGTCCAATTTAGTCTCCCGAGGCCGGAAAGGTATAAAACATACCACAGAAGAACTCTCTTAACTTCCAAAGAAGAAAAGGTGAACCTTTTTCGTACTTAGTCAGGGAGGTCCGAAAAAGGTTAAATTACCACCTACCCAATGCTCCTTCCAGAACAACATAAAATAGCTTGAGTTTTACGAGTGTGAAGGAAAGCAAGATCACTCGGAAAGATCCATTTGGTTACGAGAAATAGGGTTTACAACAATAAACTCGTTGCTTTGTTCTTAAGTGTTTAACGAGCACGACAAATACACAAAGTACACTCAAAATATTTTTCTTGTTTAGGTCCAGAGCACGAAAAAGAGAAAACTAAGCTCAAACCGGGTGTCCCTTTTCCGTAAATTTAGTCCCTCAGGTCTGGAAAAAATGATAAACCTATACCTGAGAATACTCTTCTCAATTCAAAAGAAAAGAGAATGATCATTTCTCATATTATTCCGCATGGTCTGAGAAAGAGATAACCTACCACCAATGCGGATGCCCACTCACATATTCTTAATGAGCTTGAACGAACGAGTTAACTCAACAGTCAAGTCTGTTTTGAAGGAGTTAGACCTGGGCCTAAAGAAACTCCATAAGGGCACGGAGTCCTATAAAGGGATAGCTTGTAAAAAGAGATTCAAAAGAAGCTCTATTCAGCGTGAAAAATAGCTAAGAGGATACCCCTGAACCTGAAACAATTGCGGCATGAGTACCAAATGATGACATAGGCATATAAGAAATATACTCATGAAAAAGGGTCCTATCCACGGAAGAACAATGGTAAAAACAAGGAACTAATGGCTTAGAATACCATATTCCGTGGCAAAATGTTGAATACTAAGGTTAATGTGGATTGAATAAAGATGCTAAAATGTATTGGAAATAACAAAACCAACCTATTGGAGCAACAACAATTTGTAATAATGATAAAAACTGTTCCAAGGCACAACGAAATATGGTATTAGTCAAATGAATTTTCAAACTATAGAAAAAGACCCACATAAAGAAATATAATTTCTATAAATAGTTGAAAAATAAAACAAAAATCACCATTTGAACTTTTGAGCCATAAAAAGTAAGTTTTACCTTCTACCTTTGTTTGATCATTGTGGACAATTGAACCGACGAAATCAAAATCCGCCAGTCACAGGTAAGCCTACACCCTGAGCTCTTCATTTTGATCCAAGAAATTATGAAATTTGAGTCGATTTTTCCATATTTAAAAGCATCCTGAACTATAGCACGGCGCATAAGTGGGTTGCCGGCATGAGAACTCATGTACACGCGTTCTGTACATGAGTTTCTTGACGATACAGTCACGTACAGTACGCAACATGTCTAACTAGATAGTCGCGTATGCTGCGCAAAGGATAAAAGACTTAAAATAGGCAAAAAAAAATTGAATTTTGGTATGGAATGACTGAATCAAATTACTTGTTTTGCTAGGTAAAAGATGGTTCTGGAATGGAGGGAAAGGGAGCACGAAATAATGGACCAAGCGGCACTCCAAAGCGCGCCCACCATACAGGCATTGCGAACCAGTGGGATACCGAAATTCTTTTGCACATCGCCCATGCGGGCCAATGTCCACATACTTGAGTTTATGGTAAATTATTGGGATCATGACTTGGGGATGTTCAACTTACAAGGTGAAACCTTGGAGATTACCACTGAAGTCATATAATTCATAACCAGTCTATCATGACGAGGGTCATAGGTGAACTTAGAGGGCACTGGCAGGGGAGGTGACCACTTAAGTGTCCAAAACTACATAGATGTATTCTGCACATCAGGTACTCAAAAGACAGGGACCTACGTTCCAGTTGTACATATCAGTGAATTCACTCTATAGGTACTTTCTAGCACCATCGTGAGGATATCAGGATCCTCATCTTTACATTTGGCCACAAGGAACCAAATGAGGCTGGCAGTTGACTGTTTTTGTGGTGCTCTCTATAATTGGTGCTCGGGAGTTGTCCCTATCATGAAGAGGCAACTATCTGATTGTAAGAGAGGAAGGCAGAAATTTTTTGTCTATGCAAGAATATTAGTGGCCTTCTTCTTCTTCGAGAGTACCAGCATTGAGTCCTACTATACCTCTACCGGTCAGATCTCCACGTCAGCCGAGGCTGAGCAGGTGGGGAGACGTCTTCCTCCGTCAAGGAGGAGGAGATACAGTACACAGTGTATACGATGATGATTTCTATACCTAGTGGGAATGATAGCTACCGACACTGGAGGAATTCCCATATGCCGAGATAGACTTTCGAGGTGACCCCGACCTTGTCCTCCCTCCAGGAGGAGCATGGGGAGAGCTAGGTAAGTAATTTTTTAATTTTTATTATTTTTCAAATTTTTATGAATTTTAAAATGATAGATATATACATATGCGCAAGTCTAAATCCTATAAATGTGTCAAAATGCAGATATTGGACCGGTCCGCCCTGAAGGGTACCCTCGCATGTTTGTTCGTCTTGTCATGGGCGAGGATCCAGGATTGATCAGGGTGCTAGAGGGGAAGCTGGCCAGGCTGACCCAACAAGTACCTACCTTATGGATAGAGCATATCCCAACTGCCATGCAGGAGTTCATAGTTGGAGTTCCACCAATTTGGCTACGTCTTTTCAGACGAGTGGTTAGAGCAGTGCTCATATATATAGAGGCGGTGGAGGCTGTCGAAGCCGAGGAGGCGGAGGAAGCCAGAGTGCATAGAGATCATGGGGACCAAGGTGGTCTTAGTGACCAGGGTGGTCTAGCTTAGATCTAGGACATTTTGATGGACTATGATCCACATTTTTGTACATTTTGTATATGACAGGATCTGAGGATCAGACCTGACCTATCTATGGACAGATATTTTACATATATATATATATATATATTGATGTTTGTTGTCAGTTTATTTACAAATGTTTTTCATATGTGTGCTGCATATTTTTATAAAATATGTGTGAGATGCCAATCTAAAATGTAATTAGCAGATGCATCAGTCAATGAATTCTCGTGGAATATGATTGAAAGTAATAACCTCAAAATGTCTTTCTAATAAATGGATTTGCATGAACTGACGTAATAAAATAGGATTTCTTACCTGATAAGCTCGATTGAGCTGGGAAACCACCAACTGAGAATCCAAACGAACCTCAAGCTGGGTGATGCCACGTGACAAAGCATCCCCAAGGAGCTCAATTACGGCCCTATAATTAGCAACATTATTAGAGGCAGAACCTAAACAAGTGCCTCCCACGGCAACAAGCTATCCTGAGGGAGAATAAATAACCCATGTTGCTGAAGCTAGGTTACAAGTGTGATGGTTGGCGCCATCAACGAACCCTATATACCTTTCAGAAAACATCTGCAAGAACCAACAGATAGTATAAAAAACAAAACTGACAACCTAATGTACATAAAAAATACATACAGTAAAAATACAAGAAAAAGTGCTAAGCCTAAGCATAGTACTTCTTCAGGTAGAGCCCATTTATAGGCTTAGGCAACTTATTCCCATCAAAATAAACTAACTCATATGTGCCCTTCTTCAAAAATTTCAACATGACATAAGGTACTAACCACATTGCCTTGAATTTTCCTGCCCCCAAAGGTTCTTTATCTTGGTCCCAAAGCAAGACAAGTTCCCCCTCAGAGAAAACCCTAGGTTTGACCGATTTATCATACTGAGTTTTGAACCTATTTTTATGAGCTTAATTAGCAGTCAGCGCATCTCTACGCTGTTCATCAAGGTGTTCTAAATGTACCAGACGTTCCTCAATCTCAGTCGTATCAGGTAACACATGAATGACTATCTTTAGAGACGGGATTTCACATTCAATCGGAGTAACTGCTTCCACTCCATGGACGAGTTGGAAAGGGGAGAAACCCATAGCAGTTTTGACATTAGTTCGGTAAGACCAAAGAGAAGGGTATAGCATGATGTTCCAATTAGAACGGGCTGCATCAATTGTACGTTTAAGAATAGTTTTTAAAGTCTTGTTGACAGCCTCAACCTGACCATTTGCTTGCGGATAGTACGGAGAAGAATTCTCTTGTCTGAATCCGAGCATGGTAGTCAGTTCCGTCATCATGTTATTTTGAAAATGACTGCCATGGTCAGTGACAATCACTTTGGGTATACCAAACCGTGCTATAAGCTAATTGAATACAAAGAAAGTTGTTGTTTCCCTGTCGGTTTTAAAAGTAGGCATTGCCTCTGCCCATTTCGTAAAATAGTCAATAGCGACAATGATGTATTTATGCCCCCCAGCCGAGGCTGGGTTGCATGTCATGTAATTGATCCCCCATTTCATGAAGGGGCCTACCGAGACAACGGGAAATAACGGAGCAGGATGTGACCGCATCTTCCTAGTGTAAAGCTGACACGGATGACAGCGCTTCACTGCTTCCACACAATCTTTAAAGATTGTGGGCCAGAAATAACCAGCACGTAGTATCTTCTAGGCCGTTGCTAACCCAGATAAATGACCCCCACATGCTCCACTATGGGAATCATTTAGGACAATCTCTGCTTCCTCGTGCGTAAGGCAATGATGCAAAATGGAATCTACCCCTCGTCGATATAATGTATCTCCTATAATGAGGTAGTTCTTGGCATGAAGGCGTAATTTACATCGTTCCTCCCTCGGGGAAGCTGCAGGATACTTCAAAGTCTGGAGATATATAAGAATATCCCCATACCAAGGATCAAAGGTGGATATCAGGAAGATGTGTTCATCTGGGAATGAGTCATCTTCAACGGCTACATTTTCTTCAGTAGGAAATTCTGCTATAAGTTCAGCAAAAACTAAGGACTTCTTAGATTTAGCAGACTGGAAATCTAAGTCAAACTCTTGGAGAATGACTATCCATTTGTTAAATTCCCCCCTAAAAATCCATCGGGATAAAACATATTGGAACGGATTCACATCCGCCACTACTGTTGTGGTCCTTAGTAAAATGTAGCGATGTAACCTCTGAACAACATAAACAACTGCTAAGGCTAATTTCTCAATGTGGGAGTATCAAAGTTTAGGTCCGGCCAAAGCACGACTAAGATAATAAACAACATGCTCTATAAGCTTATCGTCCTCCTGGACTAGACCTACCCCAATGGTCGACTCTGACGCAACCAGATATAATATAAAATCTCTAGAATAATCTGGTGGACGTAATAAAGGTGCCGAAAGCAAAGCTTTTTTCAATGCCTCGAACGCAAGTTGTGCGGTTTCATCCCATACAAATGGGGTGTCCTGTTTGAGCAGGCGCATGAAACCCTTAGTAATAATGTCATAATTAACAATAAAATGTCGAAGAAAGTTAGAATTTCCTTGCAGGCTTTGAAGTTGCTTGAGAGAACGAGGAGGAGGCAAATTTATAATAGCCTCAACTTTCAAAGGATCCACCTGGATGCCTCTATTAGAGACAATGAACCCGAGCAATCTTCCTGACTCGACACAAAATACACACTTGTGGGGATTCAAGCGGATTTTATAATATCCGCATCTCTCAAATATCAACCGTAAATGATCTGGATGTTGAATCCTCTTACGAGAATGTGCGGGTAGATCATCAAGGTATGGTTCGACAATGGATTTAATGTCATGGAAAGCAAAGTTCATAGCCCATTGAAAGGTTGCCCCAAAATTTTTCAATCCAAAGGGCATTTTCTTGTACGCGAAGGTACCCCAAGGACAAATGAAAGCAGTTTTATGTTGGTCTTCCGATTTTATTTGAATTTGATTGTATCCGGAGAAACCATCCATAAACTAAAATACCTCACTTCCTGCACAGGCATCTATGATCTGGTCTATAAATGGTGTGGGATAGTTGTCCTTAGGACAGGATTTATTGAGGTCTTGTTGGTGGTCAGCCACAACCCCTTCATTTCTCATTAGGATGAAGGGAAATCAGCTCTCTTTTGTAATTTACCTATTTAAATTATAAAAGAGTGCCTTCAGAATCTTTGATTCTGAAGGTACTCTCAAGTGGAGAAGAGTAAGATGACATATTAAGAGTTGATGAAAACATTTTGGTAATTAGCAGCTGTCAGTTTCATAAATTTTTATATAATCAATTTTATCATTAAAGTTAAAATTATATATGATTTAAGAAACTTAAAGGGATAGTATGCTAAATGGGAATCAATGAAACACATTTTGAGTTTATTTGAAGCTGGATATGGATGAGGTATTATGAGTTCTAAACTCTTAGAACTGAAGGTGACTTATTAAATTAAAAGTTTATTAAACCTAACATTCACATTTCATATGTAATATCTTACCATGACTTTGTAAAAATTGTATATATGTAGTTAGTAAATAAAGGAGTATCATATGGGAATTTTCATATATTATAGTTTTATAACTTAATATCCTATCAAATTCGATGAAAGATATTAATCGATGGGATTTTGGAAAGTTTTAAAACTAGATCTATGAAGTTCTACGTATATACATGGCATAAGTATTAAATTAAGTCATTAGTTAGTTGCCATGCAAAACATTAGGGTATATGATTTCGATACCATATCACCTTGAACGCTACCACCTTTCACGCTCAAACTGGAGAAGACCATTAATTGACAGAATTTATGAGAGCCATGTGTCAAATTAATAACGCCTCTTACTTGGATCGCTGAGTTAGCATGGAGATGTGGCTTACACCTCATAATTAACTGACAGCTACGAATATATTGATGATTCATATCATGAGGATTTAATGTTGATAGCCATTCCATTTCGTAATGATGTACGAGCTCATCATGACCACTGTGTATAATCAATGCCTTGATTTACGATCCATCAATCACACGATCCCTGATATGTCGAATTGATTAAGTTTTACTGTTATTCATGGCTAAACATGCATGTATCATAACAGAACGTTGGCTATAGCATTTATCATCGCTAAGTTCAGATAAATGGCCAAATTTAGAGCCCCCATATCTGTCAGATCTGAAGCATGTGAAATTTTGATATTTCGCATCATGTCATGCACTTGGATACCTATCCCCTCCCTCTTCACATCATCATTCATTCCATTTCAAAACCAGGATAGTGATGAGGAAGTTATAGCTCCGTTGAATCGTTTTCAAATCTTAGATTCAGAGCTCGTAGAAGTAGATGAGAAGGTTGCCTTACTATTTGAAAAAGTTGGGTGGGGGCAGTTCTTTAAGTGTTTTAATGGCCATAAAACAGAGGTGACCAAACTATTTGCCTTGAATTTAAAAGAAGACGTTGTGCAGATCGGGGGTTTTAAGTTCATCGTTAACGAAGACAAAATCGCAGAGGCAACAAAGCTCCCACAAGTTGGAGAGCGCTGGTTCAAAGGTAGTAAGGTTAATAAAAAGAAGTGTTTATCCTTGCTGCTGCCACTACCAGATAATACAAAACTGAAGATAGGGGTCTCTGTCAAGTTTTTGAAGCCTGAATGGCAAGCCTTCTACAAAATTTTGGTCAGGTATGTGTCCTGCGATGGACATTTTTCTCACCTACACTATTACCACTTAAGACTCCTATTAGCATTAAAGGGCTGTACGCTTAATCTACCATTTTATCTGTGGCAAAGTTTGAAAAAGATGTCGCATGCGGTTCAAAGTTTCGATAACCCTGATAGAAGTTTATTTCACCATGGTTTAGTCAAAATCATACTACAGCATCAACTGTCCTTGAAGGGTAAATCGTGGGATGATTTTTTTACTGAATGTCATTTGGGGCCAACTCAATATTGGTCGAACCCCTCCCCAAAGACCCGTAGGAAATGGAAGGCCACTACTAATCCTGAGGTTAATAATTCTCCTGAGACTGAATCAGAGGGTAAAGGACTTGAGGAAGCCAATATACCCATAAACGCTAGTATCAGTAAGGACGATGTTGATAACATAGTTCCCTGTTGCTCTGAAGTAGTCTTGAACCAACCCCCATCTGATAAATATCATAGTACTCCTGCAAAAACATAGGACATGTTAACCGAAAGCAAAAATATTAACGTTTTTGATTGTAAAAATCTCTCCAAGCCAGATAATCCTCGTAAACATGGCAAAGAGTCTATGTATAAACTAGATCATCTAGCACAGGTATGCTGCGATAAAGGAGGGTTTGAGTCAGACAATCTTGTGTTTTCAAGGAGGGTTACTAGAAGCATGAAGAATGTCCCTACGATTTCGGTTCCTATGGCTAATCGACAAGATACTCATCCTGCCGTCGTCCATATTGAGGACAACGTTCCATCGTCGGTCCCTGACACTATTCATATAAATGATCCCACTCTTATAAAGGATAATGGTGCAAAATTGGGTAAGGCCGAGGTTGCTCCATCATGTATGGACACCTGTATTTCAGACCCTGAGCCATATTTTATCAGTCCTCAGTCATCTGGTCAAAACATTGATAACCCTAATCCTCCTCAGGTAGCCAATTCAGGTCACAAAAATGAAGAAGAAACTCTTCAGCAAGTTCTGGACAAGGCATACCAGACCAAGATTACAGAATTGAAAGATGAACTTAAACACTATCAATCTAATGCAGCACTGATAGAGGAAGAAAATAGGACATTTAGAGAGGAGTTGTTGAATTATATTAGCAGGTGGAAAGAAATAAATATAAAAAAGAACCAATATAAAAGGGCAAAAAAGTCGATAATAGGTACGAATCAGCATCTGCTTGAACAAATAGAAAAACAAAAGTTAGTGATTATCAAGCTTAAAGCCAAATTAGCTGAAGCCAGAAGAGTAGTTGATCTTCAAAATAGAACTTGATGGTTATTCTCATTTTTCAAAGTACATGGGTTGTTTCACTGTCAAATAGGTAACAAAATTTTTGTTATGCATGCCTGTAAAATCGCAGATTTTACAGGCACACATTTAAATTTTAGTTTATTTTGTTACATCTGTTTTAACTGATTTTAATGAGATGCTTTGTTTGTTTAAACACAGGTGGATATGTCATCGCTCTTCTCCACAGTTTCAGGACGTTGTTAATGTGTTGGTTGGAAGACGTGGCTGTTCACTGAAAACTGGAATTTCAACTATGGCCATGAATTTGCCAAGTACCTTTAAACCAGCAAATATTCAGGCTAGTCGTTTTTCATTGTTATAGTGACAGGTGTTTTGTAAAAGAGATTCGATTCTCTTTGATAGTTATAGGAACCCTATAATATTCTATCTAGCATTGATGTAAAAACTAAATCAGAAAACTGATAATATTATATAAGTTAGGAATTTTTGAGAAAGGGATGAGGGAGTGACTGAAGAGAGGCATACTTGAGATATATTTTGTTGCTAGTTTTATTTCATTACTGAAGTTGAATCTTTGGATATGGGATGCAACTGGAAATCTCCAGGTTGATATCATGACTGGTATTGTTTTGGATATACTCTATATGTCAGTATATTATCTTCTATTTTAATATTTATACAGTATGCTTTGTTATACTTGTGTTTAATTGCAATTCTCCCTTTGTCAGCTCAATATTATATTTGAATTAATATATCATTGTGACTGAATTTATTAGTATTTTTACTATAAATTTAAGCTATAAGGATATACATTTATGTCTATTAGATATCATGTGTATTTTTACAGTGATTTCATACTAGACATCATCTTTTATTCAAATAGCTATATTGATTATTAGTTATTAATTAATTTCAGAAAATTGAAATAATTGCTTATTTTCAGTTTCTCTGTTAAGTTATTTTATAACATAATGATTTATTATGTATGACTTAAATATTTCTATTTAGATCGTACACTTTATCTTTCTGTTCATCTTATATTAATTAATAATTAATATAGTATTTAAAACGCTCAGGTGAGATAGGATAGTTAAGATAGCTCAGATTAGTTTTTTTTTTTTTTAGTTAACAGCTGTTAAATAGCATTAGTGCAATTTTAAGATAGCTTAACCAGTCCTTTTATATTCGAAAAAATTAAATATAAAATTTCAAACAATCAAAGACTTTCCTTAAGAAAGCAAATATAGAATAACATAGGTAGTTTAAATTAATCTTTAGGGTTTAATTAGACAGAAAAATAGCATTAGGATAGATTTTGCTGAATTTTAGTTTCTCCTTAAGAGAAAAATCAGCTGGTAGCAAGACCATAACCTGCAAGATTTTGCTACTCCAAACACACCGGACGCTGCTTTAAGTTGATTGTGTGGGCATAATCTCCTTGTTGGCCTAGGTCAGAAAAACAGGCCAACAGGGCTCTAAAGTCTGTACAAACGCGAATAGTCCCTTGCTTCTTATCAATAGGAACATGGTTGGATACCCATTCAGTCAAAGCTATGGGATAGATAAAACCAGCTTTCAACAGCTTTTCAACTTCTGCCTTCATAACCGCCGCTTTGCGCGGGTTAATGGGTCTTAACTTTTGTTGAACTGGCTTAGCATCAGGATATGTTCGGATTTCATGTTCAACAATTGTTGGATCTATGCCTGGCATCTCCTCATATGACCAGGCAAAGAAATCACATAATTCCTTAAACAAGGCAATATAGATGGCAATCTCTTCAGGAGAGCAAGTTGCACCTATGTATATGTTTTCCACGACATCAGGGTTCACAGAGATGTTAATAGGTATAGTAGCGGAAATATTTGCCATATTCCCCTCGACAAACATTCCTTCCCTAGGCAAGGGATTGATAGGTATATCAACATCTTCTGCCAGTCTCAAACGAAACTCTTGGTTTTCTATTCTGCTTAGTTCTGGAAGAAAATAGGATCGATGATGAAGATCCTCACAAATCTTATCATGTCCACTTATGGCTTCCAGAATAGCTTCATCGGAAGGTAAAACCATGTCTAAACAATCTATAGAATGTGAAGAGTTTTTCTCCCATACGGGAAAATAGACTTCTTCCAGATCATCCAAGACTGTTAGAGGATCTAGAATTGGATCAACAATGGCTTGAGTGATAGCTTGATAAGCGAACTCCACTACCGATAAGGGAACTTCCGGTTCATGGGGGGTTTCCAGAGAACCCAAGGATCAGTCCTATCGACAACCGTAGCTATGGACTTCCCCACACTAGTAGAACCAATATAATTAACCGGGGCTGGAAGATCAAATGTGCCCATCAGTGATGTGTACATTCCGACCCCCAAGCTCTGTACAGCAGGTTTGACCTGATCAACCAATGGCACTGCGGACTCATTAGATTCTAAACGGACTTTTCGGGTAAAATCAAGTTGGTCAATAGTAACCAACTTGCCCTCATGTGGAAAAACCACTACACGAAAGACAGCCGACGCAACAGCGGACATCGCATAAGTCCAGTTCCTTCCCGGAAGCAAATTGTAGTCCAAAGGAGCATCAATCACTTCTACTTCAACATACACTGCTTTGCTTGCCAACTTAATTTCAAAAGCCGGAAGGATACCATGTGGACAGAAGGATCTTCCGTCAAAAGCAGTAAGCAAAGTGTTTGATGGGACCAGCTCTGGGGATCCAAGAAATTTCCAACAGGCCAAGGAAATAACACATGTAAAAGCACCCTCATCAACAACTGCCCTTCCAATGGTCTTACCACAATGGACGACATCTATTGATAAGGCTACATGGTAAGGCAGGCGAATTTTAACATCGGACAAATGAAATTTCGCCATGAGACTTAAAGAGTCCATGCTACCTAAAGCTGTTAAAAGAGCATCCCACTGGGAAGGACAACTCTGTAACACCTCTAAAGCTGACATTGCACATGGGGTCTGAGCTAAATCTTCAACCACGGAGTAGTTTGAAGCAGCCCTAGCATTAGGGTTATGCAAGATCTTCTTAAAGACACCTTTCAGTATCTTTGGCATAGTTTAGCAGGATTCTCTATTGTGAGAGGGTTAAAAGTTTTACCTATAGCTTTACCCTTCTCAAGAGTCTCTTTCTCATCATTTTTGTCCCTTGTCTGCAACAAAGTCAAAGATCGAACCATGTTGATATAGTTTGGGTCAGGGGCAGTTTGAGTGCCCCTTGCTATATTAGAAGCTGAAGCAGAGTTCTGTCCTTGGGGAAAAGGATCCTTTAGGATAGCCGGTTGTTGAGCTTTAAGCAGCTTCTAGGCTTGATGACAAAGGTGAGTAAGGTGGTCCTCGTGCCACAACTTACACGAGAACTTGACCTCCTTTTTTTCTTTTTTTCCCCCATTAGCATTGTTCGCGGGATTTTGCTTGTTTCGATTTCGCTCTCCCTTCTTTCCTTTCTTTTTCTTCCTTCCGAGCTGCTCATTGCCCTTCTGAGAGGTTTGTGCAAAAAAATTTACTCTCTGGGGGGAGGGGGCAGTGTTTGCTTCCTCCGCCGTAGAATTTTTGATAGACAACTAGTGAAGTTGCTTAGCCAAAAACTCTACGGTGGGAGAGTTGACAGACCCAACCACACCATTGGAATGGGGTCCAGGCTTAGGATTCTCCGCATCGTGCGTAGGCCTCAGTGCCTCGGGGATAATCTCGTACAAGATCCCAGATTGTGAATAAATCAAATCTAGTTGCTAGGCCCTGAGAATGGTTTCTTCTTCATTCGTCACTCCTGAGGTGGATACGTCCTTAGATATGTAGGGCAATAGGGACTTAAGGAACCACTCTAAAAGGAACTTAGGAGGGATAGTGGCTTTTATAAGGCTCTTTCGCCTTCTCCACTCTTGGATGTGATCCGAGATGTGGGTAGCCTTGTTCTGCCTAAAGGTAGACAACAAGTTCGTTCCGAAATCATATCAAACCGGAAGCTGAAAGTGGCTAAGAAATGCACTAGCCAAGTCCTACAAACTACTGAAAGCAGCAGAAGGCAATTCATTATACCATTTTGCTGCAGTACCTATCAAGGTTCTCTGGAACAGCCTCAACCTAACTGAATCTTCATTCAACGAATTCGAAGAACACCATAAATGGAATGTGGTGGCATGAGCCCCAGGATCTTCACCAACTTTGCCTTCGAACTTAGGGATGTTTGATGGAAATTTGGTGGGAACAGGTGGCCACAAAGGGTCATGCCTCACTGGGTCATTCATCAATTTTGACAAATTTGGCAAGTTTAAAGTTGCTAGGAATGGAAGTTTGGGTCAAACCGGGGAACTAAATGTGCCAGCCTGGGGATTAGAGGGACCTGCCCCCGAATGCCCATGGGTAAAAGTGGGGTTTCCCCCTGCCACCGGTTGCGAAATGGGTAGATTACTTTGAAACAAATTCCATCCGTAAGCCACAGGATTGTGTGTGGGAGGTGTAGTATAAGAAGTTTGGGCCGTCCCCATAGAAATGGGGGTCTGAAAGATAGGAGCTAGTATCCCTCCGCTGAACAACGAAAAGGGAGAGCTCGTAAACGAGACCGAAATTGGAGTTTGGAAACTTTTCCCATAAAATGTATTGTTCCCAAACTGCACTCCTACATAGGAAGGATATGGACCTACGTATGGACTAGATGGGGGAATGTGCCCCCCATTCCAAGGAAATCCTTGGACAAATGCCGAGGATCCTACCGGACCTCTCTGGGTAGTATATGGAAAGGAAGAAGGAATGGTAGGTATACTGGGGATCCCAGTAACCATATCACTAGAAGTACCTGCTAGTTTTGAGTGAACCGGTGGTTGAACCACTCGGCTCGCTGGAGTCAAAGGTGTAGAAGGTATACTAGATCTAGGGGCACTTACCGGGGGAGGTAGTACCCCTTCAACCAGAACGGCTGAAGTGAACACAAAAATACTTTCTTCCATAGAAGACATGACCCTATCCACAGGGACACCTAATACAGGTAAATCAAAAGGTCTAACCTGAACGATCACAGTATCGTTTAAATCAGTCAAGGGGGTGTTAAAGTTCCTTGAAAACTCATCAGTCTGCAATTCTTCTATCTCAACTGTATCAAGATCAAAACGGTTAGCTATTAGTTTTGGTTCACCAAGAACTTCGCTTATTCCTACCGGTTCAAATGAACCGTCTGTGTCCAATCTCCGCCTTTGGGGTGGAGGTGGAGGCCCCAATGTAATGAGAGGAGGAAGGTTTCTCAACCTTCTTGACCTTCTAATAGGTTGGTCCTCCACGATTAAAAATTTGACAAATCACACCCTAAGGCCAACTAAACACACGCAAAACCACAGAGCATACACTATAAAAAATCCTAAAGCCTCAAACAATCAAACAAGGGTGAAAGATATACTTTCCGGAAGAAAGCTGATGAACGATTACTTGGCGTCCTTGAAGTGGTTCTTAGGCACAAGTGGAGGAATCACCCAACCGCCCTCCTACACTTACAAGAAGGGTTACCTTCCAAGCCCGTTCAAGGTGAACCAGAAATAGCCTTCTGGTTTACCTAGGTATGAACCCTAAATGTCAAGAGACTAAAGGCTACCTTAGCTATACCAACAGTCTGGGGGGACAGTCGCAAGCCTGACTCGTATGCATGGGCAGGGTAGCTGAGCCCGAAACTTTCTCTAGGACAGAATCCCCAGATGCGTAAAATTCCTGATTTACATTTTGACAAGGATTCGGAGGGTTATCTCCTCTGTCCAATGCCTCCATGCGGCCTCATGCTTGACTCCTGTTTTAGAGGAGCTTTCCAGATACAATCGATAAAGTCAAGGATTTACCTAAAGAAAAGTCCACTACGTCTGAATTTTAAAACTTATGGGAAGTTTAGACTTCCTATCCCACAATTCTAGCCTAAGCTAGTAGGTGAAAGGCCCCTAAAAACAAAAAGTACTAATAAATTTTAATTATTGCGTTCATTTTAAAGGGCTCACTAGTGGAAAATGAGAGATTAGTGACCACGAGACCAAAATTTTTGGTCACCACAGTTTTTTTAAAGGGATAAATGACGAAA
>LPNX010384333.1:0-142551 GCA_001517045.1 Pseudotsuga menziesii | reverse complement strand
ACTTAAATTTATTATTTTTGGTCATTTATCCCTTGAAAACAACTATGGTGACCAAAAATTTTGGTCTCCTGGTCACTAATCTCTCATTTTCCACTAGTGGTCTCACAGCATTGGTGGGAATGCACATCACAAGGTTGAGAATACACAATCTCCAGTGGGATCTCAGCGAATATTTTCTCCTTAATAGTTTTTAGTGCAATTTTAACTATGGGTTGCTCGTCCGCAAACTGGAATGTGTAAGCGAATTTCTGTGCAACTTCTTCCCATTCCCTTGTTTCCAGGCACAGCTCCATAGATGCATACCAGCCTCGTGGTGCCGTCTCAAGAGTATGGATGAAATTGTGAACCCATTCCGGGCAAGGGTAGCTCGAGATTGTTGTGGAACATTTTTCTAAGCGTTCGATAGGGTTTGATAACCCGGTATATATTTGTGTTATAGTTGAAATTTCCTCCCCAAACCTTACTTCTAGCAGCCTTCTACACTGCGCCCATTCATTTATGGTGTTCTTCTGCGTGCCCCACCATCGCGTGGGCGTAGCTTTCAATGCAAAGTCTAGTGCAGAAAGTCGTTGCGGCTCTATTACCAGTTCTTTGAATTCAGTCAAGAACACTGCCAAGTTAGGCAGTCCTTCATATGTGGCCAGTGGCCGCGACTGAGTTCCTACTCGTCTGACAGACTTAGTTATCCTGGCACATTTTCTCGAAGATACTTCATGCAATCAGTTCTACCACTTCTCCAGTGCCTCTCTTGAGTCTGATGTACGTGAACTCTCACATTTCCAACTTAGGTTACCGTCTGTAGTAGGATTAATATAGTCTTCCCAAAAGGTGGTTATATTGTATATGGTGTCAAGGTGGTCACCATGCCCTTCGTTGAACACTGGTTCAACGTACCTCGGTCCTTCTAGCGGGTCAAGGGGCGCAACGACCCGCATCTCATCATCTTCAAACGACAGGATCCTTCTTTTGAAATTTATGATCGTTTGGTTTTCCATTGCCCAATCAATCCCAAGCAGCACGGGATATGGGGTAGTATCGTTTACTATATCTATGACTTCGAAGTCCGCAAAAGTGCGTAATCTTTCAATATCCACTTGAACTTGACTCGGCCTACCAACAGGGAGGACCTTTTCTTGATTTTCAAGCCTTAATTGAATGGGGGACCATTCTAAGGGTGGCTTGCCCATTATTTCCCACGTCTGGCACATTAAAATGTTGACATCGGATCCCAAGTCGAGGATGATATAGTCCATATCATAATCACCAATTTGCACGGTCATCTTGAGTTCTCATCCTGTTTTGAGCTTGGTCTTGATACTGCTAACCTTATTTGGTAGAGGGTCTCCCTCTGGAAGTGTTTCAATGAGTGCTTCCAACTCTGCAAGTGCTTCCTTATCCTTGATTAGCACTAAACAACTTGACAAGAAAGGTTTAAGTTTAGTAACCTTATATGCATTCTTGTGTACAATCTGTTGTTCAAATATCTTATGGAATCTCTCAGGCATATCTTTCACTTGGCTTGAGGTAGATGGATACTCTACGTCGACGAAATCTGGGCACACATCCCTGAATATGTGCTTCTGTTCTTGAACGTGAAGTGGTGGTTTCTTCTTTGCAGCAGGTCGCACCTGGGGTTGCGCGTGTGTCACGGGTTCTGTTTGCGTAGCTTGGTCCGCACCTATATTAGCACCTCCCCTTGTGACCACTAGTACATTTGGTTTGCGTGGTTCAACAACTATCATCTGTATGTTGATATTTGTGTTCGGGTTGGGAGCATTCGGCGCAGGATTCGGTGCGGGGTTTGGTACCGGGTTGGATGCTCTAAGCGTCTGGGATTGCCATTGAGCAATGAGTTGTGGGCATTGCTCCACATTGTGATCCTGCTTGCAATATGAGCAAGTCCTCGCAGGTTCTAAGAAGTCCCTAGCATAATGCCCTAGTACTAAACAATTGTAACATACAACTAGCCCTCTCCCTTAGCCAAATCCTCCTCCCCCCCGACCCCTATAATTGCCACCCCCCTTTGAGGTGGTTGCTGGTACTGTTGTTGGTATAAATTATACGGGGTCATATTCCGAAACTGTGGTGCCATCTGAAACTGTTGCTGAGACGGGAATTGAGGTGCAGCCTAAAACTGGTGAGTAGCCTAGAACAGAGGTGGCATATGTTCAATATTTACTTGCTCCTCAGTCTTCATCAAATATGCATCTATCATTTTCTCCCTCATGAGTTGGTAGGCCCTACAATTCTTTTCATCATGGCCTACAGATTTACAAAAATTACAATATAGATTGGTTGGTGTACATACCATCTTGTGCATGAACAGGAAATCTGCGTCCCAGTGTCCTCTTGTTTGGCAGATATTGCACCAAGGTAACCAATCACATAGACATTAACCATATTAACCATTCATCTAATCACAAGAGATAATGTGGAAACCCATCTAGGAAAAACCACCAAGGTGCTCTTCATCTAGCATGAGAAAGGATATAGCACGTTGCAGTCTACGGGATGCAGGTTGATCTTGAGATTTGTCTTTAAGCTCAGACTTATGGTTCTCATGCTCTCTGTCTTATTTCTCCTAATCTAGTGCTACTACCTACAGATCCGCACATAGCCTGGATCGAGTTCCCTAGCATCTACACCACTCTAGCAGAGCTCTCCCATTGCACTAACTCTGACTACTTTATGTAGATTCCCGATTACCATCCTCTTAGATTTGTTCTCTTCAACTATATACAAATCTCATCTATCAAACCTATTCCGTAATTATGACTAACAAAAAGCAACCCTCTAACTATTGAATCTCTCCTATTTATATTATTTTACATGACTGCACTGGGTCGACTGCTTACAGGCAGTCTATTAACTGTCGCCATCAACCACCCCCTAGGCTACAACTGTGGTGATCATGACTTGACACAAGGTACTAACGGCCTTAATTATAGTGTGATTCCACTAGTGTGGCATCCGCCGACTTAAGCCGACTTCCTACATCGTGCACCTCTCTGATCTTACTACGTGGGCCCTTTACGTCTTTCAAGATATTCATTTTCTTCTATCACGTGCGCGGCGCATTTTCCTTGGTTGCGTGTGTGAACTTCCTCCTTATGCCCCTTTCCCGGGCCAACATGCCCCCAACACTCACCTATGGCTCGTCCCGAGCCACGAAGCACAGACTGTCACCGAAGTACGAGACACCATGCAGGATGAAACCTATGGCGTCAGCCAAGCAGATGCCTTAGCGGCGCCAATAATGCTCCCGCCCATAACAATAGAAATGCCTATAGAGGCATTGTCTACAAAAGGCAAAGAAAGCAAGGCAAGCCTCCATAACTTGGACACATTAATTTTAAATTTTTCAAAGTTAACCTTGCCGCAGATATACTCTATTCAACAGGCCGCTGCCACAGAAATTAGAATCTAGGAAAATATAGCTACATCTCAAGCAGCTAAGGCAACCAGGAAAGCAAGAGAGCGAAAGCAAGTTATCAACCGCCAGCAGAAAGACTTGGCATCCAAACACAGAGGCAGGCCTTCGCTGGAACAAGCAATAAAGGAGGCAGTAGCACAACTCTTAGACAAGGAGGCAAAGACTGAGTTCGAACCGGCGCATCAATTGAGACGTCTATCCAAACTGGTCGCAGACCTCCAGAAGCATATCCAGGAGATGAAAACCAACACGCAGCCCAGCACGCCCCCTGAAGTGCTGTAGTAAAGGCAACAATTGGCAACTCAAGCTGTTGCCCGGCTTAGGAAAGCCGAGAGCATCTGTGCAAAAGCAATGGAAGCAGTTGCTGCAACATGGGAACAGCTCATCGATGATGAGACTGTAGAACAACTTGCCGAGAAAGCATGGCAAGCAAACTTACAAATCTTGGCGCTGAAGGCCGAGATTAAGAAGCTTCCAATGAAGGAGAAAATCTTAAGGAGCTCCTACGCGACCAGGAAAGCATGCACAACAAAGAAACGACTGAGCAGTAGGCCAAAGCCGAAAGGATAACAAAGTTAATTCAGCTGGTTCAGCAGCGAATCCATGAGTTTACTCACGCACTAGCTAGTACCTCAGTAGAACACCAAAGCAGCGGCAGAGTGCAGGAACTCAAGCAGCAGGCAGATGAAGCTTTCCAAGAGAGAGAACGGCTTACTCCTCTTCTGGCCCAATTCCAGCAAAACGTCGACAATGCAGAACAGCTTGTGGAGAAATATATAACCACAGCAGTGAGCGCAAAAGAAGAAAGAGAAGAAGAGCCAAACGCGAATAAAGGTGCGCATGATGATGAAGCAGAGCATGCAGAGCGCCATCAAGAAGGCCTGGACCAGTCACAGGAACAACAAGGAACACGATGCACAAGCAAGGAAATAAAAGAAATTGTGCAAGAAAGAAAAAAGGGAAAGATATCTATAAGAATAAAGTTTTGGAAAAGATGCACCATAGGTGGCAACAATCGGATGTCCCTTGTTTCTTGGCTTGGGACGAGCCACATGTGAGTGTTGGGGGCCTGTTGGCTCAAGAAAGGAGCATAAGGAGGAAGTTCACACGTGCAACCAAGGAAAATGCGTCGCGCACATGATAGAAGCAAAGGAAGATCATGAAGAACGTAAAGGGCCTGCGCAGGAAGATCAGATAGGTGTGCGACGTAGGAAAGGCAAGCGCAGAAAGCGCGCAAACGATAAATGGCTGGAAAGTGACAGGGCGGTCGTGGGTGCGAAAGTCGGCTTAAGTCTACGAGTGCCACACGAGTGGAAGCATTATGTAAGTAAGGCCGTTAGTACCTCGTGTCGAGTCATGATCACCACAGTTGTAGCCTGGGGGGCGGCTGATGGTGACAATTAATAAACTGCCTGTAAGCAGTCGACCCGGTGCGGTCATGTAAAATAATATAAATAGGAGAGATTTAATAGTTAGAGGGTTGCTTTTTGTTAATCGTAATTATGGAATAGGTTTGATAGATGAGATTTGTATACAGTTGCAGAGAATAGATCTAAGAGGAGGGTAATCGAGAATCTGTAGGAGGCAGTCAGAGTTAGTGCAATGGGAGAGCTCTGCTAGAGCGATAGAGATCTTAGGGAAGTCAATCCAGGCTATGTGCGGATCTGTAGGTAGTAGCAGTAGATTAGGAGAAATAAGACATAGAGCATGAGAACCATAAGTCTGAGCTTAAAGACAAATCTCAAGATCAGTCTACATCCCGCAAACTGCAAGGTGATATATCCTTTCTCATGCCAGATGAAGAGCACCTTGGTGGTTTTTCCCAGATGGGTTTCCACGTTATCTCTTGTGTTTGGATGAATGGTTAATGTGGTGAATTCTATGTGATTGATTACTATTTGCTTTCTGTATAATGTTGAATGTTTCTTGAGCCTCTGTTAGTTTCTTGCAATTGGTAAATGAATGAACGTAAGGCATTGTTGACTTGAATCTGTATATATATCATTCTGTATGATTCCTGGTATGAATCCCGACTTAAGTTGTAGAGCTGATTGATGTGAATCAGTTGCGCCGCAAGAGTTGTTCCAGTTGCGAGGTGGAAAGGAAATTCAAGTCACGCGCGATGACATATGTTTGTGCTCGGTCGCACAGAACTGACTCCTTTGTCCATCCATCCTGTTGCCTTCGTTGAGCTCCTTGGCTGCAAGCCAAGGGACTATACTCCCTCGATAATCGCGGAAACATGGTTCCGGTGGTTACCCATCTATGAGATATCTCAAGTGAGACTGTGCCTGCTTCTCAAGTGTTTCCAATGGGGCCTTCTCTATCAGGTCGGTATCTTGGGCAGTTGTTGGATCGGTGGGCTGCACAGAACCTAGGTCGCGCGGGTGGGGAAAAGTGGCCAACAAGTACCGCCTACTAATACCAAATACTTAGCATTATGGAAAAGAAAGGACAAGAAGGCTTATGCCTTGATCATTGCCTCTGTAAGTGAAGAAGTAAGTAGACATTTAGATTCTAGCAAAAGTGCTTGGGAAGCATTAAAGAAAGTAAAAGATTTTGGGAAGCATTAAAGAAAGTAAAAGATTTGTATGATTCACATTTTGAGCTTGAAATCATACAATTGTTGATGAAGTTATTTAACTTAGAACTAAAATATAATGATCCAATGAAACTTGCTTATGAAATTAGATCCATTTTACATGATATTGATGCAATTGGTGTAAAAGTTGACATTCAACTTACTACATTTATTAAAGCTCCATATCCTACCTATACTCATTATTTAAAATTACTTCAAGCTAGTGGCCAAATGAAAGCTATGACCTTTGAAACACTTGTTGAGAAAATTGCAGAAAGAGAGAAAGCATTTGGGAAGGAGTCTAAACCCAATGAAGAAACTTTGTGTCTTGCACAGAAATGACACAAATCAAAAGAAGAATTTGCGAAGGATGAAAATAGAAGTAGAGGTCGAGGTAGAGGACAAAGATGATAGTACAGAGGAAGAGGGGAAGATTGAATCAAGGAGAGAAACAATGTTATAGATGTGGAAAAATTGGCCATACTTCCAATTATTGTAGAACTTCTTGGGAGAAAATTGTTAACAAGAAAAAGCAAATACAAGATAAAGGAAACGATAAAGGTAACCCTCTCGAATCTGCACATTATCTTGTTGCACATTGTAATCTAGGAATTGAAGAAGCTTTTAGTACTTCGTTTTCTTGGAATGACATTTTGTTATTAGATACTGGAGCCACATGCCATATGACATTTAGAAAATAATTTTTTGAGACATTTAGTGATAAAATTGATGGGGTAGTACATTTGGTAGATAAGTCTCAGTTAAAACCTTCAGGAATTGGTTCTGTTAGACTAAAGTTATCAGGACTTGCTGATTACATACTTTTCGATGTTCTTTATGTTCCACAATTGAAGAGAAATCTAATATCTCTTGTGCAAATTAGACAACAAGATCACTCAATACATATGTTTGATGGTATCATTTAGATTAGAAGAGCTTATGATAATGTGATTGTAATGACTGGAGTGGAAGATAACAAACTTTTAAATTTGAATGGTACATCATCCAATTCATAGAATTCTGCAAATTTGGCTCAGCATAATAGTAATTTATCTTCCAGTTTATTATGGCATGCCATATTTGGTCATATTAATTATGAGACTCTCAGAATTATGAAACGAAAAGGAGTTCAAGGGCTTCCTACTATTCCAAGACAGCTTTCCCCATGTGATGCTTGTATTTTAGGCAAGCATAGTAAACAACATTTTCATGATTCTATGTTCGAGCTTCAAGAAAGCTTGGTATTATTCACTCAGATTTATGTGGGCCCATGCCTGTTCCATCAGCGAATGGTAACAAGTATATAATGAATTTCATTGATGACTTCACAAGGATGTGTTGGGTTTATGTTTTTAAAGCAAAATCTGAAGCTTTTGATATATTCAGAAATTTTCACTTGTGGATTAAAAATGAAGCTCAACTCAATATTGGAACCTTTCAAACTGATAATGGTGGTGAATATACATCTCAAGGTTTTGAAAAATATTTGCAGGAGAATGGTATTAAACATCAAACAATTGTTCCTTGTAATACACAACAAAATGGTGTGGCAGAACGTATGAATAGGACACTCTTGAATATGGTAAGATCAATGATGTTTTTTAAGAATGTTAAGTTAATGTTTTGGGGAGAAGTAGTTCTTTGTGTTGTCTACATTAAGAATAGATATCCTTCTGCTGCACTACAAAACAAAACACCTTATGAAATGTGACATGGCCATCTTCCAGCTGTCAAGAATTTTAGAATTTTTGGTTCCACATGTTATTCATTGATTCCTGAGAAACAAAGACATAAATTGGGAAAAAGAAGTCGAAAGTGTATATTTTTGGGATATTCTAATACTTCTAAAGCTTATAGATTGTATGATGAAGATAACAAGAAGTTTATTGTTTCTAGAGATTTTATATTTATTGAATTTGAGAAAGATGCACTCACTATTGATAAACAACTTGCTCAGCTTGATAGATTTCATTCTAAAAAAATCTATCATGAAATGGATAATGAATTTCCAAATCTTGAAGGGGGTATTCTTATTCTAAGCCAATTTTTGGAATTTACTTCTATAGCAACAAGTTCTTCTAGTGCACAAGTTGATGATTCTAATGCACAAGTTGATGAAACAAAGGGTGAGATAGTTGATTATATTGTTAATGGAATGGATAAATTAAGTCTCATAGATCATGAAGAACATGCTCTTGAAGAAGAAACAGAACAAACACCACAGCAACAAGTTCGTAGATCGATAGGGACTAAGATATTTCCAAAAAGGTATGATGATTTTGTCACATTAGACTGTGAATTAAACTTTCATGCTTTTGATGAACTTGCATATTTTCAAGAAGCAATAACTAGTGATGTATGAAAAAGTACAATGCAAAGAGAGTATGATTCTCTCATAAAAAATGGAACTTAGAGGTTGGTGGACCCTCCAATTGGAACCAAACCGATTGGATGCATGTGGATATATAAGAATAAGTATAAAAAAGATGGATCGCTTGACAAACACAAAGCGAGACTTGTAGCAAAAGGGTATGCACAAAAAGAAGGTGTTGATTACACAGAAACATTTGCTCCTACAGCTAAACGGGGCACTATTCCAAATTTGTTTTCATTAGCAGCTAAAAAGGGTAAATACATCATATGGATGTTAAAACCGCCTTCTTGAATGGAGACTTGAAAGAAGACGTTTATATGGATCAGCCTGAAGGCTTTGCTATCAAAGGTCAAGAATAGAAGGTATGCAAATTGGGCAAATATTTATATGGTTTGAAGCAAGTACCCTGAGCATGGTATGAAAAGTTAATTGAACATTTTCTCAAATTGAATTATAAGCATTTTAATCTAGATTATGCAACTTTATTTGTCAAAAAATTTGGAATATCGGTTGTATATCTAGTTGTCTATGTGGATGATTTGCTTATCACGAGAAATAATGATGATTATATAGCCTCTATTAAAAGAGAGTTGAAAAAGGTTTTTGATATGACAAATTTGGGATTATTACATTATTATTTAGGAATTGAAGTAGATCAAAAACCAAAGCACATTTTCATTTTTCGGAAAAAAATATGTTGGAGAGTTATTAAACAAATTTGGCATGCAGGATTGTAACCATGTTTCTACACCAATGGAACAAAATCTAAATCTAACTTCAAATGAAGGTACCACATTTGAAGATGCAACAAAGTACAGGCAGCTTGTTGGAAGTTTAATTTATCTTACTACTACTCGTCTTGACATAATTTTTGTTGTACGAATACTTTCCAGGTTTATGCATCATCCTTGTGAAGGTCATTGGAATGCAGCAAAGCGGGTGCTCAAATATTTTAAAGGCACTCAATATTATGGCATCAAATATTCTAAAGTTTCAGACTTTCATCTTACTAGTTATTCAGATTCTGATTTTGATGGAGATAAAGAGCATGGGGTCTCTACTTCAGGTTATTTGATGAAACTTGAATCAACAACTATCACATGGAGATCACGAAAGCAATCTGTCCATGTTGATTCTACAACTGAAGCCGAATATGTTGTAGCAACTCAAGCCAAAAAATAAATCATTTGGCTTCGTAAAATAATTGAAGACTTGCAGGACAAACAAAATAATTCAACGCCTCTCTTTGTTGACAACTCTTCTGCAATTCAATTAGCCAAGAATCCAAAATTCCATGATCAAACCAAATATCACTTGATTCAACATCATGTTGAGTCCAAAACCATTCATCTGACACAATCCCTGGGATAGGTGTCTGTGATATTGAAAGAAGAAATCCATAACATTTGGCAGTCCCTGAGCTAGGCGTTTGTGATTCAATATCAGTTTGATTTCGAAGTTTAGAATGTGTTGGTTTTGCATTAGCCAACTCAAAAACTCATGAAAATTGTAGCCATGGAGTCTGTTTTCCTAATGGGTAGGCATTCCATCTGTTTTCCCAATGGGTAGGCTATTCCATCATTTTGTAGAGCTGAGCACACCATGAATACACTTTCTCTGAGGTGATTTGCAGTTTTCTCATCACTGTTTGCACTTTCACATGCTAGAGATCATTACTACAACAATAGCAAACGTACAACAACAACAGATGTTCTATGGGGGATTATGGGCATCCAGGTTTGATGCAGACGTCTCTACAGTAATGCAGTCGGTGACCGACATGAACCAGAGGGATGGCCTCGTCGACCGCCTAGAAGGAGACACCGTTGTGGGCGAGCAAGGTGTCACCACCGCCAAGGCCCAACTGTTGGATATGAATGTCACCACAGAGTACGTATCCGAGCAGGGAATTCGCTTTGTAATCGACTCAATGCCCACATATTATTCCACAGTGGCCATGAATGTCACCATTGGATAGGTACGCCTTCCCCCCTTAACTTATTGCTGAAATTTAGTTTCACCATATTTACGCCTTGGAAGATTGCATATTGGATGCAAGAACAACCTTTTTCTATCTCATCAAATTTTCCAAAGCGTTCCTTAACTTATTCCTCATTCCATGTTGGCAGCAAGCCTTCTACAAACACTGACTTTACCTGCAAAGGAAAGGAAGATCCCACTTTAGCAAGAAATACAGTTGAAAACCATACATAGAAATTATTAGAGCACATATTGAAAACTAAAACATTTGCAAAACTCACAATAAACAAGATCTACAAAACTATCTTTAAAAAAAATGCAATAAATATTCATCTAGTCATACCTGTGCCATTACATCTTCATTCGGATCATTCAAAGGCTAAGCCCAAGCAACCTTAATAGGCCTTTCCGTCCCAAAAGCATTCCTCTTTTGCAATGTTGTTTTAAATGCAATTTGAGCATCTTTATAACTTTACAGTTTCACAAATGCAAATCCATGGTTAACTCATGTGTTTTGGGGATCTTCAATCATAGTGACATCGATAATATTTTCAACTCCAACCTCTTTCACCTTGTTTAGAACCTGCAAAGACGCAAACAACATATTTGTAGCTTAAACTTTTTAATAAGCAAATGACATGTTTGTTCATGTTGAACCATAAGCAACCCCAAAGATACATAAGATATATTTAATATGGATAAACTGAATGATGAACTGACAACAATATTTCGAAGAATCAGACAATTCATTACAATGTAGTGAAGAACCTATACATAAAACTTTAGACTCAAACTCTCTAATATATTCAAAATGAAGAAACAATAAAGAGCACAAAAGGCCAACAACAACAACACCATACTGTTTCCTTAGGCACACTTAATAGTGAATCTCTAGGGTCTAACTGATTTGTAAACCTTACATCATTTTTGGTCCAGTTCTTGTCAATGTTGCTGAGGAAGATAGTTTCATTCTCCTCATGGTGCACCACTCCACACTTCTTACCTCGAATCTGAAAGAATGCAGACATCGTTGGATTAAAAAAGGATTTTTCCTTAAATACATAGCACCAGAAAGTTCCTGTCTACAATGAGAAGAAAAAAAAAATTCAATAAGCAGTGGCTAATGTTTTAAGTAGCAGCACAAGGAGAAACCAATGGATGCTTTCAAGAAAAGGGGAAAAAAAAAATAATCAAGAAACTACATCTCAGTGATCATCCTCTATAGCATCCCTGTCAAGCCCTCCGACAAAGACCTCTAGTTTCTTACGCTATCGTCGCTCCGACTTCAACATTGCGTTCTGTGATTCAGAATACTCATCCACCACATTAGCACCAAGAACCTCTACTTCATTTCTAGTATCATCCTTCTTTACCTCCTCTGCAGGCTTTGCATCGGCGTTGTGATCAGCAGTTTCTGCTAAATTTTCAGCACTTTCATTTTCTTCTTTTTCATCATTTTCCTCGGTTTTTTCTGCTAAATCTCCAGCGCTTTGATTTTCTTCTATTTCATCATTTTCCTCTGTTTAATCTGCTAAATATCCAGCGCTTTGATTTTCTTCTTTTTCATCATTTTCCTCTATTTTTTTCTACTAAATCTCCATCGCTTTTATTTTCTTCTCTTTCATCATTTTGCTCTGTCTTTTCTGCTAAATCTCCAATGCTTTGTTCTTCTGCCTTGACCTCCGCCACGGCCACAGCAGCGTCTTCAACCTTACTCCAAGGGATTTCGGCCTCAAAACCCTTTGAAACATTCATGTCTTCCAAGCCCTCTCCAACCAAAACCGGGGGCTTGGCATCCTCCTCTTTCAAAACCGCCATTACTATTCTCTTCCAAAACCTCCTGTGCGTCAATTTTTTGACCTCTGGAAAACAATTCTCCACCGGGGCTTGGGAAGCATGTCGAGCTTTGGGTGTGGACTTCCTTGTGGCCTTCGCACCCACTGCCTTGAAATGTGTTGTTGTGTTTGCATTCACAGGCATTGGTGGCAGCTGCCATGAGAGCAGGTGATAAGCCCATGGAACTGAGCGACGCAATGGTAGTCCCAGCAGCCGAGCAGTGAGCCACAGGGAGCGTCGAGCAGCGAGCCACGGGGAGCGTCGAGCTTGCAAATGAGACGCGACGCGAGACACAACACGGGGAGCGTGAACAATGGAACTGCAATGGCTTCCAATTTTTTGACAGTGTGGACAATGGAACCACAATGGATTTTGCAAGAATCAATGACCTTGCACAAAACGCAAGCAAACATTACGACACCCATCATTAATAAAACAAGGAAACTCATCAATCTTAAGGCTCAACTTGCAATGGTGTCCCTCAAGTAAAGTGCTTATCGACCCGTGAATCAAAATGAGGGATTTATTTCGAAGCATAATCAAACAATTTTTATTGAGGAGATTGACGAACAACTGGATTCTTCATTGTCAAAGTAATTAGCTGGAGGGTTTGAGAATCCATGGTATCCATCAATCTCTAGCCCTATTAATAGTCAGCGCGTCACGTCAAGCAAGACCTTTGTCCTTTGGTTCATTTGATAGAAAGGGTAGAGAGACTTGGGGTATGGAAAGAGGGCGAGCCTTATATACTTTACAGACTCGACTTTAAGGCGAGCCTGTCAATTGTCAGATGCTTCCATCGATCATGTGCCATCCATTAGCATCATGCTCAGCATCATTCGGCATTCTTCACCATGGCTCCATGGCCTCATTCGATATGATAAGGGAATCATCGATGCTCTGGCCGGATTTTCAGGCGGTTGGCAAGTTTCAGGGGGTTGGCAAGCTTCTTGCCAATTCGACGGCTGTGGGCTGTGGGCTCGAGGTTCTGGGCTGCGGATTCGCACGCTGAAGATCTACAGACGGATTTACTAAATCTTATGCCAAATCTTACCTCGTCTACCTGCCAAGACCTCGCAATTGAACTGATAAAACCCCGCGATTGAACTGATAATGTTTTCTGTTTTAAGACGTCTACCTACCGAGACCCCGCGATTGAACTGATAAAACCCCGCGATTGAACTGATAATGTTTTCTGTTTTAAGACGTCTACCTGCCGAGACCCCGCGATTGAACTGATAATGTTTTCTGTTTTAAACCTGGCTATTGGATTGGATTGATAACTTTTTCTGGTTTGGGTTGTCTTGGACACAGGCGGTAAGTTTATCATACACAGTTGTTTATCATACACAGTGGTTTATCCAAATTACTTTTAACTGAAACTAATTTTATTTTATTTTGCAGTGCAGTAATATTTGGCATTAGAAAGCAAGCCAGTATATAAGGCTCGCCATGGAAAGAGAATAACATGGCGTAAGTTCCATATATTTTCGACTGCAATAAGTGCTAACCTGGTACTACTATTCCCACTGTATAATCTCACACCCTATGGGCACCCAAGAACACGTTCTCTTCTTCCCTATGAATGAGTTCCATATCTTTGGTTGAGTTCCTTCATGCCACGGTATAACTCCACTGATACAGTGCAGAAACAATGCAACAGTCAGCCTCTAAACATGTTGAGGTCAAAAAAAATATAATTTGGTCCCTTGAAATGCAAACAACTCCATAGCAATTGCTACAATGGTTGACTTCATTGTATATAGAATGATGTAATGGCAGGATTAGAGTAGCTAGCCCTACAAGTATACATATTGTTTTCATGAAGATCAATAGCCACAATATTGATTCCTACATACCTCTAATCTAGTTTGGTTATGCATAAAGCTTATTGCTCGAAGACACATGCAGAAGAACATGATCTGCAAGTGAATGACCTCAAACATGTCATGCAAATGCCATAAGATATTATAGGCTCTCACAAGCAATACCACATGTCAAAGTTACCCCAAGGCTAAAAATTAAGAAACAATATGACAATTCCATGTCATGATTTGTAAATGAGTATGTGTAACTTATTGGTCTAGAGTGATGTTGTTCTCTAAAAAAAACTACTTTGAAGGCATCTCATTGCTAACTATAGTCTTACAATGATCAATCTCTTCTACTACATAATATGCCTACCTCAAAAGGAATTAAGAGAACAACAACAAATCGCCTAAGTGTTATGTACGAAACTCATAGATAACCCTGTCGGATAAAAAACGCTTCTTGAGAATTGACAAAAAGGTACCCTCCACGTCATCTAATTCAAGCGACCGAGTGTTGTAGGACATACTGACCTAAGGAGGTAGCGACGGAATGGGTGAGCCTCTCCTTCTACATGGTGTTGCTTCTCCTTCTTTTAGGTGGTTCGAATTTTCATTATGGGACTAGATATCAAAGCTTACTAGCTCATTTCATGGCCTATGTAACTTGATGGTTATATGTAACACATGCATGCTGGAGTGCACATAGTGCATGACTGTCACTAGATTCGAAGATCCATAAATTTGATTATGAAAGTATAATATTTAGATAAAAAGTTTAATAAAAAAAATGTGTTATTTAAAATATGTGTAATGATGTTTAAGAGAAAAAGGAATAATAAATAGCTATTTATGACATAGTTTTTTTTTTAATTTATAATCACAAAATATTTATGAAAAGGGAAAAAAATGATAAATTAATTATAAAATAAATTAATTAATTAATTAAAATATATAAGATATTATTATATATATTTGAATTAGAATATATATATATATTGAAAATTTTGTGAAAAAATATATAACATTATAAATTAAATATACGCATTACATTTATTAGTCCTTGCCTTGCCTTGCCTTGCCTAAGCAATCGATTTGTGTTTCTTTTGAAATTAATTCATAGATGTTTAAATCATCTCAGCATTGCATATATCAAATGAAAATTGATACGTCACATCTAGGTTAAAAAGTGGAGGATTTAATACACTAAATACGTAGGTTACGAACGGATGGAACAATCATTTGAAGCTTACGAAATACTCTTTTAGCCATGTTATAATGGAAGTTGTTGTCCCCTAAGATGTTCTAGGCTGAAATTAGAACATGTCAGGGCATGATGAGGCTCATTTTTAAAGATTTAGAGCTTAATATGTTGAATTGTGATGTAAATTTGATTTTTTTGAAAATATTTGCAGGTGTGATAATATTGGACTAACTTTGTTACGAAGAAATTTATTCCAGAGCAATTTAATGGTGTGCGTTTAACATTACAAGTATATATGAAAATGAATTTAGAGGACGAGGCAAATGAAAGTGTATGAGGTGCCTTGAAGAAAAATCTCATGGAAGCAAATGTACCGAGCTTTTACAAATAATTCAACAGTTATACAAAGTGTCTATTCTTGAGGTTTTACTGAATCAATGGCAGCATGATCTACAAATATTAAACAATATAAGAAGCCTTCAATTATGTTTAATCACATTAACATCATCCGAATGAACAAAGGTCATGAAAATAAAATCTCATATTCACTTTTACTACTCAATCGTACATCCATATCAGAGATACAAATATAGTGGAAAGGCATTGCTCAAAACTTTTTATTAATCTCAAGAAAAGTTAACACAAATATAGAGTATATATGGAAACAACAGTGAAGAGAAATGACAAAGGAGGAAATAATCTTTGAAGATACATCAAAATCTTGATCTCTGAAAGTATTTCGGTATACGAAAGAAGTGGAACTGACTCAACAGCTCCCAAAGGCCCTCTCAAAACTCACAGCCTTTAAGAGGGAATAATAACAACTTTGGGCTATCTCTAGCATATTGCCAACTGTATTTAATTCTGTAATTTTCACTATGTTTCGATATATTGTTAGAATCCAATGGTTTCCTACCTTTTTCACTTTTTCTTACTCGACCCCTTTTTATACTTTTTTTTCTGAGATGAAAAGGCGATTGTCTACTTGGCTATCCACTTGTTGGTACAGTTGTTTGTCCTACTTGTTGGTCAGTTGTATGTGCCAATATCTATAGCATTGCTTGTATAGTTGCTTGCCTTGTTAATTATGCCATTATTCTCTTGAAAGCTTGATGAGTTGGCCACATAGTTGTTTGTCCAGCCTGACCACATGGATTCCACGCTGGCTCCCCTGATGACTGTCCTTGGGGTGGAAGAATGAGCTTATGATATTTTGACACCAAGTGCCAATCTTTCCCTGCGTGATATTGGTGCATCTTTAAGGAATATAGAGTTATCTTGGTATTATTGGTTTTCTAATAAGATATAGGATTTAATCTCCTTGGTATATTCTTTAAGTTTATCCATATCTCAAATTCATCCACTGTAACTTCACACACTAATGCACCATTCAGTTCATAAAATTATACCTCTTCAATTTTCTTCTGCATCAGTATAGTTTGGTACTCTTCTCTCTTATACATATCCCCATTGCCTTTAAATAAATGTTGTAGGCCCATTGCTATGACATCCTTGAATATACCCTTGAAAGATGAAACTTCTAAAGTTAGAGCTTTTATTCTATTTTGATTTCTATTTAGCAGGGTCTGCTTGGTTATCATCTGGTTGGCTAATTTTATCTAATAAGTTCTATTTTAAATGCGTGGCTCCTCCATATGTCTTTTAGTTACGTTGTTCAAGTAATCAATTACCTCTACTACAACCTTGGACTTATCATTAAGATCCTTCTCTATTCTCTTTGTCTCCTCCACAATTGTTCTAGCCATTTCTAATTCAACCTAAATTACATCACAGTAGTCCCATCTGCTAAGGATTTCTTATGTTATCTTATCCCATAATATATTTATGGATCCTTTTAACGGTTATTCCCCCTACATGTGGATTTGTAGCTTGGAGGGTTGGTTTTTTAACTCATTTATTTCACTCTCCAAATCCTCATTCAACTCATCTTTCTCATTTAATCCATCCTCCAATTATTTAATTCTACTCTCTCTTTTATCAGGCTGCTAAATTAGAGCACCTTCCTCCATCTCCTATGTTGCTTGCTCTGTTGAGGTCTGCTTCTCTGGATCTTTTGAATTTTTCTATGTTTCCCTTATAGGATGAGTAACTTGCTGAGTTATTGGGGTTTATGCTTTGGGAACAGACTGAGTGGACAGAGAGGTCTATTTCTGATTCATAATAGAATTATGTAGTTCCAAATCATCCACCCTTTTTCTATATTATTATGTTTGAGACCTGTACTTCTTCATTCTTCCATATATATTTTCTTTCTCTTCATACACTTTTATAATTTACGGTGTTTGGACTAGATCTACACCAGGAATGTTCAATCTCTTTCTGGGGTGGGCAATCTCATTTCCTTTTTGTTGCATGAGAGATTGGGCATGTGAAGTTTCAGCTGGGTTGACTCCCAAAGCTACAATTTTAATTTCAATCTCTTTAATAGTAATTTGTTTTGCTTTGGCGGTGAACTTCTCAGCTTTTAATACTTTATCTATTTTTTGCAGTGTCGTCCTTAGGTTTTTTTCATTGGCTAAGTATTGCAATACATCCCTGCACATCATGTCACTGGATTGCTTATAGAAATAATTATGTCCAATTTCTTGAATTGTTTAAAATCTACTTTATACTCATTGGCCTTCCAATTTTCAAATGAAGTAGGCATAAGGACTTTAGGCTCCATAATATCCATTCTGAGTGTGTCTTCCCTGTGGTTTTCCACTGTTAGGAGCCTCTGCTCTTCTGCACCAACTTTCTCTCTAAAATCCTTAATTGTATCCACACTTCGATGTCTTATATTCACATTTATTGTGTGGAGGTTGGGATTCACTTGTGGTTGTTGTTTCTAAGGTAACTAAAACTCCAAGGAGGAGAATGTATTTCTATGACAAGTGGCATATATTTCCTAGTTAGCTATTACTCCAGTATCTTTGTCAAACTCTCTTGGTATCTCATAGTTTTTCTCTCTTCAACCAAAGTCTCCTCTGCCTCTTTTTCCTCTTCAACTCCGCCCTTTTTATTTAATGGCTTCTCCCTAGCGTCATCAATGTCCATATCTATTTGTGACTCCTCTTCTCCCCTTTTTTGTGTTATTTGTGACCTTGCAGTGACCTGGTCTGTGTCTTTGCTCTGGACTGCCAGGACTTACTCCCAAGTAGACAGATTGGCTACTCTCTTCTAGTCATGCAATAATAAGCAGAATTCTTGTTTTCAATCCTCAACTTAGAGATGACCTAGTAAGGGTTGTATGATCATTTTCTACTTTTTCTAGACTTATACCCGCTTTAACAAATCTTCCATGTAGGAGAGAACATTTCTAGTATTTACCAAGAAAGGACCTATATCCTTGGGTAGCAAGAAGGTGATGTGATGCATATATTTCACAAAATGAATTTGGTATAAAATGAATGTTTGCCTTACATGTTCCATGGAAAAGACTCTTGGGTGAAGAATGCAAGTAACTTGTATGGCTCATCTTCAAGGCCATATATTCTTAGTACAATGTAATCTTCATATAGGAACCAATCCCCTACTCTAGTGTCTTAGTTTAGTTGTAGATGCTTTTGATTTTCAAGGAACATTTTAGGAGGAAGCATCATGCATCAAAGAATATGAAATTGACATGACCTTGTTGCAAATTCTGAAAAGTTTGGTTATTTGGTTTCCTTGGGATGAAATCAGTATAGGAATACACAAGTAATTGGTTTCCTACTTGATCTCTAACTCTTAAATTCATACTTTTAAATTGCTCATAGTTTTGGTATAAAAACATGCAGAAAAGGTAGGAAAGGTAATATCGGAAATGTTTAATTATAGTATTATGAAAACTTATTGTGAATGGCCTCGGATAGGTAACCACAGAGGTTGAATCTAAGGGGCATAACCCTGACAGGAGGGATTAGGAGGGATAGAAAACCAAGAACAATTTTTTCCATAGATATGTCATCGTCATATCCTAATATAGTGCAGATCAAGGTTATGGTGTTCTTTGAATTTTCTAAGAAATTTACAACTTCATAAGGAGGAGGAGCAGTGAGGATTGGAAACCCTTCCTTCATGTGTTGGGACAAAACATGATCTCTTTCAATGGTCATCATTGCTTCATAAGATGTGGAAAGGGGGTTTGTAGTGTTGGAAGAAATAGGAAGCATAACATTTTTTTCAGGGAATCTCTAGACACTATGCATAAGCTTTTGGAGTAGTCTGCAAATATGACAACTCGCTTGTCTGATAAGTACTAGATTGCGCACTAGTTAATGAATTTGAGAAAATATACGGTATGAGGGAAAGCATCTCGAGCTAGACCTATTTCCTAGAGATAAGAAGATATTAAACAGAGTCTGCATCTTAGTGCGCAAACGAAAGGCGTAGCTATTTCCTCCTGCCAGATGAAGAGCACCTTGTGGTTTTTGCGCTGATGTGTTTCCACGCTATATTATATGTATATGTGTGAATGTTGAATGTTTCTAAGATATATGTATAAGTGTTGTATTGAATGAATGACTGTAGGTTTTCTCATAAACAAATATGTGTATGAAGGCTGCATTATATTAGTTGGGTATGGTTATGCTACATGTCTAATGTTTATTTAATGAGTTCCATAAGAAATTTGGGGCGCAACCTAGCTGCTGAAGAACAGTGAACACAAATAATCCACCCCCATACTTCATTGAGAGCCTTGGCACAGAGCCAAGGTACTAAAAACCTCCCAACCAACTACAGAAATGTTGTTTAGGCAGTTACCCATCCTTAAAGATAGATATATTGGGTGAGACGACATCTACGTTGCAGGTGATGTCAACTAAGCTTTGCTCCGTTGGGATGATATCTCGGGCTTTGTTGTGCTGAGAAAAAGGGACTAAACCCGGGTCGAGATCCCTGGAAGAGGGATAGAAAATACAACAAATGGTTTTGTTGTCGGGACCCTGAATTGTTGTGGTGAGGGATATGTTGTGAAAACCAATGAAACCAGAGATCCAAGATTGGGTGGAATCCAAAGCGTTAGAATTCGCACGAAAAGAAAGTGAAGGATCTCGGTGGAACCCAACAGAGTGGTATGAATGGTTATCTAAGCTAGTGACCCAACAAAGAAATTTTCAAGACGGATAACTAAGGGAATGGAATCCTCAGTTAATTAAACAACTGGAAGGTGTAAGCAACCTTGTGTCGAGGGCTGTAGATTTTTGGATAGACAGTATCGTAGAGGGATATATTACCGAGTTTGTTGTTGACACAATAACGTCATACAGTGAGGTAGAGCGAATTTTTTTCAAGTCCCACACAGTAGATACCTGTCATCTTTAAAGACGTGGATAAAAATTCTTGTATGTGAAAAAGGTATTCTGCGAATGTAACAAGACTTTATAGAAATAGAGTGGCTATGTCTCAGCAGAACCCTAAACTAAGATGTTCCTAGGTGATAGTGGAATTGAACTAGAGTTGAGATTTTTAAGAAGCGGAATAAGATTAAGATCCGGCAAGCGAAGAAAAACTTTGTTAGGGAGAGGGAGTTGTAGCACGAAGAGATAAGAAGAAGGCTACAAGCTTGCGTCATACTTGGATGAAGGGTCTTGTGATGAAGAAGAGGAATATCGGTCGATCTCTGGAGGGGACGAAGAGTCAGAAGAGTCCACTAAGGCCCCAGAACAAGAACGAGATTACAACTCGGCTACAACACCACATATGTCGTCAGAGGTAAGATAAAGAGACTTATCTTCAAGTACTTATGTAAATACGAGTAGTACTAACATTGTAAATAGGGGACAAGAAAGTCCGACTAGCCAAAAAAAAATTCTCACTGTACTAGCAACAAATACAATGGCTGGAGCTGATATTAAGTTACCAATATTATATGGAAATGGGTTGGAAGACCCATAACAACATTGGTTCCTTTGTGAAGTTGTGTGGACTGTGCGACAGATCTAGGATGAGAATATCAAGAAAGCACAGATGATGACGACTCTATGAGGTCGTGCACTTAACTAGTATATGAAATTTTCCATAGTACTAGTAGGAATTGTCCTGAAAACACTCAACGAGATTTGAGTGCATCTAATAGACGAGTTCAGAAAGCCAAAATCTGAATCACAATGCATCACCGAAATCAAAGAGATTAGGCAGTTTTCAACAGAATCTGTTTAAGACTTTGACTAAAGATTTAAGACATTGATGGCCAAAGTTAGCTTCCAAATGTCAGATGTACATCACAAGGAATGGTTTATTGTCACCTTGTTACCACATATCTGAACCTCATTGATGCAAAAGAAGATTATGTCGCAGATAGAGGCTCTAGAAATAATAATGAAATTAGAAGCCTCAATGGTTGGAGATACTGGCTCGAGAATGATGCGAATTCAGTCGCATGTGTCTAACCTTACGGTGCAGCTCTAGGACATTAAGATAGGGAAGGAAGTTCGGGAAGAACTATGGTGTACAAGATGTAGAACAGACTGGCACCATAAAGACAATTGCCTAGCGCTCATGAACTATGTCGCGGTAGGAGCGTCGAATTCGTTAAACACCCAAGGAATGCCTTGGTGTAGGATATGCCAAACTAGAGGCCATAAGTGCGAAGAATGTCTGTACTTACAAAATATTGTAAGCATGCCATCTAGTGTGTATTGTAAATTTTTTATATCAACGGGTCATGATGAAAAGGATTGCAGAGCATTTCAGCTACTGCAAGAAAAGAGGATGGATACCTACTTAATGAAAAATTATAAGCATATGCAAGTTAAACGAGCGCAACCTCAGTATCAACCTGCTCAATATCAACAACCTCAATATCCTTAGTCACAATACTAGCAGAATCAGTATCCTCAACAACAACAATACCCTCTACAAAGGGGGGGTGGAAACTTTAGAGGTTGAGGACAACAACAAGGAGGAGGATTTGGTTAGGGAAGAGGCCAAGTCATATGTTATAATTGCATGCATCCAGGACATTTTGATCGATATTTCCAAAGTCCTGCGAAAACTTGTACATATTGTAAAGCATTTGATCACACCATTGAACAGTGTCCACAACTAATTGCAAAATGGCAGGCTAGAACTGTTGTAAATCCCAACCCAATGTAGAATCATAATCCAAATCCCAATTAGAACATTCAGATGATATCTACCAAACCAAGAGAACCCCACATTGATGTATTCATGAGAGGAGTTGTTGCGATAGGAGCATACCAGAATACACAGCAAGGAAAACCGCAGGTTAGACCCACGTCACAGAAGAAAGCTCCACTAGATGTCCAAAAGGAGAAAGAAGTATTCTTGGAGGTACGTCTAGGATTTGTTGATGTTAATCAACCATCAACATATGGACAAGTTAAGACCATCCCGAACGATTTGAACAGCTAATCAAGAAGCCACCAATGAAAAAGGTTAGTAAGCTTAAATAATTTTTCAAAATTTGTTTAGCACTAATCAATGATAAAGATGTTGTCGTAGAACTGACAACACTAATAGAAGAAACCCCATATGCCCTAGGACCTGAAAAAAAGAGTTAATCATATCGGGAAAATATTCAAGACAGGTCGATAACTACGAATGACTACGTATATAGGACACTATGATATGGATTATATCATATTATATTTGGGCTCGGGCGTTAACATGCTGACAAGAAAAACATGGGAGAGCAAGAATAAGCTGTGACTAGACTAGTCTCCCATTCAACTAAGGCTTGTGAACCAGTCGAAGGCTCTACCAATTGGTAGACTAACTTAAGTGCCTGTAGAACTTGAAGGTTTAAGAAAATATGTCGACTTCGAAGTTGTTGACATTGTCGATGACACAAATCCATATCCTGTATTGTTGGGAATTTATTGGGAAATATACAACCAAACCATTATAAACTTCAATAAAAGGATCTTATTATTTGAAGATTCTGAAATAAGAGTGGTTGCGCCAATTGATCCGCTTGAAGGACAAAGATATGTTGAGCTCGTACATAGTGAAGGTCAAGGAAATTACCTAGATCAGTTGTATAATATCATGTCTTCAAAAGAAGATTATATAATCCAACATCTGATGGGAAACTGAGTTGGCGGAGTGTAAGTTCGTGCACGTCCAACTCAGGCGATGCCCTAGAAAATTGGCAGAACAGGCGACATGAAGTCTCCATGAGAAGATGTGCAAGAATCACAAGAGTTGTCACAAGGGTAGGAGTTGAAGCAAGCATGTTTCCCACATATGAAGGATTGCCTTACCTTGTGTCTTTTCTGGTAGAATTTGAAGAAAAGTCACAGAATCACAACGATTGTCTGCTTTGGACTATGTGATGAAAGTTATTCCCTCCAGATGGTGGCGTAGACACAAACAGTCTCTCTGAATGGCCACAGTGTAGAATATTAATGAAGATCATATTTGGCGAAGAGATCAGTTACCCTGTTCAGAAGTATACAGGACTAACAGATCATGTGGCACATATTGAGCATTGTCGCAAGAACTGGAAAGAATATCTATGACAAGAGTGGGTTCATCGATTCATCCACACTTTGGAAATGCTACTAAGGAATTGGTACACACCAGTAGAGCTACGACAAGGAACTATCGAATGGGAAAGCTTAGATGTAAGCTTCACCCAAAAATTTGAGTCAACAAGTGAACACTCAACATTCGATGCTACGCTACAAATAATAAAGGAAAATCTATTTGAAGAAATCTCGGTCGCAACCACGAATTTCTATCAATGCACCAGGACAATACACAACTGGACAGAGTGCTACAATATTACGGGAGACCCGTATGATGATGACCTACTTGAGATAAATATACCTGAGTCAAAATGTACGTAGGCAGTGGAAGGAGATGCTATGTCCACTAACCAGTTTTTAAAACCACTTAAGATTAAGAAAGTAAATATTGGATCGATTGAAAACTCGAAAGTTTCTAATATTGGAGATTACTGGGATGAGGATACTATGGGAAAGATTACTGACTTACTACATGAATTTCAGGATCTATTCCCTAAAAAAATTTCCAAAATGAAAAGCATAGTTGGGGACCTCAGTGAAATGAAAATACCCTTGAGGTCTGATGCAAAACCAGTTAAACAACGGCCATACAGATTAAACCCATGTTACAAAGAGAAAGTTAAAGTTGAAATGGATCGAATGTTAGAAGCAGGTGTGATAGAACCAATTGAGGAATCATAATGGATCAGTCTAATTGTAGTACAAGACAAGAAAACTTTAGGGGAAGTGAGAATATGTGTTGATCTCATTAAATTAAATTAAATTATGCATGCTTGCATGATCCATTTCTGACCCCATTCATTGATGAAGTATTGGAGAATGTTAGAGGACAAGAAATGTATACATTCATTGATGGATTCTTGAGCTACCATCATATAAGAATTGCAAAAGAGGACCGATACAAGACTACCTTTGCGACGAAGTGGGGATGCTACCAATACATGGTAATTCCCTTTGGACTAAAGAATGCGCCTGCAATATTTTCTAGAATTGTAGTTGCTGCATTTAAATATTTTATACACAAATTTCTTAAAGTCTACTTTGACGACTTGACAGTATTTGGTCTCATAAAGGATCATATATAAAGTCTTAGAATGATGTTGGAACAATGTCTCCAGTATCAAATTGCCCTCAATTTAAGAAAGTTTATTTTTTGTGCACCTTTGGGAGCTCTGTTAGGCCATGTGGTCTATCGTGGTGTAATTTTGGTTGACCCAGACAAAATTTCCATCATCCTCGACTTACCACCACCTACCACAGTTAAACAGTTAAGAGAAACAATAGGACATACGGGATACTACAAAAAATTTATCAAGGGATATGTAGAGGTGACTGCCCTAATGAAGAGATTGTTGAAAAAAGACACTAAATATCAGTGGACAAATGAATTTCAAGATAAGTTGAAAAGCAAGATGGTTGTTGCACCCATACTTGTATTTCCAGACTGGAAAAAAGAATTTCATGTTCATGTTGATGCATTATCTGTTGCGCTAAGTGTGGTATTGACGCAACCAAGGGAAGAAGTGATTGATCACCCCATTTATTTTTCTAGTAGGAAGTTATCGACTGTAGAGAAAAATTACTTCACAATAGAGAGGAAAGGGCTAGTGATGGTTTATGCACTGCAAAAATTTAGACATTAATTGTTGGGTGGAAATTTCAAAATGTACACTGACCATTCTGCAATGAAATATTTAGTGAATAAGCCAGTGTTGGGGCGAATATCTGTCGGTGGATTCTCCTCTTCCAGAAATTTGACTTTGAGATAATTGTAAAATCAGGTCTGTTTGTGCTAGAAATTGTTCCTAGACTACCACAAGAACAAGTTAACACAATCTCAAAAGAAATAGAATGAAATTGGTTTTTTTAGGGTTTTGGTTTAAAACTTCATTAGCAAGGAGGTAAAACAATAACAAGCTAATACAAAACTGAATCATATATAAGTTAAATAAACTGGGGATCAAACACATCCCAATAAGCCATAAACATTACACATGAACTACTAATTCCACCCACAGGATACAAGCATTTACATGAATAAAACCTTTAAACAAGAAATGGAAATGTATATTGAGTAATCAACCAGATCAGAAATGAAATAGCATGACAGGAAAAAAGGCTTATTAGTCTATATATAATCAATAATAGTCATCAACTTACATAAGAGTTATAAGTGCTAGCTTGAGATATCATAGCTTAAAAGCCTCTCCTTGAGTCAAAATTTGAACCCTACCTCCATCTGATTTCCTACTTTTATCCTTCTTTCATCAAAAAATAGTTACATAACTAACTAACTAACTTTTAGGTTAAGCCTCAAAACTGCTACTAAGATAATAAAAAATTCAAAATAAACTATTAGCTATTACAAAAATAAACCACATGACACCTATCAATAGTAGTCTTTATAGGTTTTTGGCTACCTTAGCCAGTAATGCAATCCCCTCTAAGACATGTGACTACCTTCTAGTTCGCAGTTGATCTGCTTCCAGATCTTCAATATTCTTTGACAGTCTCTCATTCTGTTGGTTCAAGTCTCTAATTGTTTGGTTCAATTCCCCAAACTGACTTTGAGTCTGCTTCTTTCTCCTTAAAGCTTCTTTTGAAACAAAATTTAACTCCTGGTAATGTGTGTTTATGTCATCAAGATCCTACCTTAACCTTCTGTTATTCATGACTAAACCCTCATTTGTTTCATTCATAAAACTGATTTGATATTTACATGGCTTCGCTATTTTCTACAAATTTTCAATTTCAGAATCTATGCACAGTCCCTCTTTTGTTGTAGAAGTCTTGTCTGATAACCATGGAATGTTCATTTTCCTGAAAATCGGATCATCATCTTCTTCGTCTTTATGTGCTTCTTCCACAAGAACTTCTAGAGACCTATCTCTTTTAGTACTGAAAACTTCTGGCTGTTCTGCAACCTTGTCTTTTTTGGCAATGACTCTAGAGTCACTGAATGTTCCTTCTTACTCTGACCCTGCTTAGAATCCAGGTCTTCTTCTTCTTCCAAGTCTTCTTGAGATGAAGAGTCTTCAATTATAGTAACCTTCTCTTTAGCTAACTTTGGATTTAAAATCTTTTTCATGCTAAGTATTAATTTGTTTTTAGCTCTTGTTTTACGTCTCCATCTCATTTCTGCTCCTCCTAGCATTACAAATGATTTGCCTTGATACTTAACAGCTGAGAGTTGTACAATCTCACCTTTTAATCCTGCTGCAACTGACTCTTTTTTAGACTTTTCATTTGAACTCTGTAGATTATCAGCTTTCAGCTTATCTGGAATAGGAAACTCCATTATATCTTCTTGTATACCTATGAAACTTTGATTCTGTTCCAAAGAACTCCTGCCTTCTTCCTGTTTTAAATCAAATTTATGGCTCTCTTCTATATTCTCTGAAAACTACTCTTGATTTTCATTAAGTGCTCCTTTGACCTCTTCATATACAGACTCTTCAAATTTCTAAACCGAACCTTCTTCTCGAACATTGTCTTTTACCAGGTCATCAACTATTTCTCTCTTTAATCTCTTTACAAGGCAATGTTGTTTGTTCATCTACCTCTTTTTAGGTTGACCTTCTTGTTGAGTATGAATACCTGACCAAAACACAAAGTGTTCCCAGGTTCTACCCTTTTTCTGAAGAACTGTGTTAACAATCAACTTTATAAGTCCATGCTGAAAGATAGATTCTTGAGTGCGGTCTTTATGCCCTTTTACTCTATCTGACATTTTTTGCAAGCTTTTTAAAAAGAAAAAGGGTAAATTCATTTTGGACTCTTGATTTAAATGTTGGAGGAATCTGATATGATATTTGAAGACTAAGGAAAATCTGCCCTCACAAGTGATGTAACTCTATAGAATTCTAATAACCTCTCTCCATTTAGGCTTGAATTTATGTAACTGTACACCCTTGCCCCAGTCTAGGGTTTCGACCTCTGGCAATAAGAAATCTTTTGAATTGAAAGTGAAGGGTATTTTCTTGAACCAAAGTTCTCCATCACCTGATATGCATGTGGCTTCTTCAATTAACTCCCTCGTGAGTTCAAATTTGAGGGTTTCAAATGAAACAATGTTCTTATCTAAACCCTATGCAAATATGTATGATAATTCTAGGTTAAAACTATCGATTCTCTAGAAGAAATCAAACCAACCAGCCCTTTGAAAAATCACTGCACAATCAGGAAAACTTTCTGCCCAACTTGTATCCATAGGTTCAACTCTGTTTGTTTTACCACTTTTTTTCATTTTCTGCACTATAACCCTAGACTGTATACCAGTTCAAAAATATTCAAAATGGTTCTTTGCAACGATGAAATTAGCATCCAAGCAAATTCGTAACAAACAAGTTTATGATTTTTTCAATATCCCAACAATACCAACACTGTGTCAAAACAAACCACGACTCTGTCAATGATTTTAATACATGGTTAAACACCTGTCAAGATGATAAATTGAACTCATGAATATGCGCCATATGTCTTTGATAGGTGTTCGAAAACCTCCAATGCTTCGCTTGGCAGCTTCCATGATCTCCAACCGCTTCCCTCAGTGACTTCACCAAACGAAAACATGACAGGTATGACCACGATCCTTGCAGCTTCTCATACACCTATTATAATGATCACTGGGCTCTAAACACGTATCCTTCTGTCTTCACAGGTGTCAAACATCCCCCACGGTCTTCGATTGCAAAACAGCACCACTATTTTCCATAAATTCGCAAGCTCGATATTCTTGTAGCGCTTTTGTTCTTTGACCTTCACTCCTGCGCTACAGGAATCTTCTTTTGCATATTTTTTAACCAAAGCTTAAAAACAAAGGTTAGGCATAAGCTTTAATTTTGAAATAAACTTTATTATAAGTTTTTTGAAAGCTTAAATATATATATATATATATATATATATATATATATATATTCACTAATAATCCCAAAGAACAAACTTAAAACCCATAAAAATGAAATAAAACTAACCATTTAAAGCATTAAATCAATCAAAAATATTGATTTCCAAAAATTCTCAAAACCAATTTAAAATGTAAAATCATGATGAACCAATGCTTGAAAAAAATAAGACAAATAACCTAAGAACAACCTCTAGTTATAACAAGGTCGATTGAATTTGGAACCAGACCACCTGTCAAAAATTAAAAGTGGGGAAGAACCTACTAGTCTGGAAGATAATCTTCCTAATGTGCAACTATATGTGATAACCACCTTTGATGATCAATACAAAGATATTATATATTTTCTAAGTACAGGTTTTGTGCCAACCGAATTTACAACAAAGCAAAAGAAACAGTTAGTAACATGAGATGCATACTTCCAATTGATTGTTGGTCGCTTGTATAAACTGGTCCCTGATGAGATACTCCGACGATGTGTTTTGGAGCATGAGCGCACAATGATACTAAGTGAAGCACATGCAAGTGTGGCAGGAGGACACTATGTAGGAAAAGCGACCGTGTGCAAGATATTGCAAGCAGGATTATGGTGGCCTACTATGCATGCAGATGCTCGGGATTATTGTCGCAGCTGTGATATCTGTCAAAGATCAGGAAATCCATCCCAAAGAGATGAAATTCCATTAGTACCACAAATAACGTTACAAGTATTCGATAAATGGGTTGTTGACTTTGTGAGACCTATAAGTCCAACAAGGAAATGCATAGGAACAAGGTATATTATCACTACGACCGATTATATGACTATATGGGCAGAAGTTGTGCTAGTAAAGGATTGTACCGTTGCGATAGCTGTGAAGTTCTTATTTGAAAACGTTGTAACAAGGTTCGGGTGCCCAAAGATATTGATTAGCGATCAAGGTACACATTTTGTTAATTAATTGATTGAATAACTAAGTGATGAATTCCAGATATTGCATACAAGAACAACTCCATATCACCCACAAGCAAATGGAGCGGTCGAATAATTTAACAAGATTATGGAAAACGTGCTAACAAAAGTCTGAAACATGCGAAGGGACAACTGGGATCAAAATATTTCTGCAGTATTATGGGCATATCGCACAAAATGCAAAAATTTAACAGGTCAGACACCATTCAGGCTAGTATATGGACAAGAAATTGTCATGCCTATGGAATATATTGTACCAAGTTTGAGAATTGTGGCGCTCATGGAAATGACAGATGTTGATGTTGTAGAAGAAATATTGCTTCAACTAATCCACTTGGAAGAAGAATGCTTCATTGCAAGATTTTACCAGGACGTAGGAAAGCAAAGGCAAAAGTTATGGCATCATAGACACATTAAGAACAAGCAATTTGAAGTTCGAGGACTTGTTCTTATGTATGATAGTAATTTTTTGAAGAATCTAGGAAAATTAAAAACATATTGGTTAGGACCATATGTTGTTAAGGAAATCATTGAGGGAGGAGCAGTGAAGTTGGCGAAACTTGATGGTACAGGAGTCAAAGGGATCATAAATGGGAGTTGATTGAAGCCTTATCTTGATAACTATGATTAAGTTGTAAGAATAAAAAAGAGGGGTGTTATACCAACTTGGAATAACCTTGTGGGAATAGAAAAGCAAGTCGCAAAGAGTGAGACCAAATGTGTAAGTGGGTGAGAATCAAGTTGCAAGGTGTGTGAGAAGAGGCTATTGGAGCTTGTAGAGCGAGTGGGGTTATCACATCAAATAACACCACCGGGAAATGATGTGACGTTGGCATAGTAATTCAGTAAAGTGCTGACAAGAATTATATCAGTCCTTCAAATCTGTAGACACCAAGTAAATATGATTGCTCCATTAGTCATAAGTAGCATGGCGTCACAGCGAAAAGCAAGTGGTGTAGTTGGCAGTGTTTACATACAAATTTGAAAAGGTGACTCATGTGATCGATCATGTTGTCATGATACTACCCAGTAATGGCTTCTGTGAAGATTTGACAACCTGAACACCTAGATAAGACTTCTACTTTCCCTCGCATTCAAGTTAACCCCATAAAATGCCACAACGAACTGGTATAGGAACATCGAGAGCTGAAGAAATATTGTGGGAGAAGCATGTTGATTGTGAGTTTTCGTGCTAGTGCCCTTGGGGGATCTGTGAATATTGTTGTTATACCTATTATGGTTGAGAAAAATGTTGTCAGATATGTTCCCCTGCAAGCAGGGAGATGCCTGTGAATTGCGATAAATCCAGTCCTCCTTGCATTAACATTATGTTCTAGCGTAATGAAGAAGCGTTATGGTTCCCATAAGAGAAACATAGTCTCAACACTGCTGAGAATGAATGAATATGCGGTGGATAGAATCTAAGGACCAAAGGATATTCCACCAAATCCATCAAATAGCATTGTGGAAATAGTTGCCACAATGCATAGTATCCATTGCTAGAGCCTGTCGGTCCAAACTACTGTTTAGATAATGACAAATAGAAACAAAGAACATTGTTATCAGCATAATCTCTGCAAGCCACTGAAAACACAAAAGGTGATGACGATTTCAAGAGAAATTTGAGATGGCACACTCCAATGAAAGGAGGTAGGACGTTGATAGGATGGAAGACCTCACCAACAGTGAAGCTAAGAAAACATTGACTAGATATTGGACTGGGAAACTTCTGCGAGCACAAAGGTTTATGCCAATGTTGCATACCCATTCAAAGATAGTGCATCGGAAAATTCTAAAGGTAGGAAGGAAAAACCTAGGATGAATTTACACTGAAGCTGGAAATACAGACAAGGAAAATCGGTAATGATGATAACTCTTCCATTTTGTTCATCCTACTACTTTGAAACAATAACTACATCTGATAATTAGAAAGAATGACAGTAGTAACAGATATTAGAAGGACTCATAGTAAGTAACATATGCAGAAGGAACATACATGAAAGCTTGTACATCAGAAGGTGCACAATATAGTGGTCTCAGTGGAGAAAGTCATGCTGAAACATGTCAGTTCCAACTTGGTGGAAGAAATGAAGAAGACATAGGAAGAAGTGCGCACAGAAGCAGAGAGGGTGTTGAAATTCATGGAACATTTTCAAAACAAATTCAACACAAGTCAAAACATGGAGCAATCGATTCGAGTGGTTTGGGACAAGCCACAGGTGAGTGCTGGGGGAATGTTGGGCCTAGGGACAGTAAGGCAAAATTCATGCAGAATTTTTCCTAAGTATGAAGAAGAGCTAAAGGATGAGAGGAAGGAGCTATGACTGAGGAGTTAGCATAAATGCAAGAAGAGGAAGTATGTTGTGATTGAGGAAGTGAAAGAGAGGAAGAGGAAGAGGAGGCTCCAGAAGAGGAAGCTGCAACATAAGGATGTAGTGTGACACAGCACGATACGATAGAATCTCACTAGCAGAAGGCATGCAAGTAGAATAACGACTGGAAACAGACAGTAAGACAGGATGCTAAGAAAGTAACAAGCCTTAACGATCATGGGTACGAGCTCAATTGGAGCCTGATTAAACCACACGTGTGAAGGAATCTTTGTAAGTCAGGAAGTTAGTGCCTCCCGTTAGGTGTTGCTAGAATAAGAAAGATAGGTTGTTGGTTGGCTATAGAAAGTCGGTTAAGAAAGCGACGGGAAGGAAGTCTGTATCAATTTAGTATTGAATATGTATCAAGTATAGTATGGAGTCTGTATCGAGTCTATAAGAAGGCTATAAAAGAAGGAACCCAAGCTGTGTGCGAGTTAAACATTCTCCCTACATTCAAGCTATATTATTAGCTTTGAATTGTAGACTTGCGTTGGCTGAAAAGCATGAGCTCCTGGATGGTAGCTCTATATTGTTGAGTGCATCAGAGTAAAATATTTGCAGCTAAGTGCACAGAAGAGTAGGAAAGGTTGATTCGATCTAGGTTGTGTGCAGATCACTAGTAGAGTAAAGTAGGAAAAGAATAGGGAGAAGATCAGAGAGCATGAGAGGGAGGACGAGTCTGTAAAGGTAGATAAGAAGATCTTAAATAGAGTTTGCAGCTTAGTGCACAAACAAAAGGAGCATCTATTTCCATATTCCAAACGAAGAGCACCTTATGGTTTTTGCCCAAATGGGTTTCCATGTTATATTATGTGTATATGTGTGAATGTTGAATGTGTCTAAGATATATGTATAAGTTTTGTATTGAATGAATGAATGTAGGTTTGCTCATAAATGAATATATGTATGAAGGCGGCATTATATTAGTTGGGTATGGTTATGCTACATGTCTGTTGTTTATTTAATGAGTTGCATAAGAAAGTGGGGGCGCATCCTAGCTGCTGGAGCACAGTGAACACAAATAATCCACCCCCATACTTCGTTGAGAGCCTTGGCACAGAGCCAAGGTACTAAACATCCTCCCACCCAACTGCAGAAATGTAGTTCTGGCAATTACCCATCCTTAAAGAGAAATATCTTGGGTGAGATGGCATCTGCATCGTAGGTGCTGCCAACTAAGCTCTACTATATTAGGCTAATATCTTGGGCTTTGTTGTGCTGAGCATAAGGGACTGAATTTGGGTTGGGATCCCTAGAAGAGGGACAGAAAAGCCAACACCTTTGCAATAAAGTTTTGTCTTGGTTGCGAGTTGACAGTGCAACCAGGCATTTAAAGGTCACCTAATATTCAATCTCGGCCCTCCACTTGTCCTACACGCTGACAAGGGTTTTGCTAGGGTTTTAATTGCAGTTCTTTGTCTGTCCGAACAATTCATTTTCACAGTTAATTTGGTCTGTAATTTCTTTGGAAAAGGGGCTTTTCCCCTCATGGCTACTATGTAAGTTCCATGCATGCAAGCTCTTACCAATCGCTAATGGCATCCTTATCATTTGTTTCTAAGGTGCATTGGAGGTCTTTTGCAGTGTAAATGGCCACCACCAGTCTTAGCCTTGTTGGTTTTTTGCATATCGAGTCCAAACCATCACTCCAATAACCTTTTAACTGCCTTCAACCTGGTAAGTTTTCCGAGCCTTGTTTCATCCTATATTAGTTAAATTATTGTTTAGATGCTTGAACCCACAAAAGGATGACTTGGGTCTTTGGTTTAAATGAAGGAAGAGGAGGGATAAGGGCGTTCTAGAGGAATTGACCCTTGGCCCTCTCTGCATTAGAAACAAGGTAAGGCAAAACTTTACTTTAGACATTTTGTATTTATAGTTTTAAAATAAATAGAGTTTAATGAAAGTTCTAACTGCTAGGTTTGTGCTTGCAGGTTTAGGGGAGCCGTCGAGGGTGGCGACAGGGTCACCTCCTCCCAGGCCAACTACATCCCAACCCAAGATGAGTGTACAAAAACTCTACTCTTTTCATTAATTATTTAAAACCATATTCACTTATATAGCGTTTATTAATTGCTTGGTTTGCAGGTGGATTCTTGGTTGGGATTCGTGGCCTTGAAGGAACCAGTCTTTCACCTATTTTGCAAGATAAGTTTAACTATAGATTCAGGTTAATCCTTATGGGTTTTTATTCTACCAGATAGAGGGCTTCACAGCCTCTATGCTCCATCGTTTGCTTTTAAATGTTTTTTGTGTGTATATTGTTATGGATTTAAATGAATGTTCTGGGTGCCATCTTCGATGGGCTTACCACCACTTTGGGTTCACGTTGTTTGTAAAACCTATTTTACAAGCAAGGATATTTTTTTGGGGGGAAGCAGTGGATTCCATCTCCAATGGAATTATAGCCACCCATTTTCGAACCCTATATGTTTTAATTTGATATTTAATAATAAAATAAAGTGACCCCCTAGGGTCTGTACCAGTTTCTTATTTGTGTGTTTCCTGATGTTAATGATAATTCCCATCGTGATTTCATTTATACAAAATAAATAAAAATTACCCTCTAGGTTCTGTACCAGTTTATTAATTGAGATTTATTGTTTGTTAATGATAATACCTATCATATAATGACACGAGGAAGTTGAATTTATCCTTATGAGTGGCTCAAACTAAAATGATATGGATTTGATCAAATTCTAGTCGACATTAAGCATAAATAATCGAGGTAACATACCTCAAACTCACTTATGTGAGTGTAATTATTATCGTTACTAAATGATCCTCAATTCCAGGGTCATCCTTGACCCTAGAGGACAAACGATAAAAACCTTTGCTCGGGGATTAGGTCATAAGACAAACAATGAGGCTGAGTGGTTGGCGCTTCTACAGGGTGTAGATTCTCCAAACATTAGAGCCTTCCCAAGATTTATAGGATCCATCAAATGAAGAAGGTTGTATGACAGGATATCTCAATTTCCTCTCCTAGCTAGTATCGACTACTTCCACATCTTAAGAGAAAATAACGCCCAGGCAGATGCTCTAGCAAATTCTGGCGCCTCTCTAGCTCAAGGTCTCATTTCACTAAACAATGAAGAAGCTAGTCCTGAACCCATCTCCTAACCCAAACCAAGGTCCTCTTTTTTCATTTCATTGTATAGTGAATAATAAGCAAAGGTTTGTTTTGATCATGGTTTTGAATATAGGTGGCAGCCTATGCGCTTTGAAAAGAGACATGTGGCATCCACTACCCTCCTTCTTCAATTCGCCTCCCACTCCTTTTAATGCCATCCCCTCCAGAATTAATGGCATACACATTTCACACGCTCATGCCCACACCCCATTGTTTACGATGGCTTCTCAAAGGGACATAACCCGCATTCCCCATCCCATGCACTGGTCATTCTTCTTGCTGCCTGTTAGTGGCCTTTCAATCGATGAGGAGAAGCTCTCTATTCCTTCTGCACTCGATGAAGGGTGGCTTATACCTGTCGACTTCTCGTGCATGTCTTTCTTATTGCCTCAGAGTCTTGTTTTGGTGAGCAATTGGGCTCTCTGCTCCTGTCAGTTCTATGTTTTGTTTGGTTTTGGTGAGGTTGGGGGCGATATGTCATCTGTGCGTCCAACTCCTGTATTTTATGCCTCTGAGTTCATAAGCAACTAGTGCTTGATTTAAGGCGACCTAAGGAATCACTTCTCGTCTTTGTTTCTGCGGGATGGTTTGGGTAGTCACTCTGTCGCAAGTGTGGGTTCCTTGCAGGGTATAGGGGTTTCTCCAAAATGAGCGTTGCCCTCTCCTGGTCACGTTAACAGCAACACTTACAGTTTCAATTTGAGACGCGGATTCAGCCATAGTAGTAGCCGAAATGGCTTGTTTCCTGTGTTGGGAATGGACCGCAGAAGAATTGATGAAGGGTTCATTGACTTGAAGATAAACATCCCGCACCTGTCAGAATTTGTGGCCATCGAAATCACAGGCAATAGAGAGACTGCTAAGGAGGTTAAACAAATAGTGGAGGATGTTCGTTATGTTTCCTATCAAACCAACTGCCACGATGCAAGGATTGATGATAATGAGATGAAATTGAAAGAAATGATGGACAAAAGTATCACATTCAAGAGGACCTTCAAAATTTGGTACAAATGAATCAGGGAATCCGCATTCAAGAAAATCCAGAAGTAGCTACTTAGAAAATGGAAGAAGAATCTATCACCCATCCTGTGGGGCATCCAGGCAAACTGAAACGATCTTCCCTTAGCTTATGTTTTTTTTCATATTACTAAATCAACAGTTTATCTATATTTATACTATGTCTGTAATAACTCGGAACACCAGTACTTTTTTCGACTTTAGAAGGCTCTCTATATGGCCTTATTTTGTTACTGTTTCCACCAAACTCCTAGAATCTTATAGTTGCTATGATTTTGTACTGAATGGTTGTGCACAACCTGTTTAATATACTCCTTCTTAAGTTTATGTTAAAAAAAATGATAATACCTATCATGATTTTCTTTATATCATGGTTTCCATCTTACGATGGTCTTACTGCCACGTATTGGATTTTTTGATGGTTTCGTTGCTTATAGTTGATTTGTAACTCGATTAGAAAATTTGTAGATTTGAATTGTTTTTAAAATGGAGATTTAGCCTCGGGTATAGATACATAAAAAAAAGGTTGTGCAATCATGAGTTAGGTTCATAGGAAATCGTGATGGTTTATATTAGATCTAAAGGATTTAGTTATAATATTTTGTCTACTCGACTTCAGTCGTGGACTGTTGGCTTTTTGGTGAAGAGATTTATATTGTATTATGATTACTCCTTTTGATCTTGGTAAATCTCGACCTTGGAAATCTCGATCTGTGTTGGGGTTTTTTGAGATGCAATAACATTAATTTGTTTTTAGCTCAGATTAATGGAAGCCTCTCGGCTTTTAACCTATTGAGATAAGGCTAAATAAATAGTTTATGGTCCTTTGATTGACAGGTTATGCAAAAGAATACTCTGTTGTGTTAATTGTTTTGGTTTGTTTTAGCATTATCTCTATGATTTTGTTATAATAAATATTGAAGGTTTCTTCTGTAAGCTGTAAAGGAAATTAACTAGTTTTAACAGGAAATTAGTATGAATCTAGATCATTTAACCAGATCTAAGATAGTCCTTTGTTTCGATTTACTAGTTGTATTAACATTACTACGTTATACGAATTCTCTGATTTGGGTATGGATGCCCAAACAGAGATTCGTTAAAAACTCTTAAGATCATGAATCTATGAATACTAATTAATCTCAGTTTACTTTACATGAATATAACAATAGGAAATATATTTGGATAATATATATAGTAAAAAGATAATTGAATTGGATGCATAATAGGAACAATATTAGAGGTGAATGCATAGAAGTATTACTGCAAAAAGAAATAAATATGATTCATAGTTAACTTGAGATACTATAACTAGTTTTAGACAGACAAGAAGTAGAATAGGGAACCTGGCACCACTGTTGGGAAAATAGAAATGAAATAAGTGTTCCTCACAACCAACTCCTACAACAGCTAAGTCTCACTTACTCTAGAACCCATGATCATGTTTCCTGAACCACAAGAGAAAAATCCACTTAATGTGCCATCTCTTGCAATAACAGATCGGTTCTCCAGTCCACTGCTAGCCTCTTGCTTACTAAATGGGCATACTATTATATAGTGTTTTTCCTAGGAATTATTCATTTATGAGCCTCCTGTTCTTTACCACTCCACAAGGAGTTGTGACCTGATTTTGGGGAAGATTCCTCCTACATCTTGAATTCTCACTCAGCAGCTTCAACCACTTGTCTTTTCCTACTTGATTTGATACGTAGTGATGTGGCTAGACCTATTCCCACAAACTCCATTAAAGGTTGTAGGTATTTCCTCACCTTTATTTATGATTGTTCATGGTACTATTGTATATACTTTATGAAACAAAATACATGAGTTTTTTATATTTTTAAAGTTTTTAAAGCTATGGTTGAGAATAGTTTCAGTAAGAAAATCAAGTCCATAAGATCTGATAAAGGAGGAGAGTACATCAAAAGAGAGTTTTAGTATTACTATGAATCAGAGGGGATTTGAATGGAACACTCAGTTCCATACACACCACAACAAAATGGTGTGGTTAAGAGGAAGAACAGGTCACTGAAAGAGATGGCAACATGCCTTATCCATGGTAAGAATCTCCCTCCTTCTCTGTGGGCAGAAGTTGTAATCTGTGCTTCATATTTGTAGAACATAGTGCCTCATAAATCAGTGGTTGGGGCCACTCCATTCGAAGCACTGCATGGGTATAAGCCCAATGTCTCTCTTTTGAGAGTTTTTGGTTCCAATGCTTGGGCCAGAATACCACTTGACAAGAGGAAGGCCTTCCAAGCCCAAAGTAGTGAATGCATTCTACTGTGATATGTAGAAGATGGAAAACCATACAATTTGATGGAGGTTGCAACTAGGAAATGCTTCATTGAGTAGAATGTCTAGTTTGAATAATATCAGTTGTATGATGCACCACCATCCAAAGCACAAGAAGGTATAAACACACTTCCTTCCATTTTTTATGATGATGATTTGTTACATGTTTCAGATTAAGATGAAGAGGATCAATACCAACATGATCTTGCTATTGAGGTTGAACCTCATGAGATTCTAGATCCATATCCAACACCCATTCCAAACCAAAGGCCTAAGCCTAGATGGGCTCAAAATATCATTAATGCAGCTGGGGATGGTGCTAGAAATCTAGAAGACAGAAAGAGAAGTAGGTCTCAGTATCAGAATGAGCATGCTGCACTCTCTCTCATGGATTCTCTCTACAGAGTGGTGCCACAAAATTCTAGGACGGTGCTATTTGATGATAATGAATGATTAGCTACTTGGACCACAGAATAAGAAACTTGATCATTCTCTACCTTTACCATTTAGAAGAAACACATAGATTCATTAGTTCAGATATACATTGAGAGGTTCACATGCACAACTTCAGGATGCTACTACACAGAAGAACCATACTGCTGCAAATTGCAGCAGAGTTTTGACAAGTTATTTTTCTAAGGAGGAAGCTTCTTTCTTCTAAAGATAGCTTGTATTTTCATTTTCTCTGCTTATTTTGAGGGGGGCAGGGTTTCCCATGAGGTTTTCCCCTATTTCCTCGGTTTATTAAGCAACATTTTTTTTATCTTTTAGATTGTATATGGGTGAATTTTGGCCTTGTTGTTAGGACCCACATTTTTCCAAGTTAGGATTTAGGGGGGGCGTTAGGATTTATAATCCTCCCTTGGCCAAACTGTCTATTATATTATTTTAGCCAAACATAGGGGTATTTTATTAATTATTGGGTCCACTAGTACCATTGGGTCCACTTGGCCTAATGGGGCCACATGTACCAGTCACTAGAGTATGGAGAACACCGATAGAGGATAACTAAGACTGACTGCACTTGCATGCATCATTTCAGGCGCCTCCTAGGCCAATCCCTACATTTTAGGAGTCACTGGGAGTCCCGACACCAACCTCCTTCATTTACTTGGAGTTGGAACTAGTTAAGGTTAGTTATTCTTTAGTTACATTTAGTTGGTTCACTTTCAGTTCAGTTAGCGCCAGTTATGCATGGTTGCAAGTGGGAAGGCGCCCTTTCTCACCTACAACTTCAGTTATACTGGTTTAACTGGTTATAACTGATTGTTTGACTGGATTAGACATCTATAGTTAACCACTTGGACTCCGATAGTGATTTAGAATTATTTAGTTAGCCATGCAGTCATATACAGTCACATCTAGTTGGTAGATTCGAATTCATCCCTAATGATTCGAATTCTTTCCTATGTAACACTATTATAACATTGGATTATGTAATGAAGATAATACTGCAATTCTCTGAGCAATACTTGGCTATTTCCTGTGAGATTTGATTTGTTCAATTTGTATAATTCATTCCTATTCATTGCATCAATAATTTGGACTCATTGCTTCATGATCTAAATGGCACAACAATTCTAACAGAGTTCTCACTCAGCAACTTCAACCACTTGTCTTTTCCTCTTGTGGGTCAACAAACATTCTTTCAACAACCATTTCAGTTATGATTCCCTCCAGTATTTTTAATTAATAAAAGAATAATCCATTACATTTATTTTTGACTTCTTGTCAAAAACATTTAAAAATAAAATACTCAAAAAGAATAATAACAATTTATTTAAATTTGGTGTATTACACTTATGCTTCTTTTGCCTAGGTAATGTGAGGATTTTTCTGACTTGTACCTTCATTTTATGAACACTCAAATTATCTGTGACCCAGTTTGTTACACTAGTTACACCTAAATATAGTCTCTCTCTTCCCCTTCCTCTTCCTCTTCCTCTTGAACAAAGGTCTTCTACCTCTAATGTCACCCTCTAATTATCCCTACTAATATGAGCTACTAGCTCCATCTCTCTATGTTGTAGATCTACTTATTCCAGGATGTTGTCCTCTTCCCATAACACAATTCTTTGCTCTACTTGAATTATGTTTCCTCATCAGCTTTTCCTTAGATTTCAAGGCATTTTGATATGCCTCATCTATGGTTTTAGGAGACAACATACTCATTTCATCCTGGATATATGATCTAAGACGATTTATACCTATTTGTCTTCTTTTAGGTATCCTCCACATAACCTGCCCTGAATTTTATTTTATAAAAGTCTTCTATGTATTCTTTAATAGACATCAATATTTGCCTAAGCTTATGCATTTGTCTAAATAAAGAATACACATAGCCTTTTGGTAAAAACTTACTTATGATTGTTGCAACCATCCTATCCTAGCTCTTAATTTTCTACTTGTTCATTCTTTTCCTTTCTATCTACACACCATCCCACCATAAAGATGCATGTCCCTTTAAGCTGGTGACAACAAACTTTACTTTCTTTCCTTCATTCATTTCTTCATACTCAAATAATTTGTCCATGTCATTAATCTAATCAACTAGTTCATCGCCGTTCAAACTACCATCATAAGTTGGCACTTTCGTCTTTACTCTAGGAATCGCTTTGATAAGTGATCTAAGCATTTTGATTTTTGTAAGATCATATGTGGCCTCTTCCCCCGCTGAAGCTTCATCTTCTCTAACACTAATATCACCCATATTAGGATCACGTGGATCTCATTGTTCACCAGCTTTCGTAATATATAACCTTACATGAATATTTCTCAACTCTTCCTCAACTTCCTCATTAACGACTGGTTATCTCTCTTGACCTTTCCCTCTACCTCCAACTCCGAATTCCATGGTTTGACAAAGAATAACTTCTCTACTCCTCACAAGAACTTGTTCTAGCACTGATACCAAAAATGGTGTAGACAATAGGAAAAATCGATTCCACATTCACTATAGAGCCTTTTCAAATTTACTCTAGTTCAAAATTTCTCAACAAGAATCGATTTTAACTCTATTTATCATCCTTTTGTTATATCTATTTTTGGATGCTTGAACTGTTATTGATCAAATTTGCAAATAAATATTATAATCCTCACTCCAATCATGTACATGACAACAAACTCCATCATTTAATTCACAAGTTCTTAACTATTGGTGCATTTTATGCGGCTCTTGAAGTTCTAAACATGATTTTGAATATAATCACTGAGTTATGGCTCTAATCATGAGTTTAGTGAAAAATGAACAAATTATATCTACCTTAGAATGTCGACAACCAACTAAATTTATCTTAACCTAAGTTGAACTCGCACAATTCTCAATGCAACACTTGGTACAATAGTCGACACCTACATGAGTGTTCCCACATCTATTTTCCACCATTTATCTCACTTAAAATTGATTGTTAAAGTTAAGTATGGAAATGATGAAACAAAGATTTCACAGTTGGAGGAAATCTGATGCCAAGGTAAACTAATAATCAACCAGATTCATAGAATTTGTGGAGCAAAATAAAACCCTCTTACAAAATCCATAGGCGGGTATTCTCGAAACATTGATCGACTTGAAATTACTTTTAAAAAAAATTGCATCATCACGATTTAGGCTTATCCAAGTTTATATGAGTAACAAAAGGTTCAAAGAACAACATACTTATTCAATTCATCGTTGTATTATAGATATATGTAGCAATAATCAATTTTTTGGGAAAAGGGAGAAAAAATGTATAACAACTTCCGAAGTCATTCAATTCTAAAAACTCCAAAACCCAACCATTTCAATATTTAGATTTGGGCATAAATACAAATGATCCAAATTGAGATCCACAAATCATAGATAGAAATTCAAGTTTCAGGGAACCAACTCCCATTAATAAAAAAATATTGACCTTCTAGAGGACGGGCTTTGGTTTTGACTGATGCCCCTGCATCACGGCTCAACCCATCCATTGATCACCCTTAACTTCAAAATAATAGAAAAAATCCACACAATAATAACACAAGATATAGACAGAACCCTTAAGGTAGGGTAGCACCATCAAATACTATCTATGGAAGGAATCACTCCACAAACCATGCGTGTTACAATATAATACTCAACATCCAACATATCTCAATACAATGTTACTCATGTGTCTTTATACTTTCTCGTGAGTATTACTATGGATCTATGCCAACTACCCCTTATTATTTTATTCATTTCATTTAACTTCTTAATGGACTTATTTATTGTCCTCCAACTACCAAATGAGTCTATTCCATTATTATGGCCACGTTACATTCATTATATCCCTTAGTTACCTCCCTAGGTATATTGCATCTTATCCCCCTTCACATGTTTCATCCTTGAAACATAGGTCGAATCCATCTGATATAATATGATAATCAATGTAGTTAATTGGTATCAAGCACAAACATCCATCACTCCTATTAAAATGTGGACAGGGGGTCCAAGTACAACCATACCACCTCAATCTTGATTCTAATTGATCCTTTGTTTCTACATTGTTACTATGCCACTCTTATATCTTTATGCATTGCTATTATTCCTCCATGTACCTCTATAATGGGTGTTTTTCTAGTTCCATGTATTTCCATAGTACATAGTAGCATTGATGCTCATGACCTTGCCATGATACATGTCTTTCAAGGTAGTGTGGGTGGCGATATACAACAGCCTTAGCTATTGGTTCTTCTTTCTTAGAATATTCATCCCATGGTTCCTTTGGGGAATGCAATTGTTGGATGGCTGCATGTCCAACCAACATTCAAGAAGAGACTATAATATACACACACATAACCATCAAGAAAGAGTATTGGAAAGGGACAAACAATCCATTTGTATTCATTCTTGGTTAGTTATTTATACATCATAGGAGAGGTTGGAGCGATTGCACCCGCTCCAGCTACTCATTCATTAGGGTTGTCTTTATCCATTTACACATACATCTAATATATTATGCATAATACAACGATGACATTTATGAGGCCTAATAGGCCTTCTCAACAATGACTCTATAGATTCTTCTTCATGTGTATGCTCTTCTTGGGGATTTTCTTCATGTGCTTATGTAGACTCTTCTTACGATTCAACCTTGGATTCTTTATCGAATGTATAAGTAGGTATTGCAATGAGTTTATTTGTAATGGTTGTTTCATGTACCACCTTGGACCCTTGTTGTTGCTTAAGAAAAATATATTGCAATGTTATTTTCATTTTCATATACTAAAGCTTCATAAACTTCTTTTTCACATACATATTAACTATACCCATTGAGTACATCCAAGGATATCCAAAACAATATCCACGCCATCCATAGGTAGAGCATGAAAATTAGAATCCAAAACATATTTATTCATCGTAACCTTCAAATATTTAAAAATTTGAACATTATCACCCTCAAACTATGTACTTTGAAAATGTTTTGTATAGACTTGCCATCTTTGAGCCAAGTTAACATTGATACAGTTGTGATTGTTACTATGATTTATAGAAATAATAACATTTTCTTGCTAAAGACATTCATGAACCTGTAATAAGGAGTGTTCATCTAAAAATAAACCTTTTCTACTTTCAATCTTGATCCTTCTTTACATCAGGAGACCACTTCCCTAGCAATACTTATTTATATGTTTCATTTGAGAGTGTCTTCATCTTGTCATATATAAGCAATTCCCACCATATGGTAGTGACTTTGCTTTTACCATAGTATATCTTTTTTACTTCCATTTGTCAAGTTTTTACAAGCTGAGTAATAATTTTCTCGCTATATTTGATCTATAAACTTATAGATTAAAATTTTAAAATTAATTAAATGCTATGATATAAAATATTAATTTACTTATTAAATTTAAGAATATATTATTTCCTTATGCTCTCACTCATATTAATGATAAAACTACAATTAAAAAAAAAAGAGTACTGCAATACAACATAAACAAATAATATTATAACAAACTATGATAAATTAATACTACAATACAACATACAACATATAAATTAATACTACAATACAACATACAATACATAAGCTAATAATATTATAACAAATTATAATAAATTAATATTTTATAAGCATGATATTACCAAATTACAAAAAAGACATATCACATTAATCAAAAAGTCATTACAACAAATTATGGTATCTCTATAGATTTGATAAACATAATATTATTATAAATTATAATATATAAATATATAAATTTGATAAACATAATATTATTATAAATTAGAATATATATATATATGAAACCCATAATACAGATAGCAATAAAACATGGTAAACATAAAGACATATCACATTAATCAAAAAGTCATTACAACAAATTATGATATCTCTATAAATTTGATAAGCATAATATTATTATAAATTATAATATTGTATAAATATATAAATTTGATAAACATAATATTATTATAAATTAGAATATATATATGAAACCCATAATACAGATAACAATAAAACATGGTAAACATAAAGTTACCACAAATTATAATATTATAATAAATTAATATAGGTTATACATAATATTAAATAGCCTACAAAATTATAATATATGTCCATTAACAATTTGAATTTCAAATAATTATTTATTTTAATGATATTTCATCCATTTGAATTTTAAATAATTATTTATTTTAGTGATATTTCATCAATTACGATAGTGAAAAGTAATTTTTAGTTTATATTTCATTATGTTTGAAACTTTTTTATTTTTTAACAAAAACTTAAAAAACACGTATATTAAAAAGGTTGTGCATAGCCATCTATATAAAAAAGAAAGGTCATAGCATGGTTGTTTATAGACCCTGGGACATGAATCTTATAGCATATTCTTCTACGTTCTTACAAAATTTCTCAATGGGCTTCCCATCATTATCCATATTCTTACTAGAGTATATTTGAACATATTGTTTACACAAAAATTTGCAGAAAAACATTTAAAACATACATAGAGAAAGGAAACTAGATTTTACTCACAATTGATTAACTGACCATAAATCGGCTAGAGTACATAAAATTATTCAATTGGACGAACATCTCCATAAGGAAACTCGTAACAGTGGCTGCATTGGTTCATCTTTAACAACGTGTTCAACCCCTCCTTTAATTCATCAACTACTAAAATAATTTCTCTTATATTCCCTACTGAATCTTCAATGCGGGAATCCAAGCAAGAGATCTATAAAGAACTGTAGGTGACCACATCTGAAACATAAATAATAGCTTGTAAACCCATGCTAGTTGTTTCATAAACAAGCTTGATATTTTTCTTAAATGTTGACACGCTTTCCCGAAAGAAAGCATAAATAGCTTCCCAATTTTCCATATTCACCTCCATAGTCTACTTCTTTATGTCTTTCACATGTTCTCTGCTCTCCAAGGACCCGCAATGCTATATTGATCCACTATTTCCAAACGCTAGAGTTTGGAAAGAGCAGGATAGCCTGTCCTCCCCCAACATTGAACGCTCCTCCTCACCGAATTCTGGCCACAACTCAAAAGGTTCTGCCTCTCTATGATTCTCCCTCCTCATATGGTTTTCTATGTCCATGCTTCCCCTTATCAAATAACTCAAAATCGCCATCCTTGCTCCATTAATCACAGGCATGCAAGACTGCCATAAGGACATGATAGAGGTTGTGGAATGAATGCCTCAATTCTACTAGATCATCTTTTCAAAATTTGAAGAGCCAAACCTTTCATGCGGAGAGTTATGTGTACTCGATAAAGGAAGAGAAATAAAGGCCAAAGTGGGGGGTGGGAAAACCCCCTTGTTATCACTCCAGGAAACTCCTCTAGGTTGCAGCTCGAGGATGCCTGGTAACTTAATGTTTTTATGGTTTTCAAGGTGGATCAAGTCAGGTGACCTACAGGACCTCACACCCTCAAGACATGCATGAAACTCAATCAGGGATAAGGCTTCTAACTACCACTATTCAGAGGTTTGATAATATGGTGCAGAGATGGAGAACTTATCATGCTGGCAGATTCATCCATATAACAAGGAAAGTACTTATAATTCAAATCATCAATATGCAGATAGGATGACAGCTATCAGACATCAATTAACATGAATAAACATGAATAACACATTCAAGCATAAGCATAGAACAGACAAGAAATGGAAGCTGAATAGATGATAGAAAAAGAGCTTATATTAGGTCATAAGCAATCTGAGAAGCTTGATAATAGTAATGGTCTCTAGGTCCCCAAAGTCGAACCTTTTCTATAACATAAGTCTTAGGCTTTATAGCCTTTACAAAAATATTCAAATCCTGAAAAATTGGATCTGATTTACTAAAAATAGACAAAATAATGGTTTTTTGCAGAATTAGGTCAAAAAAACCCTAATTTAACTACTAGTCTATGTAACTATAAAACGTGTTCACTATTTGAACCTTTTGATGACTGTAGTGAGTACTGGGGATAAAGTTGTAACTGGTTCTCTGCTAGATAAGTCATTTTTTGCTAAAACAAGTAGGGTTTGTGACCCTTTCTTCCTTGATGTAACTGCAAAACTGGAGCATACCTTCTCTAATGGGGTTATTCAGTGCCTTTCATCTTTACACTTCATCCTTGAGCCAATTATGTTTTCCCAAAAATGGTATTTTGTGCCAAAATTTGATTATGTGCCTTTCTCTACTTTCAGTGGTTAAGGAGTCAAAATTTCAAGTATGTTAGCTGCCAAAAGCTCTGCTTTCGGTGGCTAATGAACTGCTTCTGCGTCTGCCTAAGCCACCGAAAGCCCTGTTTTTTGCAAAATTTGTCATTCACCTCCCAACTTCATCCTTTTCAGTTTTGTTGTTGATATTCTGGTATTTCTTCAGCTTTCCCAATGTTTGGAAAGTTAGCAGCCTCTTGGATTGCCTCTGGATTCTGAAAGCTTACTACTACTTCAGCTAGGGTTTCTAGGGTAAAACAAGAGCTAGGGTTTGATATGGAATTATTTAACTACAACATAATCACCCTATACAACTTTATTCCTGACCTTCTGGTACTTCTTCAACCTGCATAATATTTGAAACATCATGGGCTACCTCTGGATTCTGAAAGCTTGATGCTGCCTCTGTTACGGTTTCCAGCGCAAGCTGAGTTTGAGGGCTAGGGTTTGCATTTTTATTTTGTAATCTCATCAATATGATCATTCTATAAATTTTGGTGTTGTCCTTCGTCAACCTAAGATTCCTTCTTTTCAATAGGACATACACTCCTCTCATCTCCAGAACAAAATTGTGCAACTGCTTATTCCTCTTGGTCAAAATGTCGTTATTCATCTTTATCTCCCTGTCTAGAAACTCTAGTTCATGTATCTCCTCTAGTAGTTTGTTTACTCCTTGAGACCTAGGTTTGCTTGAGGAGGTCTCTGCTCTTTGTTCATCCTTCTCTTTCCCAGGTGTTGGTGAAGTAAACTCTTCATTTTTCTGCTGTAACCTGCCCTGTTAGGTCAACTTTTGCCCTAAAAATTTCGCCAAACTGCTGAAAAATGGGGCTCATAGATGCATTTGGTTATCCAAATATGTGAGACTTGTGTAGAAACTGAAAGAGGTTTTTGTATATTGGTTTGTTTTGAGTAAAAACCTCTCTCATGTTTTTGAAATTCATTTCCATTTTCTAGATATATGTATTTCAAAAACACGTGTAAAATAGGGAAATTCTGAAATCCGAAAATTAGGGATCAAAGATGGATTAGATTCTCCCAATATGAAATACCTATAGGAAAACTGAGAGAGGTTATTTTTCTTTGACATGTTAGGAACAAACACCTTTTATAGTTTTCCAAAATAATTCTCTATTCAATCAGAAGCCACGTTTTAAAATGATTCATTTTCATAGTAAAACGCCAATTTCGGTGACTTAGAGCACCCTGAATTTTCGGTCTTAGCTATTGAAAGTATGCTTTCAATGGCTTAGAGACCATTTTGAAACCATGCTTAGCCACAGAAACCTTTGTTTTGATTTTTTTGAGCGGTTCCTCCTCCCTGCACCTGCAAAATTGAAATTCAAACCCTAGGGAGGGATACTACAATGCTGGATCCAGAGAGGGCTAGGCTCAGTGAGAATGCATGCAGATAAATGTGGAGTGTACTTGAAGTATGGTGCTGATTCTGAGGGGATAAATACTTGTTAAGTGCTTGAGTGAGATGATGATAGCCTCTGGTGATATCGATGAGACAGATCACTCAGTAATCATTTTAAATTTGAACTTGGCATTCAGTGGAGGTTAACTGCAGTCGTGGGACAGATGGAGGGCAGGATAGGGTTTAGATTTTCATCAGCATTTTGAGATCAATAACGACTTCTTAACCATCAACTCATTCTTTACTTCAATTCCCTGACCTTTTAGGTGGTTAACCATGCTAAATTATGACAAGCCTCATGCAGACAACCGTTTTCACTTTTCGTCCTTTTCGGTGGTTAAGAGACTTTAGGGTTTAGTTTGATAGCTGCCGAAAGCTGGGCTTTCATGGCTAATGAAATGCCAGCATGCTCGCCTAAGCCACCGAAATGTTCTTTCTTCCACAACGTATCTCATTCGCTTTCAGTGGTCAACCTCCTCCGTAAAACCCTCGTTAAGCTACCGAAACCAAAGCTTTTCGGTGGCTAATGAGCTGTTGGAAAGCTCGCCTAAGCCACCGAAAGTCCTTTTACCAAAATTTTAACCAATAACATAATGAGTGAGCTTTCAGTGGATAATCATGGTCCTGCGTTAAACTGTTAGCTGCCGAAAGCTAGGCTTTTCGGTGGCTAATGAGCTCTTGAAAATCTCACCTAAGCCACCAAAAGCTAAAACTTTAAAATTTATCAAATAACAAAACATCAAATATCCCAACTTTGTTAGTCACCCCAGTGTCTTTCATAATATGACTTGAAATCTTCATCCTATCAAAAAATAAATTGTATGAGTGAACTTATTCAAAATAAATTTATTTTGGGAGATAACACCCCCTATACTCCTAACTTCTTCTAAATTGAAATTTTTTGTAAACTTGAAAAATGATCCTTGCTTGACTATGGTACACATTTGCTAACCATTGAACCATTGTCATAAGACACCATATCATAATTGTTCCTTGCACACTTGTTGAATAATTTATCAACAATTCCATTATTTTCCTTTTTCACGTGATAATAATTGATCAAAGGGGGGTTGATGAGAAGAGAAATGCATTCATAATTCCTTCTACAACTTGAAGATCCTGCAGAATACCCTTGAATCATTTTCTATATCACTTGTCTTAAGTCTCCAAATACCATCAAGTGAGGGATATTAAGAGACAATGGAATGTCTATGCCATGGAATAGGGTTAACCATCCAGCTTCATTGTTTGTTTTTGTGCTAAGTCCCCAAGCATAAGACTTTACTTTATTTCCTCCTGGATCAAAATCTTCGACACTTCTAAGAATACATATCTCCACCAATTATCTAATCCTACTATTGACCTAGATATCAACAGACATATAAATTATTATATCAACTACATTAACAATATATATTTCAACCTTATGTCAACTCGTATTTTTTTAAGCTCCTTCAATTGTATTTCTTTAAATAAATAAGTACAACGGTTTGAAAAAGTGTTTGCCCAAGGCGAACCCAGACTAGAGATAAAAAAACATTGTTCATCATTGGGAGTTCTCAATGTCTTAGTGTCTGAGATAAAAAAAGAAAAAGTATTGTCGTCACTATAACAAAACTATCCTTGTGACTATGATTGTCTACTAAGACTGGATTATACATAACTAGATGACTAGTGAACAAAAAGGAAAAACCAAACAAAGAGAGATAATATGTGTTTTCATCAGCATAAATAGAGATTCATGGCACCTCCTAACTATGCAAGGACTCTAGATATAATGTAGGACTTGAAGTAGGGATGAGGAGAAATCAAGGGTAGTTAGATCCATTCCCATCAATTCCTTGTATATATAATTTTGTTTGTCCCTGGCCTACCTGAGATGGGCTTGGATGTCATCCATTTGAAGCCACGTTTTCTTTCCTCTCGACTTCCCAACAAAGCTTTTCCTAATAGAGATTTAATGAACTAGTAAAGGGCCAAGGTCTTGTAGTATTTGGTCTCCCTTGTCCTAGTATGGCCCGAGTCTTTGGCCCATGGTTTCATCTCTTCAACAATTTGGTTTGCATTAATACCCTCCTTCTCAATATTTACTTAAATTTCCTCCTGGGAGATCTTGTCTAGAATTAACTAGTGATACACTCCAGATAATTGATGTGAGCCTCCCCGAGTTCCTATTGAACATGAGTTTGGGTGACCACCTTTCAGCCACTTCGGGTTCAACGTCCTTTAACCTCACCAATAGTAGTCATAGAGTCATTCTTATGATGCTTGTGCCTCTATTGAGCTTGTCTTTCACCTAGGAACCAATACAATAGACAGCCCTGTAAACCACCTCTAGAACAATTTGAGCAAAGAGAAAGAGAGCCCCCTCAGCCACACCATGATTAATTACTACTAAACTAGGTATGCACTGACATAAATTGGATGACAAAAGAGTAGTTATATTAATATAAATAACATAATTACATAGTGACAACCTTAACAAAAACATAAACTAAATAGAAATAGATCCCCCTCAGCCACACCATGATTAATTACTGATAAACTAGGGATGTACTGACATTAACATAAACATTTGCAATATGAATTGGACAAGAACAAAGTAGTTCTATTAATATAAATAACAGAAGTACATAGTGGCAACCTTCTGTCGGCAACTCGTCGAATCAAGAAACTAAGTTCCTCCACCTAGGCCTCCACCTAGGCCTCCACCACTTCAATCCTTCATGCAATTTCAAGCTCACAAATATTAGGAGTAATTGGGTTCCTCCTTCACAAGAAATTCACTTTCTAGGGTTTTAATTGTGGTTCTTTATCTATCTAAACAATTCACTTTCACAGTTAATTTGGTCTGTAAGTTCTTTGGAAAACAGGCTCTGCCCCTCATGGTTGCTCTGTAAAGTTCCATGGGTGCAAGATCTTACCAGTTATTAATGGTATCCTTGTTGTTTGTTTCTGAGGTGCATTTGAGGTCTTGCTTGGTGTTAATGGCCACCACCAGTATCAACCTTGTTGGTTTGCTACGTATTGAATCCAGACCATCGTTCCAATAACCTTTCAACTACTTTCAACCTTGTAAGTTCTTTGATCCTTGATTTCATTCTAAATTAGTTAAATTCTTATTTACATGCTTGAACCCGCAAAATATTGACTTGGGTATTTGGTTTAAATGTAGGAAAAGGAGGGATAAAGGCATCCCGAGGGAGCCAACCCCTATCCCTCTTTGCATTAGAAATAAGGCAAGGAAAAAATTTACTTCAATCAGTTTGTATTTATGGTTTTAAAAATAATAGAGTTTAACGAAAGTTATAACTACGATGTTTGTGCTTACAGGTTTGGGGGAGCCGGCAAGGGTGGCGACAGGGTCACCTCCTCTTAGGCCTGCTACTTTCCAACCTAAGGTGAGTGTACAAAAACTTTACTCTTTTCATTAATTATTTAAAACCATCTTTGCTTATATTACTTTTCTTAATTGCTTAGTTTGCAGGTGGCTTCTTGGTTGGGATTCGTGGTCGTGAAGGAACTAGGATTTCGCCTCTTTTGCAAGATAATTTTAACTATAGATTTTAGTTTCACCCTTATGGGATTTTATTCTACCGGATAGAGGGATTCACAACCTCTTTATTCTATCATTTGCTTTTAAATCCTTTTTGTTTTCATATTGTTATGGATTTAAACGAATGTTGTGGGTGCCATCTTCGATGGGCTTACCACCACTTCGGGTTTGCATTGCTTGTAAAACCTATTTTACAAGTAAGGTTTTCTTGTGAAGGAAGCAGTGGATGTCATCTTTAATGGACTTACAGCCACCAGGTTTATAACCCTCTACGTTTTAATTTGATATTTAATAATAAAATAAAGTGACCCCCTAGGGTATGTACCAGTTTCTTATTTGTGTGTTTCTTGATGTTAATGATAATTCCCGTCATGATTTTATTTATACAAAATAAATAAAAATGACCCTCTAGGGTTTGTACCAATTTATCATTTGAGAGTTTATTATTTGTTAATGATAATACCTATCATGATTTTCTTTATATCATGGCTTCCATCTTACGATGGTCTTACTGCCACGTATTGGATTTTTCCATGGTTTTGTTGCTTATAGCATATTTGTAACTCGATTTGAAATTTGAAGATTTGATTTGCTTTTAAAATGGATATTTAGCCTCGGTATAGATACCCATAAAAAGAGGTTGTGCAATCATGAGCTAGGTTTGTAGGCAATTGTGATGGTTTATAGTAGATCTAAAGGATTTAGTAATAATATTTTGTCTACTCGACTTCAGTCATGGACTGTTGGTTATTGGGTGAAGAAATTTTTATTGTGTTATGATTACTCCTTTTGATCTTGGTAAATATCGACCTTGGAAATATCTATCTCTGTTGGTTTTTTTTGACATGCGGTAACATTGAGATGTTTTTAGCTCAGATTTATCGAAGCGTCTTTGCTCTTAACCTATTAAGAAATTCCTAAATAAATAGTTTATCATCCTTTGATTGACAGGTTATGCAAAATAATACTTTGTTGTGTTAATTGTTTTGGTTTGTTTTAGCATTGTCTCTATGAGTTTGTTATAATGAATATTGAAAGTTTCTTCTGTAAGTTGTGAAGTAAATCAACTAGTTTTAACAATAAATCAAAATGAATCTAGAAAATTTAACTAGATCTAAGATAGTCCTTCGTTTTGATTACTAATTGTATGAACATTACAATGTTATACAAATTCTCTGATTTGGGTATGGATGCCCAAACAGATTAAGATCGTGAATCTATGAATACTAATTAATATAAGTTTACTTTACATGAATATAACAATAGGAAAGATATTTGGATGAGATATATAGTAAAAATATAATTGAATCAGATGCATAATAGGAACAATATTTGAGACAAAAGCATAGAAGTATTACTGTAAAAAGAAATAAGTATGATTCATAGTTAACTTGAGATTCTATTGTAACTAGTTTTAGACAGATAAGAAGTAGAATAGGGAACCTGGAACCACTGTCAAGAAAACAAAAATTAAATAGTCGTTCCTCCCAACCAATTCCTAGAGAAACCAAGTCTCACTTGCTCCAGAACCCCCAAGCCTATTTGCTAAACCACAAGAGAAAAATGCATTTAATGTGGCATCTCTTGCATTAACAAATCGGTTCCCCCGTCCACTACTAGCCTCTTGCTTTCTAAATGGACATACTATTATGTAGTATTTTTCCTAGGACTTGCTCATTTCTGAGCCTCCTGATCTTTAGCGCTCCACAAGGAGTTGTGACCTGATTTTGGGGAAGATGGCTCCTGCATCTTGAGTTTGTTAGGATTTATAATCCTCCCTTGAACAAACTATCTATTAGAGTATTTTAGCCTAACTTAGGGGTCTTTTATTAATCAGTCCGTCCACTAGTACCATTGGGTCCACTTGGCCTAATGGGGCCACATATACCAGTCACTAGAGTGTGGGGAACACCGATAGAGGCTAATTGAGACTGAGTGCACTTGCATACATTAGTTTAGGTGCCTCATAGGCCAATTCTCACATTGTAGGAGCCACTAGGAGTCCCAACACCAACCTCCTTCAGTTACTTGGAGTTGGAAGTAGTTAAGCTTAGTTATTCTTCAATTACATTGAGTTAGTTCGCTTTCAGTTCAGTTAGCACCAGTTATGCATGGTTGCATGTGGGAAGGCGCCTTTTCTCACCTGCCACTTCAGTTAAATTGGTTGAACTGATTATAACTAACTATTTGATTGGATTAGACATCTGGAGTAAACCACTTGGACTCCGATAGTGATTTAGACATCTTTAGTTAGCCATGCAGTCAGATACAGTCACATCCAGTTGGTAGATTCAAATTCATCCCTAATGATTTGAATTATTTCCTATGTAACACTATTGTAACACTGGATTATGTAATGAAGATAATACTGTAATTCTTTGAGCAATACTTGTCTATTTCCTGTGAGATTTGATTTGTTCAGTTTGTATAATTCATTCATATTCACTACATCAATAATTTGGACTCATTGCTTGATAATTTAAATGGCACAACAATTCTAACATGGTACCATAGCCATTTCAAGCACGCTTCAAGTCTGTCTACTCTCCATTGAACACCAAAAGCGGCTGGATTTCCACATAAGTCCCGTAAAGAGTGCCTTGATTCCTATGAATTTATTCAGAGTGGCGGTGTGGGCATGAAGGACCCTAGGAAAGTGTTCATGTCGAGAGGGAAGGCTTGATTCTAACATATTTTGAATTATTTTGGTTTTGTAATGAAATTTCTACAGGTGCTACGTAGCTTGTGTGAAGATTTTGTCTTTTTTGGTAGGAGAATTATGAATTCTCAACCTTCTACACCTCAGATCCTAACACCCTTCAATTATATTGATTGGAGGGCAGATATGTAGTTGTCCTTGTGCAACAAGGGCTACTTCAGGATAATACTTGGAAGGGAGGTCAAACCCCATCATCCAGTAGGGAAAACAAGTTTCTAAGCCACTTAAATGAAGCTTTTGGTTATCTATGTGCTCACATATCTAGAGATATACTCTTTCACCTTGAATATTTGAGGACTCCCACGGAAGCTTGGGAGAAGATTGAAGTCTTGTTTGGAAAGCAAGATGAGCTTTGGGGACAGTTGATAGCCTTACATCCCAACAGTCTCAAGATTGTGCAACAATTCTTTACTAAATTCAAGTCTCTTGCACTTCAATGCATATAGCACGGAATAGAAAGAAAGGATGAGCAGCATGTGCTCTCCATACTTGGCAAACCAGGCTCTGAGTATCCTGTATTTGTCTCAATATTCCATTGAAGGAGAGCTTCCATTCCTAATTTGAATATGCCCTCACTTGATTCCTTTCCGAGTCCTTAATATAGGAGAAAGAGAAGTTGATCCAAATGGGAGTCATCAAGACTACCAAATATCAAGCCCTCCTAGTGACAGACTCTAACAAAGCGCAAGCTAAAGGGAATTCTAAGGGGAAGAAGCATAAAACAACTGAATCAAAGCCTAAAGATAATTAGAAGAATTCTAAAGGAGCTTCGGGCTCTAAGAAGAAGAAGAAGTTTGAAAAGAAGATGTGTCCCTATTGTATGAGGGGTTTTCATCCAGAACACTCTTGTATGAAGAAGCAAGTTGACCAGATGACTTCCCTCCTCAAGCAGAATAACATTGCTCTCCCACAAAGAGCAAAGAAGTCAGATGAAGGACCACAAACAAAAGATGATTAAAGGTGGAATGCCTTGAAGGATAGTCTTACTCAATCAACATCAAAGTTGATTGATTCATGAGCATCCAACCACATGGTTGCCTCCAAAGAATCTTTCTCTACCCTCACACTATCAAAAGGGCCTAATATTCACATGGGAGATGATTCCCAAATTCCAACAAAAGGAAGAGGCTCATACGAATCCAAGCATGGTGAGTTCAAAAATGTTCTCTGTGTGCCCTCCCTTGCAGATAATTTATTGTATGTTTATCATATGACCCATACAGGCTCTCCCAAGAGAGTTACTTTCGACTCAAATTCAGTTGAGATCAAATAAAAAATTACTGGACAACTCATAGCGAAAGGTATTGCAAATCATTCTACTAAAGCTTATGAGTTCTCACATTTTTTACCTGTCTCACCTCCTACAACTTTATTGTCTCATGCTAACAACACCATTAAGATTTGGCATGAGATGTTTGGTCATCTCAATTTCAAATATCTCCAGCAACTCCACAATGATAAAATGGTTGAAGGTTTACCTCTCATCCAAACTTCTAACGAAGTATGTTCTTGTTCCTTGGTAGGTAAGCATACAGAGAAGAGGTATGAAGTTGGGAAGGCACATAGAGTTGCCTCTATACTTGATTTGATACATAGTGATGTGGTTGGACCTATGCCCACAAACTCCATTAATGATTGCAGGTATTTCCTCACCTTTATTGATGATTGTTCTAGGTACTGCTGGATCTACTTTATGAAACAAAAATCAGAAGTTTATGAAACAAAAATGATAAAATGGTTGAGAATAGTTTCAGTAAGAAAATTAAGTCCATAATATATGATAAAGGAGGAGAGTACATCAAAAGAGACTTTCAATATTACTGTGAATCAGAGGGGATTCGAATGGAACACTCAGTTCCATACACACCACAACAAAATGGTGTGGCTAAGAGGAGGAACATATCACCGAAAGAGATGGAAACATGCCTTATCCATGGTAAGAATCTCCCTCCTTATCTTTGGGAAGAAGCTGTAAATTGTGCTTCATATTTGCATAAAAAAGTGCCTCATATATCAGTGGTTGGGGTCACTCCATTCGAAACAATGCATGGGTATAAGCCCAATGTCTCTCATTTGAGAGTTTTTGGTTCCAAATCCCGGGCCAGAATACCACTTGACAAGAGGAAGGCCTTCCAAGCCCAAAGTAGTGAATACATTCTATTGGGATATGCAGAAGATGGAAAAGCATACAAGTTGATGGAGGTTACAACTAGGAGATGCTTCATTGAGTGGAGTGTTTAGTTTGAAGAAGATTAGTTGTATGGTGCACCGCCATCCAAAGCATAAGAAGGTATAAACACTCTTCCTCCCATTTTTTATGATGATGATTTGTTACATGTTTCAGATTCAAATGAAAAGGCTCAATAGCAGATGATCCTACTATTTAGGTTGAACCTCATGAGATTCTAGATCTAGATCCAGCACCCTTCCAAGCCAAATTCAAGCCTAGATGGGCTCAAAAGCTCATTGATGAAGCTGGGGATGGTGTTGGAAATCCAGAAGACAGAAGGAGAACTAGATCCTAGTATCAGAATGAGCATGTTGCACTCTCTCTCACGAATTCTCTCTCTACAGAGTGGTGCCACAAAATTCTAGGATGGTGCTACTTGATGATAGCGAATGATTAGCTACTTGGCCCATAGAAGAAGAAACTTGATCTTTCTCTACCTTTACCATTCAGAATAAACACACAGATTCATCAGTTCAGAAAGGCATTGAGAGGTTCACATGCACAACTTCAGCATGTTGCTACACAGAAGGACCATGCTGCTGCATAGAGCTGCAAATTTGCAAGGTGTTTTGACAAGTTATTTTTCTAAGAGGAACATTATTTCTTCTAAAGATAGCTTGTATTTTCTTATTTTTTGCTTATCTTGAGTGAGGGATATTCCCATGAGGTTTTCCCATATTTCCTCAATTTATTAAGCAACATTTTTTATCTTTTAGATTGTATATGGGTGACTTTTGTCCTTGTTGCTAGGGCCCACAGTTGTCCAAGTTAGGATTCAGGGGGGGTGTTAGGATTTATAATCCTCCCTTGAACAAATTGTCTATTAGATTATTTTAGCCAAACTTAGGGGTCTTTTATTAATTATTGGGTCCACTAGTACCATTCGGCCCACTTGGCCTAATGGGAACACATGTACCAGTCACTATAGTGTGGGGAACAACGATAGAGGATAACTGATATTGACTGCACTTGCATGCATCATTTTAGGCGTCTGTTAGGCCAATCCCTACATTTTAGGAGCCACTAGGAATCCCGGCACCAACCTCCTTCAGTTGCTTGGAGTTGGAACTAGTTAAGCTTAGTTATTCTTTAGTTACATTCATTTGGTTCACTTTCAGTTCAGTTAGCGCCAGTTATGCATGGTTGCATGTGGGAAGGCGCCTTTTCTCACCTACCACTTCAGTTATACCGATTTAATTGATTATAACTGATTATTTGACTGGATTAGACATCTGGAGTTAACCACTTGGACTCTGATAGTGATTTAGACATCTCTAGTTAGCCATGCAGTCAGATACAATCACATACAGTTGGTAGATTCAAATTCATCCCTAATGATTCGAATTATTTCGTATGTAACACTATTGTAACACCAGATTATGTAATGAAGATAATAATGTAATTCTCTTAGAAATACTTGTTTGTTCCCTGTGAGATTTGATTTGTTCAATTTGTATAATTCATTCATATTCACTGCATCAATAATTTGTACTCATTGCTTAATGATCTAAATAACACAACAATTCTAACAGAGTTCTCACTCATCAGATTCAACCACTTGTCTTTTCCTCTTGTGGGTCAACAAACATTCTTTCAACAACTATTTCAGTTCTGATTCCCTCCAGCATTTTTAATTAATAAAAGAATAATCCATTGCATTTATTTTTTACTTCTTGTCAAAAATATTTAAATATAAAATACTCAAAATGACTAATAACAATTTATTTAAATTTGGTGTATTACACTTATGCTTCTTCTTCCTAGGTAATGTGAGGATTTTTTTGACTTGTACCTTCATTTTATGAACACTCAAATTATCGGTGACCCAATTTGTTACACTAGTAACACCTAAAGATAGTCTCTATCTTCCTATTCTTCTTCCTCTTGAACAAAGGTCTTCTACCACTAATGTCACCCTCTAATTATCCCTACTGATTTGAGCTACTAGCTCCGTCACTCTATGTTGTAGATCTACTTATGCTAGCATGTTGTCCTCTTCCCCTAACAAAATTCTTTGCTCTACTTTAATTATGTTTCCTCGTCAACTTTTCCTCATATTTCAAGGTATTTTGATATGCCTCATCTATGTTTTTAGGAGACAACATACTCATTTCATCTTGGATATATGATCTAAGACCATTTATACCTATTTGTCTTATTTTAGATATCCTCCACATAACCTTCCCTAAAGTTTATTTCATAGAAGTCTTCTATGTGTTCTTTAACAGACGTCAATCTTTTCCTAAGCCTATGCATTTGTCTAAATAATACACATAGTATTTTTGTAAAAACTTACTTATGATTGTTGCAACCATCCTATCCCAACTCTTAATTTTCTACTTGTTTTGTCTTTTCCTTTCTATCTACACACCATCCCACCATAAAGATGTATCACTACAACAAAAACCTGTGATTAGCGTCTCTTTTAGCTTCCTTTTTAGCGTCCAGTATCACTTTTAGTGTATTTTTCATCATTTTTTGGACAAAATGGACACTTTTCCACGGGATGGCGCTTTTAATGGCGTTATTTGTGTCCCTTTTTAAATGTTTTTTTTTTACAATAACGGTTATGGGACTTTTAGTATTAAATTTTGGCTAAACGACTGCGAGCGGCCTTACAACAACATTTTCAGGTCCAACTACAACAATTACCCAGTAATACGAGGCTAGACGCTCCCTTTGCAAAATTCTTGGATTTAACTAAGCAAAGACAGAGATTTCCATATTGTCGCAAATAGAATAAAAAATGGAACAGCATGCTGGATCAGTCCCAATCTAGAATTGATTTGATGGGAGGACGGGCTTGCCTCCATTTTCCTGATCACGATCTTCTTTTAGGCTTAATCCTTGATCACTAGGTTTCTCTGAGATCTTTGCTGGTGCTTCCTTCTCTGCAAATAGAGGATCTGTGGGCACACTGCTTACTGAAGCGTCTTATTAAAGGATCGGGTTGCCTTCTACTTCTGCTACGATGAAGATACTCTCCAATTTCTTCATCATGCGTGAGCTGGGTTCTTTCCTCCTTGGTGGACTGCAATTGGAGCCAATTTGCAACTTCAGTACTGATATTTAGAGCCATGAGACAGCCTGTATGATTTGTCCTCTTGTTAGCTAGATTTTCAGCCAGTTTTTTGGCTTTATTATGAGGACTCCCAACCTCCAATACCTCAATCTACCAAAGATCATAAAGACATCCTTCCTTTTAGAATTTACTGGATATATGGTGATCCTTTCTATCCCATCATCCATCGTGCTAAGGAATTGGATCATGGTGCTCAATACCATTGATGAGGAGAGCTCCCTTGTTCAGGGAGGTAACAATATTAGCTTCATGGTCCACCCCTTGATTGAAGGTTCTGAGGACGTGATAAAACTTAATTTCATCAAAGTCTTTAAGGTGATTTAAGACTTTCCGGAAGTAATGGGCCAAAGCCATATTTTTAGGGGCCTTTTTCAGGTTTAACGCTTGTATAATGATGCTGGAATCCCCAATGACAATTAAGTTCTTGATGAAGAGCCTTCTAGCCTGAGACAGTCCCTACCAGAGGGCTAAAATTTCTGCAATGTTGTTGGTATTCTGGCCCAGCCCCCAGGAAAATTTGAGAATAGTTTTCCCTGAGCTGTCAAGTAAGACACCTCCACTTCCCGAATATCCGGGATTTCCTTTCGAGGCCCCATCCACATACAACACATGCTTCTCCCGCGAGGATCTCCACTTTATGAACTCTAGCTCTTCCAACCTTATTTCCCAGGGAGAATGCTGCTTGGTAGTTTTCTTGATTCTGGTAAGAAGGGAAGAGTCAAGATTATGAAACCAACTGTATTCTTCTTTGTCAGCAATTACCTAATTGTTGATGTTGGAGTTTGAAGCTACCAGATCTCCCAGGAGCGCTTTCGCCTTGAGAGCTACTTGGTGTGGAGTCCTCGTCGTGTCCCTAAAAATCCTATTGTTTCTTTCCAGCCACAGCTTCCAGCAAAGGATTTTTGGAACCCACATCCAGCACTGTTTTAAGAGCTTCAGCTTGGTGAAGGACAAAGGGGTTGTCTCAAGCCAATATGTAAACATCAAAGAAAGAGAAGGGGGAGGGGCCAAGTTCAGTTGCCCAAGAATGACAGTCCAGAGCTCTAAAGAAAAGGTGCATTTAAGGAAAAGATGGTCATAGGATTCCTCATGGCAGGCACATAACGGGCATCTTGAAGGCCCTTCCCATCCTCTTTTTTTAAATTATCCCAGGTAAGGATGCTATCATGCAGAAGAGACCAGCAGAAAATATCAATTTTGGGAAGGGAGGGGTGATTCCAAAGGTTTCTCCAGACAGTGGGGTCAGGGGCCGCCCGAGGGATAGCCAGTAATGATGAGTAACTAGCAGCCGCTGAATATTGACCAATCTAAGAGCCCCAGCCTAGTTTATCCTTCTTTTTGGCCGAAAGTGGGTTGAAACCTTGTAGAGCGTCCAAAAGGGACCGCGCTTCATTTTCCAAGTTTTGAGGGAAAGCCCCCAGGTCCCATTTCTTCCATGTATCGTCAGTATTCCAAACTGAAAGGTCCCAAATGGTGGTTTTACTTACGGAGTGAAGCCAATTTTTAATGTTGGCCATCCCCTCCCGGTGCTGTAGAGGGGGTTGTCCTAAAAGAGAGTCATCCCAGAACTTGATTTTTTTCCATTCCCCGGAATCCAGGTGAGATTGGAGGATATCATATTAGTGGCTTTCATGCAAAGAGAGAGGATGGGGGATCCTTTCCTGGTATGGGGGGGTCGTTCCAGGCATGTTTCCTTATGATTGAAGAAGTATTTGGTCCGAAGAGCTTTGGAGCTCCGGGTGGTTTTTCCACTTATCATTTTCCAGAGAATCTTTCCTCCCAAGGCCACATTTTGCATGGCCATATCTCTGATTTGCAGCCCTCCTTCCATCTTTGGGGCTTTGACCTTATCCCAACTGATAAGGTGCATTTTCCTACCTTCGCTTCTTCCCCCTTCCCAGAGAAATTTTCTCAAGAGTCTATCAATGTCTTTCACAATTCCTTTCGGGGTTAGGAGGATGGATGCTTGGTAGATAGGCATGGCAGTAAGAACAGAGTTTATGAGGATAAGCTTCCCTGCTTTGTTTAGCCAGTTAGTTCCCCAGGCCATGATCCTGACCTTAAGCTTGTCCATCATTGGCGTCCAAAGGTTGTTCCTTGAGGTTGTTTTAACAAGCGGAATTCCGAGATATTTGATGGAGTCCCACATGGTGGTTCCATCCATTTCCAGTACCCCGGATATGTCAATCATTTCATTAGGAGGGCAGTTCCAGCCGTATATTTTGCTTTTCCTCAGGCTGATTTCACTGCCAAAATTTTTTGTATAAGCATCCAGCTCTCTCTTGAAAGATCTAGCTGTGGAGAGAAAGGCATGGCCCAAGAGGAGGGTGTCATCAGTGAATTGAGTGTGATTAATTCTCTTAGCTCTCGGAGAGATTATAAGACCTATCAACGATCTCTGCTGAAGACTCTTGTCTAGTTGGAAACTGAGAACCGAAGCTTGAAGGGCGTAGAGCAAAGGGGATAAAGGGAAGCCCTGTCTAATCCCCCTAGTTGCTTGGAAGAATTCTGCAGGCCTTCCATTAACCAGAGGGGCGATCCAGGGCCCTGAAATACAAGCTTTGATCCAACTAATCAACTGAGGATGAAACCCCATCTTGTGCATCACAGCAAAAAGAAAGTTTAGCTGAACTCTATCAAAAGAGTTAGCCAGATCCAGTTTGATTATCATACCTTTCTCCTTTCTTTGGCAGCTCAAGTGAATTGCTTCTTGCACTAGGATAATGTTGTCTTGAATATGTCTGCCCTGAATGAAGCCTCCCTGGTTCTCCAGAATGATCTTGGGAAGAATTTTTTTGATTCTGTTTGCTATGACTTTAGTGATGATTTTGTATCCAGTATTGTAGAGCGAAATGGGCCGGAATTTGGCGAAGTTTTGAGCCCCTTTCTCTTTGGGAATTAGAGCTAGAAAGGAGGAGTTGGTGCTCCCACCTATTTTATTGCAATTCTGAGATTTTCTCACCATTTTGACCAGGTCTTTTTGGATAATGTCCCAGCAGGCTATGAAGAATCTGGCCTTGAATCCGTCAGGCCTAGGAGCTTTGTCAGGATTCATCCCATGAATAGCTTTGCTGATCTCTTCAGAAGTTATAGGGGCCTTCATCATTTTGTTGTCTTCTTCATTAACCAGCGTGGGGACAGCTGAGAGCGGATAGCGATCTTGCCTTGGAGGAATCGCATTCTCTTCAGTGTACAGATTTTTAAAGAACGAGTGCGCTGCCTGCTTTATTTCATCCATTTTATTGAAGGTTTGCTCCTGGGAATGGATCTCTCTAATAGTATTGTGGTTCTTTCTGCACTCAGCTTGTTTATGGAAGAAAGACGTGTTCTTATCGCCTGCTTGGAGCCAGGTACTACATGATTTAATTCTCCAATATTCTTCCTCTCTTCTCAGGGCTTTGTGAAGCTCCTTTTGCAGATCGATCTCAGCGTTCAACAAATCCAGCATGGCCGGTGCAGCCTCCATTTGAAGCTGATGATTTTCTAACGCCCTTTGAGCTTTTTTCCTTTCTAGGATGGGGGAAGGTAGATTCTTTGCCCAATTTTTGAGTTCAGCTTTGAGCCTTCTCAGATTTTCTTCCCAAATGAAGAAAGGAGATCCCGAAACATTCTTTTGCCAGGACGTTGAGACCAATTCGTGGAATCCCTCCATTGAGACCCAAAGGGGGCGAAATCGGAATGGGATCGGTCCCATCTTTTCACCTGTGGACAGAGTGAGCGAGATAGGCTTGTGGTCCGATGTGCATGCTTGGAGAATATCAGAGGAAGCGAAGAGGCCCAGCGTGAGGAAAGAGGAATGAACTAGGAACCGGTCCAGCCGCGCTGAGATGTGCCTCGGTCCCACTCTTTTATTGGACCAGGTGAATTTGTCGGAGGTGGGTTTGATATCATCCAGATCCCAGTCCAGCATGATGTCTTCAACCCATTCCCTTGCCGGATCTCTTACAGGAGAGCCTCCTTTCTTTTCCCAAAGGGTGAGATTGATATTCATATCACCGGCAAGGACAAGATTTTCATGATTATTAGATGCTAGGAAAGAATTCAGCGTTTCCTAGCATTCTTTTTTTTCCCCAAGAAGGACCAGGGCATAGATATTAACAAGGCTTACCTTATGTCCCGATTCTTTATGCAACAATTTCGTGAACAACCAGTGAGTGGTGTTGTATTCATCAAGGAGAGCGAGTGATGAGGAATTCCATAAGGTGGCTATCCCTCCTGAAGCTCCCCTAGCGCTTACGGCTCTGCCTTCTCCTTTCTTCCAAAAATTTTTGCTAGCCTGGATGGTCTCAGGTTCCTCCATTTTCATCTCCTGGATCAAAAGTACATCTGGGGAAGACATTCTTACTAGATCTTTGACTGCTTCTTCTTTGGATTTACTTCCTAGCCCTCTGTAGTTCCAGGAGACGTATTGCATTTAGGAACCAGAGGGAGGGGTGTGGCTCCTTTCGAAGCCTTACCTTTTTTTGTGGATCTGGTTTCAATCATATCCAGAATGGTTTGCTGAAGCCCTGCTGTTCCGTCCCTATAAGATTTCTCCTCTCTTTTTTTCCTCTCTGGCTTCCTTCCTCTTGGGACCTTCTCAGGGGTTCCTACTGAGCTGCTGATCTCTATAGCCCCCCCATCTGAATCCGCTCTAGTTTCGGTGCCCAGAGAGATGTGTTCCTCATCCAATTTCGAAGGGTCTTCTGCTTGATGTGTTCCATTGACAGGTCTTGGACTTCCTGAGGGGACCGAGGATTGAGAGGCTATATCGATGGGGTCTTTGCCAGGTTCCTTTGATTGACCTGCAGCTTCTTTCATTGGCTCCTTTGTAGGGCTTGGGTTTGAGGCTGATGGGTTGTTCACCTGCACGTTCTTTTTTGGACCTGCTTTGGTTTTCTTAACCTTTTTCCATCCTTCAGCATCTTCCTTTTCAACTATTTGGTTCTTTGGGCAGTTTCTCTGAAAATGCCCATGCTCTTGACAGGTTCTGCATTTGAAGGGTAAGTGCTCATAGTCAACTTTCTGGTAATGGGACCAAGATCCGAGAGATATCTTCACAGCCTCCGGGAGACCTGCCTCCAGGTCAACTTCCACACATATTCTGGCACAATTGTAAATGGATTTATTGTCTGCTTTATCAACGAATTTACTTATTCCATTCCCTATCTTCTGAAGAGCTTCATAATTCCAGCAATGAACCGACAGATTGGGCAGCCTGACCTATACAGGCACCTCCTTCGGCAATTCCACCGTGGGGTCGAAATCCGAGGTCCAGCGGTTCAGATATAGCCCCTGGGTACCCATAAAATAAGGCCCATTTCTGAATATGAGATCTTTGTCTTCCTTGTTTATAAACTCAAATAGGAAGAAGCCATTGCTTAATGGGTAATAGGTGACTCCTTTTTTGAGGTGGGGCTTCCAGTTTCTTTGGATCCAATCATCTGTTGTTTTTTCTGAGGGCCATAGTCCCATGAACTGGCCAACCAGATCTCTCTCGGAGAGAGCAAGGGCTATTTTTACTGACTGTGTCTCCGGCAAAGCGATTTCAGGTATTTATTCAAGCTTTTTAATGAATTTGGGGACTGAAAGGGAGGCTTTGCGCTTTCCTCCACTGGCTATCAGCCTCCTGAAAGGATCCTCATCAGAGATCGGAGGGGGAGGGTCCGTAACCCCACCCCCAGGGGCGGCCATGGCCGAGAAGCTGCGCTCCTGAACGCTCCTAACCCTAGCGTGCTCCTCACGCTGTGCTCCTCACGCGATCAGGCCTACTTCTAAGGAAATTTAATTCTTGTCCCTTTTTAAATGTTGGCACTATTTTGGACGATAATTAGCGTCCCAATTCGCGTCCCAATCAGCGTCCCAATTAGCATCCCTTTTTAAAGTTGGCGTTATTTTGGACGCTAATTAGCATCCCAATTAGCATCCCCATTAGAATCCCAATTAGCATCCCAATTAGCATCCCTTTTTAAAAGTTGGCATTATTTTGGATGCTAATTAGCATCCCAATCAACGTCCCAATTAGCGTCCCAATTAGAATCCCAAATAGTGTCCCAATTAGCATCCTAATTATCTTCCCAATTATTGTCCCTTTTTAAAAGTTGGCACTATTTTGGACGATAATTAACATCCCAATTAACGTCCCAATTAGCATCCCAATTAGCATTACAATTATCATCCCAATTAACATCCCAATTAGCATCCCAATTAACATCTCGATTAGCGTCCACAAAAGCATCCCATATAACGCCAAGAATAGCCTCCAAAAAATGTCCTGAATAGCATAGCACCATATATTAATCCAGGGTTAGCAACAGGAATTGTGCCATGAATTTCAACAGGAAAAACATTCAACATAGCGCCAAGTATAGAGCGAGGAATTGCACCTAGAAAACATCCAACATAGCCCCAGGTATAGATCCAGGTATAACGCCAGGAATAATGCCATAAATTTTGAAAGGAACTACGCTAGGAATTCCACTAGGTTTAGAGCTAGGGATTGTGTTCAGAAAACGTCTGACATAACGTTAGATATATCGATGTCAATGTCATTGATCATGATTCATGTGATAGCATTTTTGTGTGATGTTATATTTTATTTATGTAGAAGGAGTTCATGTCCACAAACAATGTAAAATTAGTGCATATCTCCCTATGATCACTGAGTGCATAGCCTCGCACACCTCTGATCGAAGCAAGAATGAAGTGTGTTTTTGGATCTAATCATTGACAAAAACAATCATTGGGATCCATGACCTTCGCACCAAGAACCATACTCGATCTATAATTCTCCTAACTTGCTTGCACACACTAAATATCGCAATTTAACATGCAAAGACACCACACCAACAAAGCTTTATCCCCAGCAGTGGCCTATGGCCCGATGGATGGATTATGAGCCCACAAAGCTTTCTATCATAGAATATAGAACGAAAACTCCTTTTGATGTTTGTTAAAAGGATTTTGCATTAAAAATAATAATATCCTGATCGAAACAGAGAAAAGAAGCTCTGAAATGTAATATACACAAAACCTTCTATCATTATTTTGTTTCCAATTTGAATTTGTGCCAATTGTTGGATATCATGGAACTTGATACTAGTTCATCCCCTTTTTTTGGTATTTCCATCGCATCAGTCTAAGACTTTAAACTTTACAGGGAAAAAACCTAGGTCATATGTGTCTTTTTTTGAAACATTTTTAAAGAAAACTAGAAAAAAAATTCACTGCTTTTTATTGTTCTACCCATATGTTAAGTTTCAGATCCTGTTATTTTTTTTCCTTTCCTTTAGTTCTATGTAGTTTTGTCAATTACCTTTTCTATAATTCTAGTTTCATTGGGCGAGTTCTGATCGAGGTATTAAAAAAATGCCTCTTGCACAGTGCCTCTAAAAACATCATATGAATAGTAGAATAGAGATCATATCAAATTATCAAATGATGTGCCTTTATTTTAATGGCTGCGGATTAACCAGTGTTTTAACTATGATCAATTCGAGGACCAGCTTTCACTTCTTTGCTGGTGTTTTTATGAGTTTTGTAGGCTTTAGATAAAATTTTACCATAAATGGAACAAGTTTCTGCCCAAAAGAGATATCAAAATGCTTAAGCATCCAAACCCTTTCTCATGCTTGCAAACAAAAAACTTCTTAGCTAATTGCCCTTGGTTAAACTTATTTGAGTCAGACTGCCCATGATAGTTCTTAAGGCCTCTGCTATTTTTCTTTGCTAGGGTCCACAATATTTATTCACCCTGATGCCCTTTTAATTGTATTCATATTGCTCAACCTCACCCTTTTGTGACACATGAGCCTTGATAGGGGGTGTTCTGATTGAATTGACTTGCTTTGAAGCTAAATTTGAAACATCTTGCTTCTTTGGAGAAGGCAGCACTGGTACAGTCACGCTCTGTAGCTTTTAGTCTTCCATTTTTGGATCTCCCAATGATTCAGTAGACATTTTAGCATGTGCACTCATCTCATCCTTATCTCCAATTTGCCATTTATCCATATGCTTAGAGTACATTGAATCTTCAAACCATGGATCCATCTTCTTCTCCTCTACCCATTTAGCAAGAGCTAAAGAAAACCTTATAAAGGATTGATATGAATCTGAAGACACCACAGGTTTCTTACTACCTCCTATTTCTGTTGCATCTTTTTGGATCAATGTGCCTACTTAATTCATAATACCACAAGAGCTCATAATTTTCTGCCATTTCTTTAATTGTGCAGAAATCATAACCAAGAGATTTGGATTGGATACTCTACACTGCATAATCATACTGGAGAATAAGGGTTATTCCTTTCATGGCTTAGTGTGGCAACGATATTTCCTTATTCATCTCATAAGCTTAGCAACGGTGCCATCAAACCTGTCGATAACCTGTACAGGTGATGGGAGGGGTTACGCTTAGTCCTTTCTTTCACTGTTATGGGAATATGAAAACAACTCGTATGTATACTAGGTTAATATCTTTTCGAGAAGTATAAATTCGTCGCACAACTAACATGTACCTCATCATTTTTTAAGGTTTCAAAATTAACGCTTTTGGAGAGGATTTTCTGGAGAGACAACACTATCCTTTTTCTTTTTTTGTTGCGAGTTCTTTTAAAAATATCTAAATTGTTAATTTAATTTCCTGGATCAAAGGATAGTTAAACCCTTGTAATGGACGTTGTGTACAGATTTGATATTGATAGTAGTGATTATGAGTAATGTAAGGTGTATATTATGCATTGTCTTTAAAGGGTGGATGTATCTCAATACAATGTTTATGGATTATGGTAATTGCTTAATGCGTTCTATTATAAATCTCTGTTATGCATCCCACAGATTGAATAAGGTACTGTAAATCTCTTGTACAATTTAGTATGTAGGCTAAAAAAAATGTATTTATTTGTCTCATCTCCAATTAAATTGTTGAAGCATATTTACAAAAAATATGTCTAGACACACAATAAATTCAAAACAAGCAAAGACTTACAAGATTAAAAGACTCATCATCATCATCGTGTCCATCACCATCATCACCATCATCCTCATCCTCATCCTCACCGCCATCATCATTAGCATCATCATCATCGTCGTCATCGTCATCATCATGATCATCATCGTCATCGTCGTTGTATTCGTCATTGATCAAGGGAGGCAAGAGATTACATGATGTTCATGAACTCCTCATCATCCCTACTCGTCAAAGCACCAAACTAGTTATAGGTGTACAACTACTTAAGAGTGTGAAAGAAGTGGTACTCCTCTTTGACTTTTGAAGGGCTCCTCTATATCTTAGGAGGGTGAGATTCAAGAGAGTAGGAAAATCCCTTTTCCATAGACGAAAATCCCTTTTCCATAGACGAGGCATACCTTGGGCACCTTGGTAGGGCTAAGCCAAGCCTTTATTCTATGTCACAAAAAGTTGCAAAGCTTGTGGCCAAGGAGACTACAATTAATGGTATGGGGGGTTGACTTGGAAGGATGAGAAGCTAAACTCATATAACTAGCTTGGTTGTGATTTTATTCGGAAAACTTAAGCCCATCCTCCCTCGATTTAAGGAATTGTCAAAGTAGATAGAGGATTTTGGGTTTCTAGGGCTTCTGATTTAGGCATATGGGGCACTTCCTAATTTTGTGGTTTATTCTTTGGCACCTAAAATAGGTGTTGCGTGATTTGTATATATAATGGGCCTCTAAAACATCTCATTTCCAATGTAGTTAAAAACAAATTCCTTTATATTCTTAGACAATTTAACCTCAAGGTATATAGATTTGTGAGGGTGAGGGTTGAAGAGCATCTTAAGTTTGTAGAAAATAAACTCTCCTACAAGATAATCCTATCTAATAATTGTTAGAATTGCATGGCAAGGCTTGAGGGTTATCTCCAGACTAGATAATGGACCCCTGTGTTATTTTCAATGGAGAAATCCTTAGCACATTGAGAAACTACAACCAAGGTGTCCTTGTAAATCCATGGAACACATAGAACACCAACATCTCATGAAACGTTGTGAGGAACATATAAAATAAAGAATCCTTTCACTAGGCTCAAGTGCTCTAGCAATGTCTACTGTAAGGTTCTCAAACCTCTTCCCTTTAAGGATTCATCATGGTTTCCAAAGGAACTTGATCGAAAAAGTAGCCAAAGGGTGTGTGATAGAATTAGGAACACAAACAAAGGAATCTTTGGGTGCATTATGGGCCATAATAGGGTTCATGCAACTTTTCCACAGGAAGGCGTGACCTTTACAAGCTTGCAAATGCAAAACAATTGAAGGAAAATGGAATTCTATTGCAAACTTGACCTCACAACTTCCTGCTTGCAATGCACAACATTCAACCACTTAAATTGAAACCTTTTAGCCACAACCATAGCACTATGAAACATTATATTAAAATTGAGCTTCAGAAACACTACTGTGACCATGATAAAAGAGCACCTGAGTGGGCCTAATGGTTAAGAACATGTGTTATCTCCTTGGAGGTCGCAGGTTTAAAACCAGCGGGGGGTAGGGTTGCTCATTGGCCTGTTGTGACAAGGCTCGAAGGGTAGGCAACCCCTGGTATAGAGGATCACCCCGATGGGATTCGGGACGTCTCAACCTCTACTAAGTCACAAATTATTGGTATATCTGGCTTGTAGGCTGTTGGATATACTCTTGAGAAGTTTTTGTTCCCATGGTTTGAAAAAAAAAACATTCAACCAATTAAATTATCCCACTAAACTACTTATTTTCTTCATAATTGTTTTTATTTATTTAATTTGAAAGCTTGCTCTTTTTTCTCTTATAATAATCCCTTATAGCAAATAAAATATCTAATCCGAAAATTGAAAATATTTATAAATATAAATAATAACATAATTCACTTTCAAAAATTTCACTCTAATGACTCTACTACTAACATAAATTTCAACCAATAAATAACATTGACAATTAAATTAAATAAAAATTAAGAAATCATGGATGTTCACTCCAAATATGGAGAACGTTGTTAAACATGAACTAAATTCAATAGAATTACCTTTTATACACATTTTGATAGTTAAATTTGAATAATATAAATACAAATAAAACTAACCGTAGCTAAACTCATACCATAACAATTAGGTTAAATAGCCTCAAAGACTTTCAATTAAGCAAGTAAATGGGGTTTTGCACATTCATGGCAATGAGACAGGAACCGTACCTACCTTAAATGACATACATTAATAACAATAATGGTATTTGTACTTTGGAGGAGAGAAGGAAATTTAAACGGAGGAAAGAGAATTTTCTAGTTTTGAAGGGAAAAGGGGGTCTTTTATTTCAAAGATTGAGATTAGCATTTTGTGTTGGGTATATGTTATATTCTTTGCATGTGCGTATGGGGAGGTGCGCATGTCAGCGCTGTAGCTCGGCGATCCCAAAGTCACCTTCGACGGAAACATGTCGTAAGCTCTGTTTTCGTTCGAAAATGGCCACTAGGCCGTTTTCGATGCGAGTGCAGTGAGCAAATTTTGTTGGCTATTTATAGATTTTATGGCTATTTATAGCTATTTGTGGATATTTTTAGAATTTGTCTAAAAATATGTAATTTAATCCCGATTAAGGGATTGGAGTCTTTTTCTAATCCGGGTTAACGGATTAGGGTATTTGGATGTTACAGAATACTTATATTTTGTATTGTGGGGATTTCATAATGTAATGAAGAGAAAATAGGAGGTGTGGCTCCAAGGTTTTCTGGTTTTCCGGTTAAGGGTTTCCATGGTAAATCTCTGTGTTTATGGGTGAATGATGTGTTGTGATCTCTATTTTGATTAAAAGAATCTGTATGCTTTGCTCACAGGTTTAAAACTTACATTTTCGTCTCGTCCAACATTTCTCAGTTACAACACAGGGTTTGTGTTGTTGTTGTTGCTAGCGTTGAGTGCTTAGGGTTTTAATAGTTTCTTGAGGGTTTGTAAACAATGAGCCACTACGATAGTAGATATGGCGATCCTAACTCGTATCACGAGAGGAAGAGGTAAAATATAGCGAAATAATCATAATAACGACTGTGTATGGTTCGTTATTTTATTGTGTGGAATTGCGTCTCTAACTTGTAGTGTATTTGTAGTGATGGTTTGGGGAGTGGAGGCGGAGGAGGAGGAAGTCATTATGGGGGTTTTCAGGGGGTGGATCAAAGAGGGATAAGCAGGATTTCGAGAATCTAACACCCTTTGAGAAGAATTTCTATGTGGAGACACCAGGCATCGCTTCCATGACTGAAGACGAGGCCAAGGAATATCGTAACAGACGTGAAATTGCCGCTGATGGTCGAGATATTTCCCAAGCCCGTTAAAATTTTGGCCAACGCAGGCTTTCCGGGGATTATTAATATTTCTTCTACTCATCATATCGCATTTCTATACAATATTGATTCCAAGTCAGATTGAAAACCCCTGACAATGGGGATCCCTTGTTATATTGAGAATGCCCACAACATTTATTTCCCATGTCTCTATACCTCTCAAAACTGTAGCTAGCTTCAGCATACGGAGCTTATTCGCCAAAATCATATTTATATTGTAGTCTTTGAGGAGTCTTATAAACCAATGATTTCAATACTTCATCAAGTTTCCGTAGGATTTAAGCTGAAATACTCTCATGCTTGCTGCTTAACAATTTAGTATTTTGCTGGAGAGAGTATCAATTCTTTTACTGCATGGTAATTTAGGGTTTTTTTCAAGAATTATCATTTGTTTCATAAAATTTTAGGTTTTGTTTGAGGAGTACCAATTTATTTGTTGCACAAGATTTCAGGGCCATTTTGGAGGGTCTATCGATTTGTTGATTGCATATGAATTTAGTGTTTATTTGTTTATGCTTGTGTGGGGGTTCTTTCTATTACTTCTTATATTTGCGGGGTGGGGGGCAAGTATAGATTAGTTTTTGGATTTGCAACGATTTTTAGTCCATTCCTTTGGCACTGGAATTCGCGGGGAATGCACGGGGAAATAGATAATATTGATGACTTGAAATCCTGTTGGATTTTTCTGATCAATATACTAATTCAATTGTGCTGAGCAGTCGAAACATCTAGGGCCTTTAAGACATGTTACTCGTAAAGATTAGTTTTAATCACCATTGAACTAGGATTTAGATATGCACGATTGCAAGAAATCCATCACTGAATCTTGAGTAAAAAGATAAATGGTGCTTGCCTAAGTAGTTTTTGTGTCTTGATATACTGCAGATCATTAATTAGGAATGTTGGAAATGCTCAAGTTGTCGGACTGTTATTTCATCTCTCACTAAATAGCTGAATGCGAATGCTAGTGTTTGTCTCTTATTAAAAGTTAATTTGCATCTTAGATAAGGAGAACCCCTCCAATATCTAATTTTTATTTTTGAGCTGGAAAATCTTAGGGCTCAAATTCAATTATGCTTAGTCTGCACTGACAAGTCTGCAAAAGTAATATCTAGGGAAGAATCTAGAAAAGGTAGCAGTTGGCTTACAAACCACTATAACTCAATGTTCCCCCAAGTTTTTGGGATGTGGAAGGGCGGAAGCGGGGAAAAACACATTGCAGACATGTGGAGACACCCCCAAATTTTGGGGAAATTCATGGGGGATGGGGGGACATCTCTGAAAATCCATGCAATCACTTAGTTAGAGGATTCCCCACCTGTCAAAGAGAAGGGGTCTTCCAAAACCCAAACTTCAAAGAATCTCAGAAAGGGAAGAAGAAGCATGCAGTCTCTCAAAAGGAAAACGTTGAGGAATCAAACAGAATGGACCCAGATGCTACTTTAGAGATAGAATCAAGGCCTAAGCTAAAGCAAGTAGAACTAAGTAGACTTGTATCACTTGAGCATACAATACTTAAAGCTCAGAAGACATTACTTCCATAACTACATCAAAGGCCAAGAACATATTAAACTTACCATATTCTGACAGTGAGGATGAAACGAAGGAGGTGAAGTCTCAGAATGGAGCAGAGCAACAGCAAAAAGAGCAAGAGACTTCCAGTTCGAATGTTTTGGCAGAGATAACACTGAAGAATTAGCCTGTTAAAATGACTTTTTGGATTCGAATATTCTGCAGCACCGATTGAAGCAGAAAACTATTAAACTACTGAAAAATGTCCTGTAACTGCTTATTGTCCTTTTTTTACTAACAAATTTGATTTTTTTAAGATCCTTTCATATGTAATATCTTTAAAGGTAATTTTGGACAAATATATAGGCTCATATATGATTGTTAATCCCCCAGGATTCCAGTCTAATTTCAAGACCGACTTAGTTGGATGATCCTATAAAAGTGGATCTAGAACCAAATTAGTTTCTATTTTGTATCCAATTAAAATATAGTCATAATCATAGTCAGGGTTCGATCCCTTCTTTTAGGACCTTAGATCCTATTTTGTTGTAATGAAATATCTACAAAAGAAGGTTGAGATATGAGAAAAGTGGTTTGAAAGGGAGTTTACAAGGAGAACTTTGCCTACATATCTTGTTTACCGCATCTAATGCAACAGTGATTCAACATGTTCAGTGATCATTTGCTCATTTAACAGACTGTGCATTTTCCTTCCTGGTTTTCTTTCTCTTATTTAAGAGCAGAAAAAGTCATTGCAATGCATTAGTTGTCTTTCCTTGTTCAGATCAAATGACAGTCATAGTTTTCCATTTATTGCCTGAGCTAGAAAGTTGTGTTTGAATACATGTTTCAGGCCTTTTAACATTGTTTAAAGATTTGAATTTCATCTGAGTGTATAGATGCCTTACCTCTATATTCATATCCTTTTCGTTTTTCCATTGTGTTCATGCCTTGACCTAATACTTTTAATTTCTAACTATGCATCCATACTTTACAAGTTTGTCTGTTAATTGCTATTTACTGGTTTCCTAATGGTTTAGGCCTTAAAATACTAAACACAAAAAAAAATGTAATTATAGATCCAAGTGGAACGATGGTCTGATTTAAAGAAAAGTCCAAAGAATTCTTCAGGTTTTTAATCTTCCATTTATCAATTGGCAAGTATGAATATATTATAATAAACAATTGGAGTATTACAGTATGAATAAAGGAAAGTTCAACGGGTGTCGATTTCCCTTGAAGTGATTGAGCCCAAATAAAGAATGTTTTATAAAAGGGAACATGCTGGACTTTGATCTCTGAGAAGAGGACTGAACCACTGCTCGTCTCACATGAATCTGCCAAAATTGACTATTTATTTGGAAAGTATTCAAAGTGACCATGTACCTACATTAATTGAAAGAAAGCTAACATGATAGCTACTAATAGAAAATATGACATGGCTCAAAATCTGAATGCCTCAGTTCTACCCTAGCTATGTAACTGATTAATTTTACATTCTCAACTTGTTAATTACTGTATCAATGCATGGAATCAAGTTGTTTCTTAGAACCTCTTGCAAAGCCACCTAGAGCTTGTTGAACCTGCCAGTTCACCAAGGATGATGAATGGTGACTAATTAGAGAGGCGCTGACGAAGAGCACTTGAACTAGGGTGTTCCACTCCAAGATTAGTGGTGACTTAGTGAGGTATTTTTTTAGAGGACTTGGCACACATCTAGGTGGATATCTTCATGAAGAATTTTATTATCAATGGTGTCATTTGTAGACAATTACATCCAGTTTGTCCTCAGTCCTCTGTAGTGAGCCTCTGTTTGTGCATTTGTAAGCTGTAGGGACTTGTTATGCTGGCAACAGTTAATGATATCTCTGGATGCATTGTTTTGTGGGTTTTCACAGAAGGGCAGTTGTTGTCTTGTAGCAATGAAATAAGCTAAGGCTTAGTTATGTTCAAGTAGACAGAGCAATGTGTGTATTGTCTGACCCTTCTGCCTAGTTCTGAATTTTTTGTATGTGGTTAGGGTTCCTGACATTCAAGATTCACAGGCATGCCCCCTTTGTGAAGTTGTGACCTTGCTTGCTAGCACAACCATTCCATGGGTACATCCGAGAGTGGGTATGGGTACAACAAGAATGAAAACTTTTTGAGCAATGGGTACAGTATACTATTATTCTCTTTTGTAAAGGAGCAGATTATCAGGTTCTGGGCACGGGGTTAAGCTTGGAGCGAATAGAATTACATATGAAACTATGGCACTTGCTAAGCCCTTATTTGGAATTGTAAGGTAAGTGGTAAGTGGTTCTAACAAGGAGTTAGTGTACTAATATTTGTCCCTGGATGTTTTCAATCAGTTTAATACACCGGTTAACTCATGTACACTAATGACATATTTTCTGCTATCATGTTGATTAGTTGGTTACTGAGTCTTAGTTTTCCGGGATTCCTAACCAAGACACCAATCATGCTCTAGCCGAAACCAGCTCTATGATTCTAAGCTATAACAGTAATAAATTTGAGGATAATTTGCATGAAATTCTCACATTAAGGTTTTAGGGTAGAAATATGTACTTAGCAGCGTCAGAGAATCGAAAAATGACTGTAAGAGGCTCATATTCACTGTCTCATAATAGAGTTGACAGATAAAATAGAAAATAAATAAGATACAGGAAACAAAGGCTTCTATCAATCTTTTCAGGATAATGAACCAAAATGTAAATAAAAAATAAGTACACTGCAATCTTTCTTCCCCTCTGTAATTGCATGTTCTTAGTAAAGACAATGCAAGTTTGATGTAAGGTATTGAGTTATTTTCTACTAACACATTTTCATTATATCAACATAAACCATCATATTCTTCCTCTACAATTTGTCAGAAGTTCAGAGTCCTTCACAGCTAGACCACTTACACAAGCAGTCTGTCAAATAGTAATGAATTCACCATTAAGACATCAACCACTAAAAAATACAGAACAAGCCTCCTTGTGCAGACCTTTGAGAGGCCTTGAACCTTTGGGGAAATTAGATATCAAGCAGTAACATACCTGGTAAGTGGGCACTCAAGAACATACATACACCCAAAACCATCTTACAGTAAACATATTTTTCCAAGTTAGGCCATTTGGGTATACACCTATATCTATCTCATCAAAAAGTATTCAGAAGAAAAGACAAAAGTTGCCAAGTCCTTTTTCAGGAAGGAGACCTCGTACTAGGCCAACAAACAAATTGAGAATGAATGCTAAGGCCATCGTCAATCCTTCTCTGAAAAGCCATGCAATCACTTAGTTAGAGGATTCCCCACTTGTTAAAGAGAATGGGTCTTCCAAAACCCAGACTTCAAAGAATCTCGAAAAGGGAAGAAGAAGCATGCAGTCTCTCAAAAGGAAAACGTTGAGGAATCAGACATAATGGTCCCAGATGCTAATTTAGAGATAGAATCAAGGTATGAGCTAAAGCAAGTAGAACTAAGTAGACTTGTATCACTTGAGCAGACAATACTTAAAGCTCAGAAGACATTACTTCCATAACTACATCAAAGGCCAAGAACATCTTAAACTTACCATATTCTGACAGTGAGGATGAAACGGAGGAGGTGAAGTCTCAGAATGGAGCAGAGCAACAGCAAAAAGAGCAAGAGACTTCCAAGTCGGATGTTTTGGCAGAGATAACACTGAAGAATTAGCCTGTTAAAAGGACTTTTTGGATTCGAAGATTCTGCAGCACCGATTGAAGCAGAAAACTATCAAACTACTGAAAATGTCCTGTAACTGCTTGTTGTCCTTTTTTTACTAACAAATTTGATATTTTTAAGATCCTTTCATATGTAATATCTTTAAAGGTAAATTTGGACAAATATATAGGCTCATATATGATTTCTAATCCCCCAGGATTCCAGTCTAATGTCAAGACCGACTTAGTTGGATGATCCTATAAAAGTGGATCTAGAACCAAATTAGTTTATATTTTGTATCCAATTAAAATATATACATAGTCGTAGTCATAGTCAGGGTTCGACCCCTTCTTTTAGGACCTTAGATCCTATTTTGCTGTAAGGAAATATCTACAAAAGAAGGTTGAGATATGAGAAAAGGGGTTCGAAAGGGAGTTTACAAGGAGAACTTTGCCTACATATTTTGTTTACCGCATCTAATACAACAGTGATTTATCATGTTCAGTGATCATTTGCTCATTTAACAGAATGTGCATTTTCCTTCCTGGTTTTCTTTCTCTTATTTTAGAGCAGAAAAAGTTATTGCAATGCATTAGTTATCTTTCCTTGTTAAGATCAAATCACAGTCATAGTTTTCCATTTATTCCCTGAGCTAGAAAGTTGTGTTTGAATACATGTTTCAAGCCTTTTAACAATGTTTAAAGATTTGAATTTCATCTATGACTGTATAGATGCCTTACCTCTATATTCATATCCTTTTTCGTTTTTCCATTGTTTTCATGCCTTGACCTAATACTTTCAATTTCTAACTATGCATCCAGACTTTACAAGTTTGTCTGTTAATTACTATTTACTGGTTTCCTAATGGTTCAGGCCTTAAAATACTAAACACAAAAAAAATGCAATTACAGATCCAAGTGGAACGACTATGTGATTTAAAGAAAAGTCCAAAGAATTCTTCAGGTTTTTAATCTTCCATTTATCAATTGACAGGTATGACTATATCACAATAAACGATAGGAGTGTTACAGTATGATTAAAGGAAAGTTCAACGGGTGTCGATTTCCCTTGAAGTGATTGAGCCCAAATAAAAAATGTTTTATAAAAGGGAACATGTTGGACTTTGATCTCTAGAAGAGGACTGAACCACTCCTCGTCTCACATGAATGTGCCATAATTGACTATTTATTTGGAAACTATTCAAAGTGACCATGTACCTACATTAATTGAAAGAAAGCTAACATGATAGCTACTAATAGAAAATATGACATGGCTCAGAATTTGAATACCTCAGTTCTACCCTAGCTATGTAACTGATTAATTTTACATTCCAAACTTGTTAATTATTGTATGAATGCATGGAATCAAGGTGTTTCTTAGAACCTCTTGCAAAGCCACCTAGAGCTTGTTGAACCTGCCAGTTCACCAAGGATGATGAATGGTGACTTATTAGAGAGGAACTGACGAAGAGCGCTTGAACTGGGTTGTTCCACTTCAAGATTAGTGGTGACTCAGTGAGGTATTTTGTCAGAGGACTTGGCACACATATAGGTGGATATGGTTTTTGTCTTCATGAAGAATGTTATTATCATTGGTGTCATTTGTAGATAGTTAGATCCAGTTTGTCCTCAGTCCTTTGTAGTGAGCCTATGTTTGTGCATTCGTAAGCTATAGGGACTTGCTATGCTGGCAACAGTTAATGATATCTCTGGATGGATTGTTTTGTGGGTTTTCACAGAAGGGCAGTTGTTGTCTTCTAGCATTGCAATAACCTGAGGCTTAGTTATGTTCAAGTAGATAGAGCAATGTTTGTATTGTCTGACCCTTCTGCCTAGTTCTGAATTTTTTGTATGTGGTTAGGGTTCCTGACATTCAAGATTCATAGGCATGTCCCCTTTGTGAAGTTGTGACCTTGCTTGCTAGCACAACCATTCCATGGGTACAACAATAATGAAAAAATTTTGAGCAATGGGTACAGGATACTATTATTCTCTTTTGTAAAGGAGCAGATTATCAGGTTATGAGAACGAGGTTAAGCTTGGAGCGAATATAATTACATATGCAACTATGGCACTTGCTAAGCCCTTATTTGGAATTGTAAAGTAAGTGGTAAGTGGTTCGAACAAGGAGTTAGTGTACTAATATTTGTCCCTAGATGTTTTCAATCAGTGTAATACACCGGTTAACTCATGTACACTAATGACATATATTTTGCTATCATGTTGATTTGTTGGTTATTGATTCTTAGTTTTCTGGGATTCCTAACCAAGACACCAATCATGCTCTAGTCTAAACCAGCTCTATGATTCTAAGCTATAACAGTAATAAATTTGAGGATAATTTGCATGAAATTCTCACATTAAGGGTTTTAGGGTAGAAATATGTAATTAGCAGCTTCAGAGAATCGAAAAATGATTGTTATAGGCTCATTTTCACTGTCTCATAACAGAGTTTACAGATAAAATAAAAAATGAATAAGAAACAGGAAATAGAGGCTTCTATCAATCTTTTTAGGATAATGAACCAAAATGTAAATAAAAAACAAGTACACTACAATCTTTACTTCCCATCTGTAATTGCATGTTCTCAGTAAAGACAATGCAAGTTTGATGTACAGGTATTGGGTTATTTTATACTAACACATTTTCATTATATCAACATAAACCATCATACTCTTCCTCTACAATTTGTCAGAAGTTCAGAGTCCTTCACAGCCAGACCACTTACACAAGCAGTCTGTCAACTAGTAATGAATTCACCATTAAGACATCAACCACTAAAAATATATAGAACAAGCCTCCTTGTGCAGACCTTTGAGAGGAATTGAACCTTTGGGATATCAAGCAGTAACATACCTGGTAAGTGGGCACTCAAGAACATACATACACCCAAAACCATCTTACAGTAAACATATTTTTCCAAGTTAGGCCATTTGGGTATACACCTATATCTATCTCATCTCACTTTTTCAATTCTTCATTTCAAGTCAGGGAATGAAGAATCTAATACCTGATATGACATAGCGTCAGTACGAGGCAGAAGCATCTACTAGGATGCAGCATAATGAATGCCTATCATATGCCCAATCTGTGAGCAAGAACGGTAGTTGAAATTAAGGAGGAAGATTTTACACTATTATTTTCTAGCTTCTACACTAGTTCATACCCTACAGTTTAGTAGGTGCACTGTCTCATTAGCCAAGCAAAGGTTGTGTCAAGAATGACGACCAATTGTAGCAAATATATGCATTTGTCTTGCTGGTGATTAAGTCCTCTATAAATGTGGAAATGACCTTGTAGTCTCATGCGGGAGTAAAATCAGAAACTATTAATGCATCAGTCTAGGTGTCTCGTATCGCACGGTTCAAGAGAATTCTGTATCTTCCTATTCACACTTAGATAGGTCATTTTATAATTTGAGAGCCAAGGAAAAAATAGGTATTTTTGCGATAAGATGATGATGTTACAGGAAGTTGATAACATTGACACTTTACCCTACACCCCATGGGAGTGGCTTTTAAATGTAGTGTCTACTATGCATGAGGACAATATCCTTCAATAAGTAATTCTCATGACTAGTTTTGGTATTGCCTCGTCCCTAATTTGGGAATATTGGCTTTAGGAGCGTTGAAAGGTATATTTTGTCTATTAGCTATGAAGCCATTGATGTACACAGAGGGAAATTTACATGAGTTTTCAAATGGTATCCAAAAAGTTAAGAGTAGATATCCTGACATACGACGTCATATGAGGCAGTTGAACTGGTTTGGGCATGAATAGTTCAGCATCGACTAGAAATGGGTAGCCACCTCTTCTTTGATAGGTTCTTATTCCATGATGGTAGGCTTCTGTTTGTTGCTCTACTATGACCTCTAGACTGTTGTGCAATATTCTCTTGAAATCCTCATCATTTTGCCACTAGTTTGATAGCAATTTTCAGAACTTTTTCTTTCAGTTGAACTTCTTGTTTGAATTGGGTTCTTGCTTCCTTTTATTCCTTGACAAAGGATTGTGCATGCTAGATATGAATGTATTTTAAAGGCTAAACTATATAAGGGAAAATATTCCTATACCCTAGCGTTGTGGCAAACATAGATAATAAAATATGGCAAAGAGAACAGTGTTTTGATAGCACTGGACTGGGTTAGTTTGAGAATGAGATGAATGAACACATAATATTCCAAAGGAGAACACAAGATACAATGAAACATAAATACCATAACTCTTGATTATTAGTGAAAATATTGTACACAAGTCATGGATAGAATCATGTCATCTATCTCTGAGATGGGATGTGTCAGGTAATCTCATCCACAAAAATTCTTTACCAAGTGATTCAAAACTATCGTTTATCATAATGCTACAATCTCTAGGAGGAGACACGCGAGTGCGGTTTAACGACGAGAAACGAGGTGAGGGGGATCTTGTCATGCCCTGAAGCACTAGGAAGCATCATGGGAAAATGAATTATTTTGATCTTGGCATCATGCATACCCATCGTCTGAGTACAAAACAACTTAAGAATGGGGGACCTGTTATATGTCTAATTGCATTATATATAATTTTATTAGTGCACTGACTAAAGATTGCTATATTAATGATTAGATATATAAATTAAACACACATGATCCTATATGAATGCTTATGTATTGATTTGTAAACAATTTTCTGCATTTTGGTTTTGCTAGGATTGTTTTTTGTTTATATATAAACTTTATCCTAGGAGAGAGCCTTGCAGTCCATTTGGAAGCTGTCAATCGCCGTCTCTTAGAAGTCAAGAATTTCAAGATGAACAAAATGACCATATACACTAGACTCCCAGAGTGCAAAAAGCAAGGGTGCAGTGAATTAAAATCCACAGAGAAATGTAGATGAGAAAACCCAAGGTGGATGGCATCATGGCAGTAAATGCAATAATGGAAGGTGGAGGCTACTAGAAGTGATCTGTGATTCTGTATCATCCCTTTTCTAGTGATGGTACATAACCCCCTTCACATGGAGCATCATCCCTTCACATGGTACATAACTCCCTTGAGAAAGGAATTGGAGCCTTGAATCATTGCAATTAGGCTTTTGATCAAATAAACAAGAATCATAGAATATTTGGCATTGTGGTCTGAAAATGTGGAGTAGGAAGGCAAATTCCAAGGAAGCATACCTGGTTCAGTGACTACTCAAAACTTTATACAAAGCTTTAGTGACTATAACTTTATACAGAACTTTATCTAGAACTTTATCCATCCAAAGTGTAGTTTCCATTTTTATTCAAATTTTGCTAGGAGAAAGGATAATTGTATATGTTGTGGACCTTTTTCAACAATAGTGCAAGGGAGACGTTTCATATGTATGGACCATACAAATTGAACTTATTCACTTAATTACAAATTATGTAAAAAATTCTAAATTGGGTTTTGAACTTGAGAGTAGACATGAGTAGGTAGATTTGAAGGTATTTTATTAGGCTATACATATTTGAGAAACCATATTTTGGGATCTTTAAATAAGTCATAAATTTTCTAGCGAGGAAACCCTTTACTGAGAAAAACATATTCAAAGATATATCTTCATTCACATTGGACAATTCAGCAAAGCTAGCGAAATAGAAAGCCATTTTATTCTTACTTATTGATGCATATAGATGAAGCTTTATGACACAAAATTCTATTTTGGAACTAATTTGACCTACAGTGCTGCCTAAAATTAATTTTTAATGATGTTTAATGTTAACAGCAGGTTTTTTATGGTTGTAGGTGACTGTTCGAGGGCTGTAATGTGCTCAGCCCTCTATTTTGTGGCCCAAGATTGCCCAAAACTATTGGTTAGGGCTCTTTTAGTGCTTAGAACTACTGATATACTGCTAGAGGCTTGTTATTGTTACTCTCTTCATGCCCAGAATTCCTTTTGGTGGGTATCCCCATAGATCAATTGCTCATTGGCCATTAATGGATAAGGGAAGGTCAGCTTTATTATTTTCATATCTTAGGGCAGCTAAAAGATGACCACAGTCAGAGTAGTTAGGGTTTGGTTATGATTTTCATGTTATAGAATGGCCCAAAATGGATCAGTTTTTGTATAAATGAGACCCAAGTCCCATATGGATATAAACTTTAAAGGATTTGTGTTTGCATCAAGACTATTGGACATCAATGGACAAAACAACTTTTATCTTCATATCTAAAACTTTTCTCTTAACCCTTTCTCTCTTATGCTACATCGGTAAAGATTTCACATATCCTTATCAATTGGTATAAAAAGTCCAGTGAGTCATGTATATTTGGAGTCGGATAATCACCTCTGCCTCTATCCTTAAGTCAGGTATTGAGAGATTTTAAGCAAAATACTTCATTTTTTCATGCATTTACTCTTTTTTATCTCATAATCTAAGTTTTTACACTAATAGTCGTTGAGTAACTAGATCTGATCTTTGCATTGTTTTTTCAGTAAGCATTTTCTTTTTGTTCCCATACACGATTATTGTGAAAAACGAGAGGCTTTGTTCTTTTACTATTGGTCATTTCTTGGCAAATCCTTTCATCTTTTTGGACTTGATCTTATTGTTGGTTGGGAAGAAGCATACTTGTTACATCTGAGTTTTGTAAGATGTGGTGGAACATTATTTTCAGTCTAAGTTTCATTTTACAAGTTTTTGTTGAATATCAAATTGTTGTTCCTATTGTTCAAAATTGTAAACCTATACTCTATTTTAAGTTAGAATTTACATTCTCCTTTTTGTCTATTCCTCTCCTAATATTAGTTTTGTCTTTAAATTGCAGGTATCATACTTGTAGAAATATATTCTTGTTTAACACATCAATCCTATGAGTGAGAATGTAATAATACTACAACACAATCCTACAAATGTTTCTCTTGAATTAAATTGGTAATGGTATTGTTGGCTTTATGAATTTTAGGGAATTCGTAGAATGTGTTGTCTCGCACTAATGAAATGAATTCATATAATGTATGTTCCAACGTTGGAGAATGAAATCAATATGATGTTTTGTTTAGGATTGGAGAAAGTATAAAGAGTGTTTGTTTCTTATGTATATACTGATCTCAACTTTAGATCTCTTAAGCATCTCCAGATTGCAAGAGTGTCTTGCTTCTTTCAGTAGAATATTAATCTCTTTTCTAAAAAACAAAGATATCTATGGTAACTACATGAATAAACTCTTCAAATATAAAATTTATGTTATTAACACAAAGTGTGTTGATTCATACATATGGGACAAAGATCTTGCATCTTGGCATTGATTTGTGTGTACTTTATAAAAAATGGACTCTAAAAAAATGTTGATATGAGCTACTAGGAATTCCATTTTCGCTTATGGTTTTGGCTAAGGTGGGGATTATATTTTCATCTTAGATATTGTTTGATATTGTATTGATTTTTTGGGGAAGGATTTTGCTCCCCGTTTTCTAACTATGCGACTTTCTACTCATATTTAGCTATTGATTCTGAGCATATAAGGTAATGTGATTTAAGATATGGTTGCATCAAACATATGTATGAATACTCATGGATTTAAATCACATTGCATGTTCCATTACAGTCTAAATTATTGTTGTCATTAGGATATCCGGGAAAGTAAAATAGGATGGAAATTTTCCCTGTACATGAATTAATTTATTAGCACATAGTTGATTATTATAACATTTACCTTGTATCCATTGACATTAACATGTTTTTGAACATTTAATATGTTAATGTGCATTGTGGGTAATTTAACTGGATGCTATTAGCCATAAATTTGGGGTGGTCACTTTGAACCAAGAGTGTCTCTATGCATTCAATTTCCTATACAAAAATGGTTTCCTCTTGTGGCCAATGTTGAGTTGGAAGGCCGTGTTAAAACCTTAATTCGAATTAGGAACAAACTATAGCATTATGATAGTCATTGACATAATAGGTGAACAAGTTTTAACTATGCTTTGTCAACGGACTTGCTATACTATGCTTTGTCAACAGACTACCTCACAAGCTGCAAATGTTGGTACTGTAATGATAGAAACTTTACAATCATAGGAAAATGATATATAGAGAACCAAGGAACATAATCAATCCCATGTTGAAGATAATACAATCTATCATCCTTTGTCGACCATTAGATACTCAAAGTTGTGTATTGATCTTTTCTACCATTATAGAGGACTCTATGAGTTAGGTTTCCAAATTCTTAAAGGGTTTTAGCTCAATGGAAGAGCGCCTGCCTTACAAGCAGGAGGTTGGTGGTTCGATTCCTCCATGCCCTAGTGATATTATAATATCAGTTAAAAACAACTAAATTAGTAAGCAGAAAATAAGAGATAGGTGACCAAACAAAATGACCAAAACTCATATATAAAATTACTAAAAATGACTAAATTAGTGACCAAAACATGAGAGATGCGAAACTAGGCATTAAAAAGGATGCAACACATGGCACTAATGATGAAGCCAAACATGGCGTTGATATGGTAGAAAAATAAGATGTTACTTTGGATGCAAAACATGGCGCTACATAGGAAGCAAAATATGGTGCAACAATAGAAGAAATATTTGGCGTCATTTTGGTAGCAATACACAATGCAAAAAAGGAAGCAAAAATTGGTGCAAATTTGGAAGCGAAAATTGGTACATATTTGGAAGTAAAACATGGTGCAAAATGGGATGCTAAAGTGGTATCAAAAATGGATGCAATATTGGATGCTAATTTGGACGCTAGCATGGTGCTATTAAGGATGCAAATATGGCGCTAACAGGGGTGTCATTTAAGAAGCAAAAATGGACACTCGCTAGGAAGCAAAATATGACGTTATTTAGGAAGCAAACCTCGATGTTGTTTAGGAAGCAAAGTTGGACGCTATTCTGGAAGCAAACCTCGACATTGTTTAGGAAGCAAAGTTGGACGCTATTCTGGAAGCAAAAAAAGAGACGCTTTTTTGGACGTCATAAAGGATGCTATTTAGGAAGCAAAAAAAGACATTTTTTGAGACGCTTTAAGTTTTATCCATGACGCGTCCCATTTAGCGTCTAGTTTGACCACTCAATGTAAAAAAAATTACACTAAAAATGGATGTTAAATGGGACGCTAATTCCAGGATTTGTTGTAGTGCATGTCCCTTTAACCTAGTGACAACAAGCTTTACTTTCTTTTCTTCATTCATTTCTTCATACTCAAATAATTTGTCCCTGGCATTAATCTAATTAACTAGTTCATCACCATTCAAACTACCATCATAAGTTGGCACTTTCATCTTTAAGGACTCACTTTGATAAGTGATCAAAGCATTTTGATTTTTGTAAGCTCATATGTGGCCTCTTCCCCTGTTGAAGCTTCATCTTCTCTAACACTAATATCACCCATATTAGGATCACATGGATCTCATTTTCTACCAGCTTCCGTAATATATAACCTTGCATGAATATTTCTGAACTCTTCCTGAACTTCCTCATTAATGGTTGCTTGTCTCTCTTGACCTTTCCCTCTACCTCCAACTCTGAATTTCATGGTTTGACAAAGAAGAACTTCTCTACTCCTCACGGGAACTTGTTCTAGCATTGATACCAAAAATGGTGTAGACGATAGGAAAATTCGATTCCAGATTCACTATAGAGCCTTTTCAAATTTCCTCTAGTTCAAAATTTGTCAACAAGAATCGATTTTACCTATATTTATCATCCTTTTGTTATATCTATTTTTGGATTCCTAAATTTTTATTGATCAAATTTGCAAGTAAATATTATAATCCTCACTCCAATCATGGACATGACAACAAACTCCAACATTTAATTCACAAGTTCTTAACGATTGGTTCATTTTATGCGGCTCTTGAAGTTCTAAACATGATTTTGGATATAATCACTGAGTTATGGCTCTAATCATGAGTTTAGTGAAAAATGAACAAATTATATCTACCATAGAATGTCGGCAACCAACTAAATTTATCTTAACCTTATTTGAACTCGCACAATTATCAACGCAACACTTGGTTCAATAGTCGACACCTACATAAGTCTTCCCGGATCTATTTTCCACCATTTATCTCACTTAAAATTGATTGTTAAGGTTAAGTATGGAAATGATGAAACAAATATTTCGCAGTTGGAGGAAATATGATGCCAAGGTCAACTAATAATCAACCAGATTTATAGAATTTGTGGAGCAAAATAAAACCCTCTTACAAAATCCATAGGCGGGTACTCTCGAAACCTTGATTGACTTGAAATCACATTAAAAAAAATCTGCATCATCATGATTTAGGCTTAGCCAAGTTCATATGAGTAACAAAAGGTTCAAATAACAACACAATTCTTCAATTCACCATCATATTACAAAGATATGTAGCAATAATCAATTTTTGGGGAAAAAGGAGATAAAAATGCATAACAACTACCGAAGTCATTCAATTCTAAAAACTCCAAAACCTAATCATTTCATTATTTAGATTTGGGCATAAATACAGATGATCCAAATTGAGATCCACAAATCATGGATAGAGATTCAAGTTTCATGGAACCAACTCCCGTTAATAAAAAAATTATTGACCTTCTAGAGGTCGAGCTTTGGTTTTGACTGATGCCCCTGCATCACAGCTCAACCCATCCATTGATCACCCTTAACTTCAAAATAATAGAAAAAATCCATACAATAATAACACAAGATATAGATAGAACCCTTAAGGTAGGGTAGCACCATCAAATACTATCTATGGAAGGAATCACTCAACAAACCATGCTTGTTACAATATAATACTCAACATCCAACATATCTCAATACAATGATACTCATGTGTCTTTATAATTTCTCGTGAGTATTACTATGGATCTATGCCAACTACCCCTTATTATTTTATTCATTTCATTTAACTACTTAATGGACTTATTTATTGTCCTCCAACTACCAAATGAGTCTATTCCATTATTATGGCCACGTTACATTCATTATATCCCTTAGTTACCTCATTATCTCCCTTAGTTACCTCCCTAGGTATATTGCATCCCATCCCCCTTCACATGTTTCATCCTTGAAACATCGGTCGAATCCATATGATATAATATGATAATCAATGTAGTTAATTGGTATCAAGCACAAACATCCATCACTCCTATTAAAATGTGGATAGGGGGTCGAAGTACAACCATACCACCTCAATCTCGATTCTAATTTATCCTTTGTTTCTACATTGTTACTATGCCACTCTTATATCTTTATGCATTGTTATTATTCCTCCATGTACCTCTATAATGGGTGTTTTTCTAGTTCCATGTATTTCCATAGTACATAGTAGCATTGATGCTCATGACCTTGCCATGATACATGTTTTTCAAAGATGTGTGGGTGGCGATATACAACAGTCTTAGCTATTGGTTCTTCTTTCTTAGAATATTCATCCCATGGTTCCTTTGGGGAATGCAATTGTTGGATGGTTGCATGTCCAACCAACATTCAAGAAGAGACTATAATATACACACACATAACCATCAAGAAAGGGTATTGGAAAGGGACAAACAATCCATTTGTATTCATTCTTGGTTAGTTAGTTATTTATACATCATAGGAGAGGTTGGATCGATTGCACCCGCTCCAGCTACTCATTCTTTGGGGTTGTCTTTATCCATTTACACATACATCTAATATATTATGCATAATACAACGATGACATTTATGAGGCCTGAGAAGCCTTCTCAACAACGATTCTATAGATTCTTCTTTATTTGTATGCTCTTCTTGGGGATTTTCTTCATGTGCTTATGTAGACTCTTCTTACGATTCAACCTTGGAATCTTTATCGAATGTATAAGTAGGTATTGCAATGAGTTTCTTAGTAATGGTTGCTTCATGTACCACGTTGGACCCTTGTTGTTGCATAAGAAAAATATATCACAATGTTATTTTCATTTTCATATACTAAAGCTTCATAAACTTATTTTGCACATCCATATTAACTATACCCATTGAGTACATCCAAGGATATCCAAAAACAATATCCACAGCGCCATATGTAGAGCATGAAAATTAGAATCCAAAACATATTTATTCATCGTAACCTTCAAATATTTAAAAATTTGAACATTATCACCCTCAACCTATGTGCTTTGAAAATGTTTTGTAGGGACTTGCCATCTTTGAGCCAAGTTAACATTGATACAGTTATGATTGCTACTATGATTTATAGAAATAATAACATTTTCTTGCTAAAGACATTCATGAACCTGTAATAGGGAGTGTTCATCGAAAAATAAACCTTTACTACTTTCAATCTTGATCCTTCTTTACATCAGGAGATCACTTCCCTAACAATACTTATTTATATATTTCATTTGAGAGTGTCTTCATCTTGTCATAGATAAGCAATTCCCACCATATGGTAGTGACTTTGCTTTGACTATAGTGTATCTTTTTTACTTCTATTTGTCAAGTTTTTACAAGCCGAGTAATGATTTTCTCTTTATGTTTGATCTATAAACTTATAAATTGAAATTTTAAAATTAATTAAATACTATGATATAAATTCTTAATTTACTTATTAAATTTAAGAATATATATATTTTTTTATACTCTCACTCATATATTAATGATAAAACTACAATAAAAAATACTACAATACAACATATATTAAATAAACAAATAATATTACCACAAACTATGATAAATTAATACTAAAATACACCATATATTACATAAGCGAATAAAATTATAACAAATTATGATAAATTAATATTTTATAAGCATGATATTACCAAATTATTTTTAAAAAAATCATATCACATTAATCAAAAGTCATTACAACAAATTATGATATCTTATTACCAAATTATTTTTAAAAAAATCATATCACATTAATCAAAAAGTCATTACAACAAATTATGATATCTTGTAAATTTAATAAACATACTATTATTAAATATATATATTATAGTATAACATTATTATAATTTACAAATTATGATATCTTTATAAATTTAATAAACATAATATTATTATAAATTATAATATATATAAAATAATAAATTTGATAAGCATAATATTATCATAAATTATAATATATATATGAAACCTATAATAGAGATAACAATAAAACATAATAAACATAACGTTACAACAAATTATAATATTATAACAAATTAATATAGGTTATACATAATATTAAATAACTTATTACAAATTATAATATATGTCAATTAATAATTTGAATTCTTTGAAAAGAATTATTTATTTTAATGATATTTCATCCATTTGAATTTCAAATAATTATTTATTTTAGTTATATTTCATTAATTATGATAGTGAAAATTAATTTTTTAGTTTATATTTCATTATATTTGAAACTTCCTTATTTTTTAATAGAAACTTAAAAAACACTTATATTAAAAAGGTTGTGCATAGCTATCTATATAATAATAAAAAGTTCATAGCTTGGTTGAATCTTATAGCATGTTCTTCCACGTTCTTATAAAAAATTTCAATGGGCTTCTCATCATTATCCATATTCTTACTAGAGTATATCTGAACATATTGTTTAGACAAAAATTTGCAGAAAAACATTCAAAACATACATAGAAAAACATTCAAAACGTACATAGAGAAAGGAAACTAGCTTTTATTCACAATTACCTAACTGACCATAAATCGGCTAGACTACATAAAATTATTCAATTGGACGAACATCTCCATAAGGCCACTCTTAACAGTGACTGCATTGGTTCATCTTTAACAACATGTTCATCCCTTCCTTTAATTCATCAACTACTAACATAATTTCTCTTATATTCCCTACTAAATCTTCAATGGGGGAATCCAAGCAAGAGATCTGTAAAGAACTGTGGGTGACCACATCTGAAACATAAATAATATCGTGTAAACCCGTGCTAGTTGTTTCATAAGCAAGGTTGATATTTTTCTTAAATGTTGTCACGCTTTCCCTGAAGAAAGCATAAATAGCTTCCCAATTTGCCATATTCACCTCCACAGTCTACTTCTTTATGCATTTTGCCTATTCTCTCCTCTCCAAGAACCCGCAATGCTCTACTGATCCACTATTTTTGAACTCTAGAGTTTGCAAAGAGCAGGATAGCCTGTCCTCCCCCAACACTGAACGCTCTTCCTCATCGAATTCTGGCCATGGCTCAGAAAGTTCAGCCTCTCTGTGATTCTCCCTCCTCGTATGGTTTTCCTGGTCCATGCTTCCCCTTATCAAATAATTCAAAATTTCCATCCTTGCTCCATTAATCACAAGCATGCGAGACTGCCATAAGGACAGGATAGAAGTTGTGGAATGAATGCCTGAATCCTTCCAGACCGACCTTTTAAATTTTGAAGAGCTAAACCTTTCATGCAGAGAGTTGTGTGTACTCGATAAAAGAAGAGAAATAAAGGGCAAAGTGGGGTGTGTGGAAACCCACCTATACTCCTAACTTCTTCCAAATTGAATTTTTTGTAAACTTGAAAAACATTCCTTGCTTGACTATGGTACACATTTGCTAACCATTGAATTATTGCCATAAGCCACCATACCCTAATTGTTCCTTGCACCTTTGTTGGGTAATTTATTAATAATTCCATTATTTTCCTTTTTCACATGATAATAATCGTTCAAAGGGGGGGTTGATGAGAAGAGAAATGCATTCATAAATCCTTCTGCAACTTGAAGATCCTGCAGAATACACTTGAATCCTTTTCTATATCACTTGTCTTAAGTCTCCAAATACCATCAAGTGAGGGATATTAAGAGACAATGGAATGTCTATGCCATGGAATAGGGTTAACCATTCATCTTCTTTGTTTTTTTTTTTGTGCTAAGTCCCCAAGCATAAGACTTTACTTTATTTCCTTCTGGATCAAAATCTTTGACACTTCTAAGAATACATATCTCCACCAATTATCTAATCCTAATATTGACCTACATATCAACTAACATATAGATTATTATGTCAACTACATTAACAATATATATTTCAACCTTATGTCAACTCGTATTTTTTTAAGCTCCTTCAATTGTATTACTTCAAATAAATAAGTACAACAGTTTCAAAAAGTGTTTGCCCAAGGGGAACCCAAACTAGAGTTAAAAAATATTGTTGATCACCGAGACTTCTCAATGTCTTAGTGTCTGAGACAAAAAAGAAAAAATATTGTAGTCACTATAACAAAACTATCCTTGTGACTATGATTGTCTACTAAGCCTGGATTATACCTAACTAGATGACTAGTGAACAAAAAGGTAAAACCAAACAAAGAGAGATAATATGTGTTTTCATCATCAGAAATAGAGATTTTTGGCACCTCCTAATTTTGCAAGGACTCTACATATAATGTAGGACTTGAATTAGGGATGAGGAGAAATCAAGGGTAGTTAGATCCATTCCCATCAATTCCTTGTATATATAATTTTGTTTGTCCCTAGCCTACCTGAGATGGGCTTGGATGTCATCCATTTGAAGCCACGTTTTATTTCCTCTCGACTTCCCAACAAAGCTTTTCCTAATAGAGATTTAATGAACTAGTAAAGGGCCAAGGTCTTGTAGTATTTGGTCTCCCTTGTCCTGGTATGGCCCGAGTCTTTGGCCCATGGTTTCATCTCTTCAACAATTTGGTCTGCATTAATACCCTCCTTCTCAACATTTACTTAAATTTCCTCTTGGGAGATCTTGTCTAGAATTAACTAGTGATATACTCCAGATAATTGATGTGAGCCTCCCCCAGTTCCTATTGAACATGAGTTTGGGTGACCACCTTTCAACCACTTCGGGTTCAACATCCTTTTACCTCACCAACAGTAGTCACGGAGTAATTATTATGCTACTTGTGCCTCTATTGAGCTTGTCTTTCACCTAGGAACCAATACAATAAACAACCCTATAACCCACCTCTACAACAATTTGAGCAAATAGAAAGAGAGCCCCCTAAGCCACACCATGATTAATTACTACTAAACTAGGGATGAACTTACATAAACATTTTCAATATTAATTGGACGACAAAAGAGTAGTTCTATTAATATAAATAACATAATTACATAGTGACAACCTTAACATAAACATGAACTAAAGAGAAATAGAGCCCCCTTAGCCACACCATGATTAATTACTAATAAACTAGGGATGCACTGATATTAACATAAACATTTGCAATATGAATTGGACGAGAACAAAGTAGTTCTATTAATATAAATAACAGAAGTACATAGAAACAACCTTCTGTCAGCAACTTGTCGAATCAAGAAACTAAGTTCTTCCACCTAGGCCTCCACCACTTCAATCCTTCATTCAATGGCAAGCTCAGAAATAAAAGGAGTAATTGGGTTCCTCCTTCACAAGATAAGGAAGAGATTTGGAGATGCACATAAGAGGTTCAATTTAGTAAGGATAAAGGGATGTAGACTCATGGCAATGGTAATGGGGCGAAATTTCATTATAATTTACTTATTCTCAAACTTTTTGTCCTCTTCAATGCTTCACAATGGATCAATATATAGCCCTCAAAAGGGAGATGGAGGGTTGAATCAAAGTGTTTTCTAGCATATGGAAGGCCAAGGATCATAACAATCGTGACTTGGCATGGAAAACTCAAAATATTTTTATTTTTCAGCACAAAACTAGATGTACATGGGTTGTAATGGAGCAAGTTGACTATACGCAGTTTGTAGTGTTGTTGACTCGCGTGTATCAACAAAAATGTGTTTTTAGGGTTTCAATTGAGCATAAGGGATACACTGAGTCTACAGAGGAAAACGACAGGCCATCAAGGCATGTGCATAGGAGTGACAAATCATGTTATAATAGATTCCCCCTAATGTGTGAGGTCATAGGGATAATCATGTTGGATTTATCTTATATAATGAGAGTAGGGGTGAATTAGTATATATCATATATTTCAAATTGTTTCACTTGAACAATTTTTCACCACTTAAAACTTCTATGTTGAAACAATAATAAACATAGTTGTGCAANATATATATATATATATATATATATATATATATTAAGTGGTTCACCATGGAAGCCCAATTTTACACCATGGCTACATCCACTTGGGAAAATATCTTATACTCGCTAGGAAAGTATACATGAACTTGGGCATCATTTATCACAATAAATGGCTCACTAGTCTAATATTTCATTACATACAAGGGCTCCCAAGGAGCAAATGTCCTCGACGATATTCGCAACCTGGGTGGGGATCGCAACAACCAAATCTCCCAACCACCCGAGCTACGCCCAATGGACAAGAGATAATATATATATATATATCGAGAATTGAATACGAAAGTTGATTCACTCTCAAAGCAGGCATTAGCATATCAACCAAGTTTAATGGAGACATAAGAAGTGATAGAAGGCACATCAACCCTTCGTTATGAAACAATATAAAAAATTCAGGAGTCAGTTTTGCAATGTATGAGGGACTATAGTTTTTGTGAACAGTAAAGACTATAGATCTATTTTGTAACTACGATTTGAAAAGGACATCCCTTAAGATAAAAGGACTGATTTTTTGTGTTTCCACAAGAACCCAAGGATTGTTCTTTATGATGTAAGCTTGACAGAGCAGTTCATGTTTTATTCTATGAATAAAAAGGTTTTTTTCTTTGGAATATATATATATATGGATAGCCTTAGGCAAAAAATTGAAAAACTTACAGTGATATGGGGACTCAAAAATGGTTATAGACTGGGCAAATGGGAAAATGCATATCAAGGCTCCACAGCTCCAACATCTTCTGAGAGTAATCAAAGAATAGAAAGCAACCTTTGAAACAATTTCTTTCACACATATATACCAGGAACTGAACACAAAAGCGGACAAGCTATCCAAAACAACACTAACACTTCATCCTGGATTAATGGATGTGAGGGAGATTAAAGATGAACAGATCAAAAACCACTTAGCCTGTTTATAAATGGATGATCAAATTGTATAGTTTTTTTCAGTAGCATGTTTTAAGGAAGAAAGAAGATTTTACATATGGTATGCTAAGAGCATCACAATACTCAAATTTTGTAATATATGACCCATGTGGGTAACTCAAACAAAACAAAAATCCATGATATTTTGTGAAGACACAAAGAGTTCGGCAAGGCAAGAGAAAGTCATGATTTGTAAATGGTGACAACCATTTGGAAACAATAGAATGTTGTAATGTAAATCCCTTAGGGATAGTTCATGATCACTCTTTATTTAGAGTGATGGATATTTTCCTTTTGGGATATATATATTGAAATGTTACATCAGTGGGAGTGAACAATCTCCAAACATGAGCACCAACTCATCCCAAGCACCGACCTATTAACTATAGACACTAACATGTAAATACTTTGGCTTGCACAAGCACCAATTTACAAACTTCAGGAACCAACCTGAACTGATGTTTGTCTCTTTGTGCAAGTGTTGACTTGCAGTAATCAAGCACCAACCTATCGAAGACTATGATATCCAATTGTTTCTTCAGTTGCAACTAAATGGAAGCACCAACTCCCAAATGTATTTATGAGCTTCTATTGGAAGGAATTTCCAACTCCTTGATTATTTTACCCGCTGCCACTGGAAGGAAGCACCAACTCCCTGATTTTTTTACCAGCTACCACTAGAAGGAAGCACCAACTCCTTGATTTTTTGTACCAACTACCATTGAAAGAAAGCACTAACTCCCTAATTGTTTTAACAATTGTGACTAGAAGGAAGCTCCAGCTCCCTCTTCCTTGCCCCTTCCTAACTCTTTGAGAAGTTTTTCCAGCACCCACTAGAAGGAAGATCCAACTCCCTTTTCTTTGCCCCTTTTTGCCTCCCTGATAAGAAACAGTTGTGTATTCAATAGCCGAAATGTGCACTTTACCTTATCTATGATGTGTGAATTGCAATTGGTGTAGATCTTATGGTATGTGTCTTTGGTTATTTGCGTCAAAACAACTAGTTTCCTTATATGCATTGTGCGACAATATCTACGATTTATTCAATTTATCTATATCACACAATGTTTAGATATCTGCAAACACTAAGTTGCTTCTACAATTTGTGATTTGTGTTCTTGCATTATCCAGTTTTACAAACTTCATATATATGAGTTTTTGGACTCAGACACTTTTGCGATTTTGTTGTCTGTGTCATTTACTGAGTAAAACTTTTGCACATCCTGATTCAGGGTATCCTTCTACTTTGCGCTCTTCTTGTTGTTCCTCTTCCTTTGTTTTGTGCAATTTGGCTCTATTGTATATGCTTCTTCTGTGATCAGTGAGCCATTGATACCCCAAGAATTATGAATCTTTCCCAAACAAATTATCTTTTATTCTTCACTTCACAAGCTTACTTCAACACATCCATCTCTTGCTTATTTGTACTCTTTCTGATTCAAAATATGTGTCCACGTGTTGGGATTCCTTAACTCAGTGATGCCCCAACTTGTTTTCATCTTGACCAAGTTATATTTTCAAATATAACTTGGTCAAAATGCCTTGGGATGCCTTAAACTTATTGATGCCCCACTAATGACTGTAAGTCTCAAGGTACTCATGTGACTCTAGATCTTGATTCCATAATAGATGATCTGAAGTCGATGGAATGAAATCCTCTAGAAGGAGTGAATTAGGACATACCCCATCAACTAGCACGAGGTATATAACAAGGATGAATGATTTGGAAGAAATCAGACGACCAAGATATGCTCAAACCAATAACCATGTGTGTTTCTCATGTGTACCATATGCAAGTAGTACACGAAACAAACCCTCTGAATAACAACCAATGATGAAAACTATTGACATAATCTATGAAACCACAAATGGGGTATAATGGAATCCAAGACACCGCATAAATCCTGATGTGAGAATAGATTTATTGTCATCGAACACAAGGGAAACCACTTAGTCAGTGACCGATGATGAGGTATCATCTACCGATTTTAGGGTCACCTACCACTGATGAAAGTAGGCCAAGGTGCTAGGTAGGACAATTGTACTCCATGTGATACCAGGATGGACGACAGGAAAAGTCAAGAGATATGAGGAATGGTTGAATCAGGTTATAGACTTCCTTTGAACAAGAGCACAAAGCAGATGGATAAACTTAAGCAACATAGACTTAAGTGCGGATATTGATATAGATCTATGACACAGGGAGCATCAATAGAGTATCTATAGGGACTGGAAGCTTAACCAATCAAAGGATTATATTTTGAGTAACGAGTTCATCTTCTTAAGGCCATACTAAACCAAAACCCATGATGGGTAGACACAAAAACTGGTGCTATGTTCAGAGGCAACAAAGCTATTGCCAACATAAGACAATATCATTTTCTCATCCGGATTTTTATGTTTTATTTATTTTTTTTGGTATTTTTCATATTATAGAAGCTTGAAAAAGAATAAAAGAGTGCTTATATTACAAAAGAGAGGAAACAAGTGTCGCGGGAAAGTTTAAACTAGTTCCATGCAGTGGAACATACCTATGCTCAAAGTAAGGAAACACATGCAGGATAAGGACACTCGGGGGGATGAATCAAGCTGGAAAGGATAAATGATAGCCTCTGCTTTGATAGGATTAAGGTATGCTTAGGAAATTTGGTTTATAAAGATGAATCAAAATTTGGCATTAGGCTAAAAAAGGCAAGCAAACTAATGATATGCAATTACAACTTGACACAAGGGGAGTCCACATGGGTGTGGCCAGCATATGAGATGAGAAGAAACATGAGGTTTCTATGCAAAGACATGGAGGATCTATAAGGGACTCCCAAACCTAAGGAGGAGCTTTAGCATGTGCACCAAATTATAAGACGGGATCCAAATGTGTTCTAACTAGGGTACCCATGATCGTGAAAGCACTACCTCTTAAGTAACGACACTTCTATAAGCAGCTGGAAGGTTTCGTGTCATTAAAAATCAGGTTTGTACCTAACTTTTATGAATCACTATCATATGATAATGCAATAATGCAGGCAAAGTGAAATCCTATCTTATATGCCAGTAACGATATATACTTGCAGTAGGCACGAACATGCTAGGAAACGGTAAAATCCATTAAGACCCAGAGAAGCAACGTCAAAAAGGAACCTCACACCATGATTAGTCCATAAGGTCCATAAAATATTAAAAGCAAGGTGGAAACTATATAAAAGTGGGTAAAAAATTCTATAAATATTAAAAATATATGAATTTTTACCATACCATTTTCATTTTTTACCACAATAGTGCTTGGGAGCCAATTTCACCCTCTTCCTTCAATCATCAATTTTGGGAGCTACAGGAGACGAAATCACAAATTGTTTGGACCAAGTAAGTCGATTCATCATGCTATTTAATTTCATTGGTTTAATTTTTTATTTTAGTCATCAAGTTTTTTGTTTTTCAGCCCGAAAATTGGGAAACTCGGTCCACACAAGTCATAGTATATCAGGTCATGTACATGGGCGTGGTCGCACAGAAAAAGTGAAGGCTACTGCATGGCCATACAATTTTCAAAACCATGACTCATTTGGACCACCATGAATGGGGTTTTTGAAAGGTTTTTTACTCACGGCTCTCTTTCTCTCTTGCAAGATGGTGATTGGATGGAGAGAAAGAGAGCATGATGATGTAGATAAACAAGTGCAAGGGAATTTGTTCACTCAATAAGATCTCCATTGATGTGGGCTATAGAATTTTTGGAGTCTTGGAAGCATGAGGAAACAACCTAGGTTTCTCCAAATGCTCACTAACTATTAGGATTCTGACACGGAGCCTTTCAACCTTGATGGGCAACCGCTAAAAATTGAGGTGGATGACATTTAATTTATCATTGGATTTTCTCGTCGAGGCAAGGTAGTCAACCTTAAAGCTCGAGGAACTGGTGGTTGGATTACCATTAATGAGTATATTGTAGTATATTCTCTTCCTGACACAAAGAAAGTGGGAATTCAAGTGCCAATCTGAGCTATCTATAGCCTAAGCTTGAAGGTCATCGTACTAGTCCTAGTGAGGATATCTAGTTCAACTGCACTAAATCAGGCCTCGAGGCCTCTCATGTTTTATGTGATTGAGTTTTTGAGACCCACAATATATGACTGGAGCATATCTTTGTTAGGGAACATGAAACGCTAGTTAATTGAATGCAAACTTGGGAGAGACAAGAACTTTGGGTTTGCCAATATTTTGTACCTCATGCTTATATTCCATGCTTATATTTTTTTACCTGCCGTGTATATTTTGAGGGCTAGAAGCCCAATTTTGTATTATGACACCACATTTTGAACTTTTATTGGAAATGGAAAAAACTTATGGATAGCTGTTTGATAATCATTTGTGTATGAATGAGTGAATGAATGAATGCTTATTTTGCTTAGTTATGAGATAAATGCCAATCTAGCTTGTAATTTGCATATGCATCAACAACTTGATTATAACCCCTTGGTATGTGAACTTATGTAATAAAATCAAAATGATGCTCTAACAATCCTACCTTTAATAATCTTCTTAGTAGTATAGGATCTCTAACACAGTACTATCTGCTTAACTGGGAAACAACCAACTGTGAATCCACGTAAACTTCTAAGTATCAAATACCATTAAAAATGGAATCATGTAATAGCTCAATGATGGCAGTATACTCAGCCACATTATTCGATGATGGTTCAATACATATGCCTTCTAAAGACATCGGTCTACCCTCAGGAAATTAAATGAACCAAGCAACAGGAGTTAAGTTCTGCTTATGCCCATTGGCGCCATCCGCAAATCCTATGTACATAGAGGACACTGTTGACATATTTCAACCAAGAGGAAGCATATAAGCAAACAAGTGACACCAAAAGAAAACCCAAAATAAATACAACTATACAATAATGTACAAGGTACCTTCCCAAGATGGAGGCTCAGTCATAGTACTTTTTGAGGTAGATCCCATTTATGGTATCCTTATGGGAATTCCCTTCATATTCTTCTATCTCATAAGCTCCTTTCTCCAAGACATGCCTCACAATGTGAGGATCATTCCACATTAGGTTAAACTTGCCTAACCCCAATGGTTCGTTAGCTTGGTCATATAAAAAAAACAAGTCACCATCATCGTATTGTCGAGGATGGAAATACTTATTGTACTGAGCCTTAACATGACATTGATTAACCTCTATTTCCATTGTGTCATCTTGATGTTACTCATCAAGTTTCTCAACGTGGACTAAGCATTGTTCTAATTCTGAGGTGTCGGGTAGGAACTCAATGGCTAGATTCAATGAAGGGATTTTGTCTTCAACGAGAAGAACAAACTCCACTCCATGAACTAACTAGAAGGCTGAGAAACCAGTGGAAGTATTGACTATGGTTTGACATTCCCACAAATCAGGATATAACACAATGCTCTAGTTATACTTTCTTTATCTGACAGTATTCTATAGGATGGCCTTAAGAGATTTATTGACAACCTCCACTTGGGAATTCGTCTAGGGATAACAAGACAATGAATAATCTTGCGTAAACCCTGGTTTTATGACTAATTTTGTCATCATTTTATTATGAAAGTGACTGCCATGATAAATAACAATCTCTTTTGGAATCCCAAACCAAGAGATAATTTGGTTGAATACGAAATGAGCGATACTTTCACCATTGGATTTAACAGTTGGCATGGCCTTCACCCACTTGGTAAAGTACTCTACGTCCATGATGATATGGTGATGCCCCCTAGCCAAATCTATCTTGCAATCCATGAAATCAACCCCCGGCTTGGTGAAGGGACTGACGGTGATGATAGGATGCAAAAAAGCAGGACGCGAGCGCATATTGCGAGAAAACACCTAGCAAGGGTGACATATCTTGATTGTGTTAAGACAATCTTTAAAGATAGATGACTAATAGTAACTAGCTTAAAATTTTATGAGTTTTTGAAATCCTAGATAAGTGACCACCACATGCCCCACTATGGTCGTCATTAAGCACAACCTTGGATTCTATGTGGGTTAAACAATGACGTAAAATAGAATCCACCCCACAATGATACAAAGTATTATTAATAATGAGGTAGCTTTTAGCTTAGTGATGTGTACGTCGTTGTTCATCCCTAGAAAGATGCGAAGGGAACTTTAGAGTCCAAAGATAAAGAATAATGTCGTCATACCAAGGGTATGAAGATGAGTTAAGAAAGATATGCTCATCAACGAATGAGTCATGATAAATATCATCCTCGTCGAGTCTAGGGAAATCATACATTAACTTCACAAAGACTAAAGACTTTTTGGATTTTTCATATACAAAATGGAGATCAATTCTTGTAAAATCACAATCCATTTATTATATTCCCCCCCAATCATTTGTCTTATCAAGGCAAATTGAAATGAATTGATATGCGTGATGACAATAGTCTTGTGAAGTAAAGTGTAGTGATGCAACCTATGAACTGCATGAACAGTCGTGAGGGCAAATTTTTCCACATGTGAATACTTGAGTTCAACATCTATAAGTTTTCGACTAAGATAATAGATAACTTTCTCATGGATTTTGTCATCCTCCTAAACCAAGTCCATGTCAATCGTCTCTTGAGATGCAACGATATAAAGCAAGAAATATTTACTATAGTTGGGAGGATGAAGCAGATGCGCCAATACCAGGGTGTTCTTAAGAGCATCGAAGAACTCTTAGACTCGCTCATCCCATACAAATAGTGTGTCCTTCTTTAATAGGCACATGAAACCCTTAGTAATGCTGGCATAGTTCATTATGAAACGCCATAGAAAATTTACTTTCCCTTGGAGACTTTGAAGTTGAGTAAGTGAGCACGGCGGAGGAAATATAAGTATTGCCTCTACCTTTAAAGGGCCGACCATAACACCCCCATTTGAAATGATGAATCCCAAAAGGCGGCCTGTTCTCACACAAAAAATGTATTTTTTTAGGGTTGAATCAAATTTTACAATGTTTGCATCTTTCAAAAACAAGCCTAAGGTGAGACAGATGATCCACTCTCTTATGAGAGTGAGCAAAAATGTTGTCAATATTAACTTCTATTATATACTTGAGAACATGAAACCACAAAGGTCATTGCTTGCTGAAAGGTTGCTCCTACATTTTGAACGTCGAAGGGCATCTTCTGGTATGCAAAAGTTCCCCAAGAACGTATAAATGTTGTCTTATGTTGGTCCTCATGTTTGATTTGGATCTGATTATAGCTAGAAAGATCATCCATGAACGAAAAAATATTTCTTCCCACACACTCATCAATAATTTGATCAATAAAGGGTGTGGGGAATATATCCTTAGGACGGGATTGGGGTAGACCACAATAGACAGAGAAAATATTCCTATGGCTTGGGGTAGACCACAATAGATGGAGTGACACTAGAAATCAACTCAATTCCCAAGTATTTTATATAAATGTAAATGCTAACAACAAAAGGATAAGGCCCATACCTCAATCGGACGTCCAAAGAAGACCACCACTGAGCTCTTGATCCAATGCTCGTCACCTACAACTTGTCCTCAACAACAAAGGCATCTAAGCACATAACATATATATATATATATATATATATATATATTGTTAGCATATAATCTAGCATAATCCATTCACATAATAAACAAATATACCCATGGAAATTAACATAAACATTTGCAATATGAATTTAACGAGAAAATAGTATTTCTATTAATATAAATAACATAAGTACATAGTGAAAACCTTATGTTGGCAACTTGTCGGAATTGATAAACTAAGCTCCTCCACCTAGGCCTCCACCACTTCAATCCTCCATGCAATGGAAATCTCACAAGTATAATCAGTAATTGGGTTCCTCCTTCACAAGATAAGGAAGAGCTTGGGAGATGAACATAAGAGTTTAATCTAACTTAGGATAAAGGGATGCAAACTCAAGGCAATGGCAATGGGGGGAAATTTCACTATAGTTTACTGGCTCTCAAAATTTTCGTCCTCTTCAATGCTTCACAATGTCTCACTAAAATATCTTCATGTCTTTCCAGGGTGGTCGAAATTGCATCCACTTGAGCTTCACAAACATGAACATTCACTTCCACACCATCGAGACATGCATCTAATCAATATGTATGAGTTGAAAGCTAGTGAACAACATGCTCACCATCTTCCAAATGGGTATCCAATGTAGGCATATGGGTTGTTATCTGATGAACAACTTCAATTAACACCTCCATTTGCAAGGTCATCCAACACAAATGACCACAAATATATCGTATGTTTGCGTGAGTATCACTTATCCCATTTCACAGGCCATACATTGATCTTTTTTGAGACTCAGTTGTTTTGAACAGATCTCAATAGTTTACAGCTCATGGTTTTAATTTTGAACTTGTCTTGTTAACAAGATGGATATATCGATTGTCTTTATATACTCTCATAGTACATTGGCTCGGCTGTATGTATCAAATATTGCTGTGTAAAACAGAACCAATTATTTTTTGCTCGTTTTGTGAACAAAACTCTGTTTTATGAACATATCTTTATGGAAATGCATCTGTGTATGCACATATAGATCTTCTATACGGAGACACTTCAGTCTCGCACTTTGTATCAGTTTTTTTTGTGTGGATATCAGACAGTCGACAGCTTCTTCAATGTCTTGTTACTTTCACGCACAGAAGGTATCTGGATGTTGAACGAATTGATAAATGGTCGTTAGCAGGCTTTTTCTCACCGGTCATACATTGATATTTTTGATTCTCGGTTGTTTAGTGACAACAGTATACAACTCATGGTTTTACATTAGATATTGTCGATATGGATATATCGAATGCTTTTATATACTCTTCTAGTATATTGGCTCGGCTTTAAGTAATGAATATTGCTGTGTAAAACAGATTGATGTTTTGCTAACAGAATGAACATATCCTCATGGAAATGCATCTGTGTATGCACATGTAGAATCTTCTATACGAAGACACTTCAGTCTCGCTCTTAGTACCAGTTTTTGGTCTTCAGACAGTCACTTATTTGTGAACATTCAGAATGTAATTTTGATCTTGAAAGATGAATGAAATTACGCTTTTTTCCCCTGGAAAAAAAAAAAAAAAATCACTTATCCCATTAGAGAGATACTGTAGTTTTTTCTCAAGATCCATTGCAAGCTTCATAATTACCCAACAAAACAAATCTCCCAAAATCTCAAATCCTAGGATTTCCAACTTAAAGACAGGGTCGATTCCAAACCAAACCAATAATTGAATAACGAATAATAGAGATATAGTGTTGTTACCTGTCATTGTATTTGATGCTGGAAATGATATAAATTCTTGTAGAATCAGTAATAGAAATCAAGTTCAAGATGATATAACTGTATAGATTGTTTGTTTTCACTTGCATGTTATTGTCCATTGATTGCTATGGTTTTGAGTATTGTTTTTGTATGTTATATTTTGCATAGGCCTTGTAGTGCAACACAATGATTTTTTTTCACTAGAGTTAGAATAGTGATTTTTTTTATGCTATAGTTTCACTTGAAAATAACCAAGGGCCTATTGTTTCCAAAGACCTATAAAATTATAGAAACTTTGATAAGATGAGTGGCCAAAGGTTTGATCAAGAACAAAGTTCCGATACCCATTGAAATGAAAAAAAGGTCATTTACTATCAAATATCCAACATAAGAAAGACAATAGGTATAAACCCATATAGGATTTAGCCCTTATGGGTAGCCCAATCGTTCGGATCCCCCCAACCAAAGCTAGCCCCTATGTCATGAGGTTGTGGGTTCAAATTTGGTTGGGTCCATCATGGTCAAGATTGCACTTGTCAATAGCCGATTGGTGCTTCCCTCAATGTTGGGTTGAGCATCGAGGTTCTGTATGTGGAAAGAAAGAAAAAACATATAGCATAGGTAATAAATAATGTATGATATAAATGATATAATAATATAATGATTTACCATGAAATGAACAAAATTCATTTATGTGAATGTTTGAGCAAAATATGAAGATGCTTGAACTTTAAAACTTTTATCAATCAATTTTAGCTCATATGAATATTATATACCATCCACATATGAATCTCATAAATAAATCAACCACATAAATCATTCAATAATAAGAGTCAATATATAGCATAGGAAAACCCTCCAAACATAGAGGATGAAAAACCCAACAATTCTTTGAGTATGATAGATAGATTTGTAGAGAATGGTTTGCAACACATAAGCAGATTGCTCGATAAGAGATATCACCTCAGCAGTATAAAAGAGAGTTCCAATACATCATAATAATAAATTTGCCAAGCGCCCAACACTTTAATAACAAGTTAAAACACTTATCAGAAGATAGTGAATGGGAGGCTCATGTAAACTAATAAGAGCAGTACATGGCACATAGACAAGGAGGAGGTAACTATAACTCCCTCCATGCAAACATTAGCAGCATACCTAGCATTAGTGTCAAGCTGGCACTTAGGATTCTCCATCAGGAACAATAGATGTTCCCTCCTTTCTATAATTATATTTAACTCAATGTTCATTAACTTGCACTGATTGTGAACTGACTGAATTGAATGTGAGTTGACTGAACTAAGCTCAATATTTAACTGAGTGTGTGACCATAAATTTAGGAGGTGAACTTAATGTCTTTGGTGCTTCACATTTAGTGTTATTCATGCACAATTTGTATTATCAACTTCTGCATGGATCTTCTTAGTTAACTGATACATGCTTTATTAAAATTGAGGCTTTATTGAAGTCTTTACAATTCGAGTTCACTTGGAGGTATACATGGGCAATTCAAATCATTTCTCTTTCTCTATGCTTATCTCATTATCATTATTTAATTATGACATGATCCATATGTGTATTATTATTTAAACATCTTACCATATCATACTCAGAAGACTTGTCACACATACTGATGATCATATATATTACCTCGAGTCATATAGTCATATTCTAAAGTAATTCATTCTAGGGGTAGCTAATCCCTAAAGGATACTTATAGCACTCAGTGACCATGACTAGCAATATATCACATAATATAACCACCTCAACAAATGGAGGTCCACCTAAATGAAAAATTTTCATTTCGGATCATGACTTGATACAACACAAGTCTTCAGTCTTGATACAACACAATACCATCTCCAATTAAGGAGATCCATATCATAGGATACCGTCCATGAGAATCATTGACTTGATACCACACAAGTCTACAGTATTGATACAACAGAAGACTCCAATCTTGATACAACACAAGATCATAGTACTAACATCCCACCTCGACTCATAAGGATATAGATAGGACTTGATACAGCACAATGTCCTGACTTGGTACAATACAAGTCCCTAAATTGATACAACACAAGTTCCTTAACTTGATACAACACAAGTTTTTGACTTGATACAACACAAGTCCCTGACTTGATACATCACAAGTCCCTAACTTGATACAACACAAGTCTTGGAGAATGACTCTTGATGTTGTACATTTAACAATTTCTTGAATATGACCATAGTTCATTTGCTGAATATCCAATATAAGAAGGATAATGGGTTAAAATCCATAGATGACAAATATATAATAATTGTCTATTGAATAGTAGAGATATAGTTTTGTTCTTTGCCATTGTATTTGATGTTGTCAATGACATAGATTCATGTAGTCTTAACAAAAATCAAGTCAAGGATGATCCAACTTGATGGACTATTTGAGTGCACTTATATGTTATTGTCCACTGATTCCCATAGTTTCTTAAAGATTTTTTTCTTTTTATATTTCACCCACACCTTGTAATGTAACAAAGTGGTTTTTCTTTCTTTTTTCAATGGAGTTAGTAGATTGATTTTTATTTTTTCACTAGAGTTTGAACTGAAAATGGCCAAGGGCTTGTTGTGGTTAAAGACCTAGAAAACCAAAGATACTTTGATAACATGAGTGACCAAAGGCCAGATAAGAAATGAAGCTTCGATACCAAATGAAATGAACAAAAGCTCAGTTATGATCAAATATCCAACATCAAAAGGACAAAAAATAGAAATCCATAAGTCAAGTAATAAATAATGAATAAGATAGATGATATAATTATAGAATAATTTATAATGACCTCCATGATGGTATATATACATATTTACTAGTCATGTTGGTTGAATGGCCATGTCCTTTAGTTAGGTCAAGTCACTTCATTAATTATTATTTAATTATTTTTTGTAATAGAAATGACTATGATTTTTTTTAAAGGGGTGTTGGGAGACCCTGGTAGCAAAGAGTACAAAATTTAGGTTAGTGTCCAAATACATTAAAAACCCTCCCAGCTTGGAGGTCTTCAAAATGATTGTATTTAAAGTCTTAGCAGTTGTAGTTATAGACTAAGAGTTCCCATTTATCCTATGTAAACTTAATCATACAATATAGATTTGGACAAATTGAAAAACCATGAAACTACATTTGAAAAATATAAACAATTATGAAGGAGAAATCGATGGATTGACAACTTAAATGCCTGGTGTGCTCATATTGGGTGTTGATTCAATCAAGGGGCTTCGATATCTAATGAAACCCTAGTTTGGTACCACTCATCCCTACTCCAAGTTATGCACTCAGGCCTATAGATAGTCCACTTTTTCCTCCAAGACTACCACTTTCATGGCTAAATCGGCATTATTTTCTTGGTCTTTATATTTCAATTTCTAGAGAGGTCTCCCTTTTTCACTATTGTTGTTTCTTGCACTTTGGCATTTTCATCATGTTCTCTCCTCATTTGACCCAGCTAAATTCCATTTCCAAATTGCATAGGGAGTGGACTAAGAGTTGACACATGTCTTCCACGTAACACGACCTATGATACCATCCACAATCTTCCTCACTTTGACCTCGATGTAGAGACATGACATTTATGAGGACAAAGACCTAGTAAGTGGAATTCCCAATGTCGAGGAGATAACATGAAACAGATTTGAACAAAGTATCTCGTAGCTTGGTTTGATGATGCACTAATACCTTCCTTTTTCCAATAAATCCTCCAACACTATTTCTCGCCATGATGTTGATTAATATGTGGTCCATTATTGATACATAAACGTGATCTGCTTGCATGATGTTTCAAACATGGTTGATGGGTGAAAATTCCCTTTTAGGCATGAGAAGAGAAGGAGTGTACAACCCTTGTATGCTTGCTATTAAAACTCCCTCCACACACACATGACACTTTCCCCCTTCCATGTGTTTCATACCTTCCCTCGTCCAAGTTCATGATTGTATTTGTTTATGACATGTTTTATGCCCCCCTTGCCATGAGCTTGCATCACTGTTATAGAGCCAAGGTATTGGGACCCATGTGTCCCCTTCCCCATCTAGTTTGAGAGCATATTATGCCATGGTTGTGGCAGGATTTGCTACCGTATCAACCTCATCATTCATTCAAGCATCATAATATATGTTGAAATTGTACAGTGTCCATTCATTCTTTGAGCCCCATATTCACATTATAATGCATTGAAGAGTGATATCTTATGGGTGAGAGATTGAACAAACATATTTATATGAGTTGAGAGTCTCGCAAGACGATGGCAGATTGAATACCTTGTTGTTGTAAAATTCTATATCCTTGGTAGAGAGCTAATGCCTCAACTTGATTATTTGTTTTATTTCCTAACCCTCATGCAAATAGTTTGATTAGCTTTCTATCTGGGCTAAACATGTGTGTGCGTGTGTGTGTGTGTGTGTGCGCGTGTGTGTGTGTTCATTACAATTGATATGTTTGTTTACTCAACTACACTTGAATGACAACTAAAGAAGGTGGTTGGAGTTTCTCGACAAGTATCATTTTGAAACCAAACACATGAAGGAAAAAGAGAATAAAATTGCAAATGCACTTGGTAAGAGAAGGCATCTAACTCCATTTTTACTTATGAGTTTGATGTGAAGAAAAGGCACTTGAATATCAATATTTTATTTATTGGAGGAAGGCATTGCAATATTAAGGAAAAGATAGATCACAATGCACATATGGAGAAGTTTTAATAGTTGAGGATGTACTCCTTGCTGATAAATGTCAAATGTATGTGACCAACTTGAGTCAAGGAGGCTTATCATGAGAAACATTCATGATATTCCATATGAAAAACATCTATGCTAATTTATGACTATTTCTATGGCAAGAAAGTAATGCCTTTAGCTAGGCATGGAGAAGGATGTAACCTTTACCACTTTTACAATGGAAATGGAAGCTAGCCAAGATGGGTTTCATACTAGCCTACCTAATATTATGAAGCAATATGATTTCATGATGGTGGTGGTGGACAAGATAGATATCTAGGGGAATCATTATAAGCCCATGGATATTATTGAGATATTTATGGGGGAATCAATGAGACTTTGTGATATAGAGGTACATAAGTTAGATAAAAAAAATTGGAATTATTTGCTTTATTCATTAGGAAAACAACTAAATCACAATACATCCTTTTACCTATAAATAGATGGAAATTTGAGGGAGTTAATAAAATCATTGAGAACATGATGCAAATGTATGCAACAAACAAGCCATTTAAGTGGGAAGATGATCTACACTTGTTGAAGTTTTCATATAATAATGATTGATGTACATCACTAAGGATGAGCCCATTTAACACTATACATTGCATAAGATACAACACTTTAATGACTTGGGATAGTTGAGTAGACATTATTTTATTTGGGCCATAGTTTCTCAAGGAAATGAAAGTGAGTTTGCTATAATTAATCAAATTTAAAGGCAACTCACGATGACATGTAAAAAGCTAGGTATATTGTAGTAGAATTCACAAGTAGTTCACTATTGGTGGTCAATATATATCAAGTTGAGACCTAAGAAGAGTTTGTTGAAGTTTGAGAATTTGGGTAACCTAACTCCTAGATGCTACAAGTTCTTTGAGATTTGTGATATAATTTGTCCAATTGTATATGGAATTGTGGTACTTGCTAACATTAGAGCACATAATGGTTTTCATGTATCTTTGCTTAGAAATATGGCCATAATTCTAAGTATGTGATTAATAATTCCATGACTTAGGTGGAACTAGATGGAGAGTTCTAAACCAAACCTTCATGTTTCCTTGATAAGAAGGTGATCATGATCTAATGGGCTTGAGCATTTTATCAAGTTAACTAGGTCTAATGGGACCACAGATGTGGTGACATAGGATATGGATGTTATCATGAAGGTATAATACACATTTTCTTAAATATGTGAGTGTTATACTGACATCATGGATAATATATAAGGGAGGGGAATATAGTAACCCATTTTGGTGCCCTATTTAGACATGGGTTAGTGAGTAAATACCATATGCATATATGTAAATTTTGTATAAGTTATGGATATGTTATGATGGTTTACCTTAATATCGAACTAAGGATACCTAGAATGTATATACTATGTATGTGAAAAAATTATGTGACCATGTAAATTCCAATCGAGGATCAAAGGCCAGGACCTACCAGTGAACACAAATGATAAGTATTTATATTTAATGATTTTTCCTAAGTTAAACCTAGAGTGATGAGGTGGGTAAGATGTGATAATTAAAAAAATATAATAAAAAAAATATAAAGTGAACATGAATGAAAATTATGGGAACCACAAGATGAATGATTGTGACTTGATAAGTGGCAATAAGAAAAGAGACATGATGAGGGGCATGAAACATCCATTCAACTCCTCCTTTGTGAGTAATAGAAGTCTGGAACATATAAACCTTGAGACAAAATTTACATGACATCTTCTCATGCATGCCTACCATATTTTGATATAAACGCAACTTTTGGATTGTGTAAAGGTTTTCATTGCACTCTTCTTCTTCCTCATTGAGATTATTCTTGTTTATGTTGTTATTAAGAGCATGGAAGTTTTTATAATTGTTATGGATATATTTCAATGTTGATTTGTTGCATATTGTGTGATGGCAAGAGGATAGACACCTACATGAGGCCATATGCACGTAAACACCAATTCTGTTTGAAAGCTTAATACATACTAATTTCTTGTTGTGTTGATTTCCTACTTCTACATTAGGTTAGCATTAATGGGTAAAGATGGGGAAATCTACATTACTAGTTTAATAATGTCATGGCCTGGTGCATCTAAGTTAGTAGTACATGATCTCTTATCGCATGAGAGGGCTCACAAATAATGCTTGTTCTAGTAAATACAACAACAAGCCACCCATCTAATTGCTACAACATTGCCTCCATGGATGCTTAGATCTATTGATCTCTCTCATATTATAATGTATGATAATGTGGGCATATGTCTAGTTGATCAAGAGTGGAGATTTGTGTAACGATGCTTGCAATATTGTGACTATGAGTGTGTTTCCATTATCCTTGCTAGTGATTATATCTACATTGAAAATCTAAATAGCTAAGAGAAATTGCAAATTAAACCATGCCTAGAATAAATCAATAAACACACATCAATAAAAAGAAAGAGTTTTAGAAGAGTTTGCGTAAATAAAACACCCCGATAGGGTAAAACCTGCGCTATCAAGTTTAAATTGTAATACACATGTACATATTTAATACATGACATTGAAACATCCAATCCCTTGTCATTGAGACATTGAGAGATTCTTTATTAGTGGCACAAATAGGCTCTACATATGTAATGGTTCAACATACAACTCTTTACAGGTAACAACTATAAGCCTTGTTGGTCTCATGATCATTCATTAAAGAACAAGTAACATTCTCAACACTTCCCAGCAAGGAGTATTTGTTATGAATCTATAATTGAAATATTTTAGTTGGGATCTTACATAACATCTTTATCTCATACCTATGAGGGAATACTCACTTAGGGGTGATCGACTTTCTCTAGCATTTTCTACAGTAGTCATGGTCATTAAACTTAAGATTACACTAACTACTTGAGAAGAATAATATTAACAGGATACATGTTACAAGGACTTAGAGTCATCCTTACCAACCTACCTACTTCATATCTTCTACAATAAGAATACAATCATACCTAACTAGATTTATAGACACATCCTCCATGACCAACAATGCAAGGGTTATGCATGCCAGATTAAGTCTTACAACCATATACCCTTTACATCATGCAACAAAACTTTATTTATCACTCCAGTCATAAAGTTATACATGCATAAGAAACATGTGCTATAGACACAAGCTTGTCAAGACTAGTTCCATGCATACACCATCTTGCAACTTGAAGCATCCAACATACCATGATTCTCTGTTAATTGTCTTCTGCAATAGAACCTCCATGTAGACAACCTTTTGCAACAATGGCTCCATGCGGACAACCTTTTGCAACACCAACACCGTGGACTAGATTCTACAACTCCCACTCCAATATTTACCTAATTTGTAGTAGCATACATAACCCTCTTCATACTCTTTTTGCATCTTGTAGCCACATCTCACATTGACATTTCCTTGATACATCCTTCCCCATTACCATATAACATAGAACCTCCTATAGTTAAGCACCATCAAAGGTTTCATTGCCATCAATGTATCAAGATTGACCATCACAATATCCTACAATAGGTACAACCTTCCACTAATTTACATGACCTAGTCTAGCAATAAGCAACATGTCTATACATTTTTAATGTAGTGAGAACACACCATTGGTGTTGCCACTTTCATTGACACTAATGTTGCATATATATATATATATATTAATATTATCATGATGTGCTCCCACCAAAATTCTCCAAGTATATTCAGATCTCTCTTGCATTTGTACTATCAATTGTGTAATCCCCATTATCAAAGTTTGATAGGCATTAATTTCAATGTTTCACATAAAAGCTTTTAGTTTTGCATTGGAAAAATAAGTTACAACAAACTAACCTTTAAATTTTTAAACCATAAATCTAATGCATGTGTGTTTGTCTTTCCTTAAAACTACAAAATGCCAATGTTTACTTAAATTTTAAATCAACATGTTTCCTCTAAATAGTTTACATGTATTTGACTCATTTGTTAGTAGATCAAACAACTTCAATAATTGTGTAAATACATATTTAACAATGGCACCAAACAAATTCCTCAACAACAACATATATGTTAATGCTACTCGCTAATTAAAACCATGCTAAGCATTGAGTAAGTTTGGTCAAATAGTTGCAAGTTAAACTTGGTATTCCTTGTCTTCAACTCTCATCACACACACATTCAACACAAATGTTATCAAAAACGATATTTATGTATTATTGTTTATAAAAGTTACCTCTGATTTCATTATTAGAGTGATAAGTTTTATTTGATCAGAGCCCCTATATAAAGAATGCAAGGTTATAATGTTGTGATCAAATTGAACTGAATGGATAAGGAATGCAAGGATATAATATTGTGGGCAAATTGAATTGAATGGATACATAATTCAAGGTTATAATATTATGATCAAATTGAACTGAATGGACCAGGAACACAAGGTTGCAAGGCTATAATAGTGTGATCAAATTGAAATGAATGAGTCCATTGAGTTTCTTTTCCACAAGAAAAAAATTGTATTATAATAAAATAAACATAACACATTATACAAAGAGACATGTCGGTCTTACAAGTGCAAAAACACAAAGATAAAACTTTTCGAAGATCAAGTAGGGTCGTAAGCACCCTTTATATCCCTGTAACACGAAAAATATAAACTGAACCACATTGTTCAAAAAAGACCAAATGGCCTTACAACATAATTTCCTTCAGATATACTATACTCATAAAGCAAATAGGTACTAAGAAACTACATCTTTAAACATCTCTGTTATAGGGCAACCAAAATAAGCATTCAACACCAATACAAAAAACTTGCTCATTAAGAGCAAACAAACCCAGAAAAAAGGCCATGCGAGAAAGACATATGAGCAAGTTGAGGTGTCTTTCTAATTGCACACAAAATGAATCCTTGCAACTGCTTCCATAGGTTGTTGTTGCTTAATACCATTCCCATCCAAATTCTTCATTATCCTTGGGAGAGCCACAACACAATACACTCTCCACCTCCTCAGGGAAATTGAACACATCACAACAACAAGCAATGTCGAATGGCCACTGCACACATCACAAAGAGGTAATATCTACCAATAATAGAAGATGACAGATTCCATCTCTTGAGGGCGCCAACATCAATGGTCTTGGTTTCTCGCTGCGAGTTGGAGAAGCCATCGAGCAGTCCCTCTCCACATAATTGTTGAGCTGGCATTGCCCCGTCGCACTCCAAAGTCGATAGAAACTCTGCTCCATAGTAGGAGTCGTCGCCACTGCCCCATCACACTCCAGAGTCAATAGAAACTTTTCCCCATCGCAGGAGTCGTTGTTGCTGACGCAGATGAGCCCGAGGGAGCTCCACTAAAGGTCACCATGTGAGGCCTGCCACCACTCCATAGGGAAGACCGACAAAAACTTCTTCAATTGACCATTTAGGATAGCCTCTCAAGTGAGAAAAAGGAGGGCAACTAGGGAAGGAATCCTAGCTGTCATGTTTGGGTGGATGAGCGACTCTCGAAACCTAAGTTGCAGATCGAATGAGTCCATTGAGTTGCTAAGAGAAAAAGTATATAATCATATCAAATATCTTATTTATTCACCCATTTAGTACTATTACAACTACATTAATTGTACAAAATATTCTTCAATAACACTTGGTGGCATCATATCACAAATTTTGCACTTAAGTTGCAATGAGTTTTCTTGGAACTTTGTAAAATATCAAGGCTCTCATATTTATATAAGTTTGTTTGCTATTTAAAATTTGTTTATAAATAATAATAATAATAAAACCATATTTATATTAAAATTTGAATTTATATGTTATTTCAAAGTTACGTTTAAACTCATTTTTATATTAAAAATAAAGATTTACATAAAAACTCGACACCTTTGTTATAATAAACCATAAATAGTTTTACAATAAACTAATATATTTATTATTATTATTCTATATCATGACACATTTATTCGATAAAAATCTAATACATATTGTATATTGTTACATGTTGACTTTAATACATCGAGATACATATAATCCCATGAAACACTTCATGCTTGGTACACACTTTGATAATCTCACTATAATGGGATAACAACTAATGGAATTTGCATATAGGTATTCCTGTATGGGGAGGGTATTTTGATTATTGACAACCTTTAACTTCATACATTGGGAGAAATTTACTTTTCTTCACTGTTTCAAGAGGACGGTAGCTCTCCCATTAACGATCAGTTAGAGGTAATTTGAATTTTCCCCTCTTACTTAACCAAGGAGGAATCTGCAAACTTTTGTTTGGAAGTCACACATGAGGAAGTGGAATTGGCTTTGAAAAGTTTCAAAGAGGTCAAAAGCTCAGGCCCAGATGGCTATCATGTTAAGTTTTTCATGTTCTTCCTGGATTTGGTTGGTGAGGACCTCCTTAAGGTTGTGGAACATTCAAGAATTGAAGGTAAGATACTACGTGCCTTAAAATCCACTTTCCTGACCCTTATACCGAAACGATAAAAGCCTCTGACCTTTGTAGACTACCGACCCATTTCCCTTTGCAATTTTTCCTACAACTGATCTCAAAAGTTATCTCTAATCGCCTTAAACCCATTCTAGAAAGAGCCATTTCTTATTAATAGTTTGGTTTTTTGAAAGGCCATCAAATCTAAGAGTCGGTGGGCATCACCCAGGAAATATTGTGCTCTATTAAGACTAAATGAATGTATGCCCTTGTTTTGAAATTAGATCTGGTTAAAGCTTTTGATCGTGTAAAATGGACCTTTCTTTGTCTCGTTCTACTCAAAGTGGGCCTGTCACTTGCCTTCGTAAATTGGATTATGGGTTGTGTCTCCTCGGTTAACTATGTTGTACTTGTAAATGGAACACGTTCGAGTTTATTTAATGCTTATAGGGGTATCAGGTAGGGCTTCCCACTCTCGCCTCTCCTTTTCCTCCTAGTTATTGAAGGTCTCAGTCTTCTTTTACAAAACTCAAAGCGTCTAGGAATTATCCATGGTATTTCTCTTTCATCTACATTGACCATTACCCACCTTCTCTTTGAAGACGACTCAATACCTTTTGGTAAATCCACATTAGAAGAATGGAAAGCCTTCAAATATAACCGTGATCTCTATTATGCAACATCTAGTATGTGTATCAGTATGGAAAAGTCTGCGTTTCTCTTCCACAACACAGACGAGGAACCAGAAGAACAATATCAGATATTCTGCCCTTCAGCACGACTCCAATCAAAGAAGGCTTTAAGTATCTGGGTTATACTTTAAAACCTCTGGGATATGGCACAGAAGACTGGAGATGGATTGTTAAACATTTTGAAAAGAAAATTGAAAATTGGGCCTATCAATTCATATCGCTAGGTGGCCGGTTAATACTTATTAGATCATTTTTTATAGGAACTCCTATGTACTGGTTGGCCTTGACAAGAATGCAAAAATCCATTCTTAACAGACTTCGACAAAGTATTTTCTCCTTTCTCTAGGGAAGCCATAGTACTAAACAAAAAAAAACATTTTTCAAAGTGGCACACTTTATCGAGACCCTACGACTATGGAGGTTGGAATATCAAAAATCTGGAATGGTTTAGCATTTCACTTAGACTCAAAAGCTTCTGGTCGGTGCTCAAGAGTAGAGGATTATGGAACAAAATAATTCAAGTTAAATATCTCATTGGACTGTTGACTGCATAGGCACAGTTTCTCAATTCAACGCACATCCTATATATGGAATGACTTTATACGTATCTTTGTTTGGATCATCTGCAAGCTTGGATGGATAGTAGGAAACGATAACAAGACAAAGCTGGGCATTGACCCCATTGTTGGCCTTAATACTTATTTTACATTGTTGTAAGATTTACGGGAATACCTTCTCGACTACAGTATTGCTTTTCTTAGTCAGGCCCGTAATCTAGCTGGAGGGGCTAATGCATCCTCTTACTGGTTATCAGCGGAAGATTTGGAATTGGGTGGTAGATGGAAGATGGAATGGAGTCATTACATTACTGGACTTACTCATGGAGGTATAAGATTATCGGACAGTTTGGATAAGATTCTATGGACGCACAATACAAAAAATGGAGAGGTCACAACTAACCTAACATATGATCTTATCGCCACTTCCCATCTTGAAAAATGTCTGGGATGACATTATAAGCAGTTGTGGCACTGGCATCTGTCGATCAAAATCAAGTGCTTTATATGGATCTGTGTAGAAAATCGTATCAGCACCTGGTACAACTTACTTAAGAAAGGTTGGTCGAGGCCAAACAGGTGTGGTCTATGTAAACAAGGTCCTAAATCTATTAACCACATTTTTGTCTCATGCCCATTTGCATTAGAAGTTCAAGTACAAATGTCCCTTAGGACAGGTTTATCTTTCACTTGGGAGGCTCTATCTCTATTGGATAACATGAGCAAGTGTTTGCTAAAGGATCGTGAGGCACCCCACTTTCCTATTTTCTTCATATGGAACATTTCGCTGGCTAGCAATCGTTGTATCTTCGATGACTTCCTTCTCAGCATTGACTCTATCTGTCATAGTATCTTAGAACATATCAAATCTTATCCTATTACTAAATCAAATCAGTCACGAAGAATCATTGGTCTGGCTCCCCAAAGTGGTTATCCTTTGGGTTTTGTTTTTACGGTGCTGCAAATTCTACATCAGGCGGAGCTGGTGCTGTGCTCTCTATCAGCAATTCGCACTACTTTCATATAAAATTGGGATGTGTGGCAAGCACAAACACCAGAGCTTAATTGCTTGCAATCTGGGCTCTGCTAACCTTTGCAGATACTTTGGGCCTTCCAACTTTTCATGCTTATGGGGACTCCAGGTTATTATCAACTAGGCAAATTATAAGGCTAGCCTTTCGGTTCTCAATCTTGAACACTGGTGTATTCACATCTCAGACATCAAAAACTCTTTCCTCTCATTATTTTTTCAGCATGTCTTTCAGGAGCACAATAAGAGTGTTGACAGTCTATCGAAGGAAGCTCCCCTTTTAAAGGCTGGTAGCCTATCCTTCATGGAATTTTATGAAGGAACTAAAACTGGGGAAGACACCACACAACTCTTTTAAAGAGTCTTTTTTTCATGGTATTGATGGCTTTCTATCTTATTTTTTTAGCCACTCTTAAAATCTAAATAAGAGCATCTCATGACCCCAAGGGTGCTAAGGTTCATGCTAATGCCTAGAGCTTTCCTTCGATATACTACCAAGGCTCTTTATGCTCTCTTGCTGAACTTGCTAGTGATCTTAGAGAGAAGAGTGAATCTCTTTTTATATAACAGATTTCTCTTCTCTATAGCTAGAAGCTCCACTACCCCTATTGAATATGGCTATAGATTATTTTGAACTTTAAAACATACCTCCATTTTGTTAATTTTTGTAACATGGATCACTGGCTTACCTTTCATTCTAGAATATTATGAAACAACAGATTTTTTCTCTTAGAAAAAAAAGATTCCTCTATAGATTTGGGCACATTTTCTTAGGTTGTTGTTAGATCTCGTGAGTTGGTCCTACCGTACGCAACTTTATAACCTTGTGCCAATCTCTTTCACTTATCATAGGTTGACTTGAGAGTGAATGGTAGTCCACACTTTAATAATTAACCAACTACATATTTTGCTTTACTTTAAAATAAAATATTCAAACAAATTCTAAAGTTCTTGGACAAATAAATCATTGTACCAAGATATGGTATATTTAATTTTAAAAATGACTTTTTCTGTTTTCTCTTTGAAAAAGATATACTATCTTACATGATAGAAATACAATGTTTTTTTTTTTTATAAATATATTATTATGTTAAAATAGTTTGTAATATTTAAAAGTAATAATCAATGGTAAATAAAAATGACTTGTTTGCATTGTTTTTCTTTCAAGCATTTTTTTTGCATGAATTAAAAAATTGACACGATATTCCCTTAAATTTTATAAAACAAAATTAATTTATTTAAATTTTTGGAATTTTGTATTTAATAAAAAATAGGAAATCTTTTTAAAATAGATAAAATCTTAGCATATGTATTAATTTACTTGTGTACCACATGAACTCAATCACATATGGATAAAAATTAAAAATTATAATGTGGATCTATAGAGAGAACATTTAGTTTAACTTTTGCTTTTCAAATCTCAATCAATAGGTATCATGTTGCTTTATTTGTTTTTAAGAGATTATGCTTTCGTTATTTTTGTTTTGAGAATTTTAATCAAAAACAACATTTTTGATAAGGTTCTTTTACAAAATCTACTATGTGGATGTGTGATTGGCTGTTTTGAACTTTGACAAATTAAATAATGTGTATTGGGAGAGTCCTTATCTTCACAACCATTAAACTTATTATATCAAAAGATAAATCCCTCTCTATTATTTTTGCAAAGATTAAACTTATTATATCAAAAAGATAAATCCCTCCCTATTATTTTGGCAAAGATTGAGGTTTATCCCTTCATGATAAGGACATTGTCTCACATTATCACCTTCTTACATTGTTTCTTACGTAGTTGAATATGGTCTTGGTAAACAAAAGAGTCCCTTTATTGTGCTTTAGTGTTCCATTCTAATAGCCATGTCCCTTTATTGTGCTTTAGTGTTCCATTCCAATAGCCAAGCATGACTATTGGCACTCTTGGGCACTCTTGGTATGTAGAGGTTATGATTCTTCTTTCCTTTTTTAGTTTGGATATTAATAATTTTCCACCATCTAATATCTCTATTTTTAATCACAGAACAATTATGGATGAGCTTGGTATATAATATCTTAAGTATACTTGGATTTCATTAGGATTGACAGTCTTCCTAAACTTCATCATCATTATTATACTTACTTATAAATTGAGAATGATATTACTGTCACTTTTAAATTATAGAGCTAACTCTCACAACCTTTTCTCTCGTCCTATATAGTTTAGGGTTCATTCTCACCAATAAAGGGTTCAAATCAACCATGAAAAGAGTTGAGACAGGTTGTTGAAATTGGGGTGCTATTACAAGTCCACTGGATCTCAAATCCTCTTACTAAATATGGATGTTTAGAGTAAACAAGCTAGTGCGAGGGGCCATTATTCAATGAAATTTGTCATGGTCATTAGGTCGGGCCAAGTGGTCAAAAGCCTTGATAGCAAGTATGGAAGCACTCACCTCTGAAAAAGGTGGTTCATGCTTAACATTTAAAGTTTAAAGAAAGTGTTTGTGTTATTTGGAATACATATGTTCAATCTTTTTTCTTTCAATTAACACTTGACATTGAATTTCATTCATAGTCTCAAGCACATGCTTCATAAAAAATATAACCCCATGAGATGTTACTTACTTCATCTCAACCTCAAATGTGAATATGAAAGATCGTTTGCTGGATGGAGGGATGGCTCTTGAAACCCTAGCTCTACAAAGATGTTTTTTCACCTCTGGTTCTGTGTGGAGGGTCATTGTTAATGATTCCCTTGTCGTCCATTTGTTGGGTGGTCTTACGGTCTTTTCATTTGACTTCTGAGTGGTAAGTTTCTCCCTGTCTTAGATTTTTTGTCGGCATGCTCGCCTGGTGTTTTATTTATTTTTATTTTTCTCCGCAATATTCTTAGACTTTTCTTCTGGTGCACTATGGGATTTTTACTCGTCGGTTAGTCTTATACTACTGTGAGGTTTCCAGTCTGTCTGGGTTTTTACTGCCGAGAATATTTGTCGGAACACTCCTCTTCTGGATTTGCGAAACCCTGCTTTCTTTATTGTGGCTCTGATTTCTTTGAGGGGTTTTTGGGGTGGTTTCACTGCATGTGTTTTGCGGTGGCTCAAGAGTCAAGCCTGTTTCTTAGCAGGCCCAGTAACAGCCTGACTAAAAAAGTGGGAACGTGGGGGCTTTGTCTGTTATGTATTTTCTTGTTGTCTCTGGTAGTGAGGCGTGGATTATCTGTCTGTTGATGTGTTTGTTGTGGTGGGATATTTTATTTCCCTCTTTTTGGACTATTCGATGACGTTCTCTTCTTCGGTGGTCGTATGTTAGGGTATGGCGCTATCCTCGGGTCGAACTTACAGTTTCCGGGCAAACCCTAATGTCCAGATTCACTGCACGCCTTTGTCTTTGCATGATGGTGTGGGTGCACATGTGTCAGGTGAGGATTCTTCTAAACTCGTGAAGGCTGGGGTTTCTTCCACGTTGCATGGTCGTTGTGATGACATGGGGGAGGGCAATTTTTCTGTTGTTGGTAGGGCACGTCGTTAGCCTTCCAAGTCTTCTTCGGTTCCATCGTATCTCTTGTTTGAGAAGGTCAAATTCGGGCGTCTGGTTTGCGTTCTTGGTCGGGATATCACCCTTGAAATGGTGACAACACTTTCTCAGCGTGCACTCATCGGACGCTTTAAGTATGTGAAGCTCACACAACCGTAAATTCAGGCCTAGGTCAAAGAGACATGGAAGCCTATCCTAAATTCCATCCCAAAGGTTGTCTCTCTGGTTAATGGATGGGTTTTGTTTAAGTTTTTGTCAGTTGACGATCGCGCCTCTATTGAGTCTCAATACTGGATTTTGGGATAGGTTCCCTAGTGTTAGGTCACTGGATTGTGGGTTTTGATTCGAGCACTTCGAAGGTGGTCCATCATCACCTATGGGTTCTCCTCTCAGACTTCCCTATTCAATGTTGGAATTTTCGTGGTTTTATGGCGGTGTCGAATTCTATCGGTAGTTTTATTTTGATGGAGGAAGATCGTCTTTTGGGCAGTGAACATTTTATGTCGTGTGTGCTGGTTGACATTGATCTCTTTGATGGCTTACCAACATAATTGGAAATTATCTAGGATGTCAGTTCATTTATTCAACGCCTCGACTACTAGAAGGTGGCATTTTGGTGCCATTGGTGTCGCGAGCCCGGACACTCTAAGGTACATTGTCCCCATAAAGGCCAGACCCTGGATGTTGTTGTTTGTGAGGATGGATTTTTGTCTTTTGTTGCTAAGGACATCAGCTTTCCTATCCCTCTCGACAAACCTTTGGCCTTGGCCTTCGTTGGTAAGTTTGCTTCTAACGTCCCCTTGTTATTAAAGTTCATTGCGCTGGTTGACATTATTGATTCTTTGTACTTATTGGATGCTCCTTATGTTTCACCTCCTATTGTTTTGGTTGGCCTAGATCGTATTGTATTTTCTCATGAAGAGGTGCCATTGTCTTCTAACAACCCTTCCCTGGATTTTACTGTTGGGGACTCTTTGGATTTTTATGAGGTGGGAGGGTTACCATCTTCATCCCTGATTCCTCCTCAACTGTGTACTCAGCCGAGCAGTTCTCTTGATATATCCTTGTCTCTGTCGCCCATTCCTGATTGTTCGAAAGGTGTATTGGTGTCCTCCTCTCTGTTGGTTTTGGATGGCCCTCCTATGTCACCTCATCCTGGTCATCCATATACCCCGGTTCCTACTTTTGCTCTGGTGGAATCATCTGTTGTTGAGATTCTTCTGCCTCCTTTAGCAAACAGGGGGTTCGTTACTGTTCAAAAAAATAAGAAATCTACTAGGGATATACGGGGTATAAAGGATGTTATGCGTGAACAGTCCTTCATAAACCCTGTGGTGGTTCCTCTCTCTTCTTGTGGATTGTTTGATTGTTCATTGAATTCCCCCTCTCGGGCCCTTAGAGCAAGCATGGCCTCTATGGAGGTTATCTAATGAACATGCTCTCTTTCAGCATTTGTGGTTTGGGCAGGGCCCCTAAGCGCTCTGCATTCAAATGAATGTTGGATAAGACATGTTCGGCTATCATTTTACTTCAAGAAAGTATGTCTTCGAGTGTTGTTGTGTGTGACTTTTTTCTTAAGCTACGTACGGGTTGGTTTGTGTGTGCTTTGGACGCTTGTGGTAATTCTAGTGGATCTATGGTAGGGTAGAACCCATTACTGGTCGAGCTGAAGGATTTTCATTTATGTGCAGCGTTATTGCTTAAAGGTAGGATCAAGGGTTTTGGTGACCCAATTCATGTGTTGAATATTTACAGGGCATATTCTTAAAGAGAGACTTTCTGGGATCATATTAAGGTGGATGGCATTCTGCAACTGCCTAATCGTTTTCTTGGGGGTGATTTGAATTTCACTTGGTCTGCTGACGAGGCATGGGGGTGTGGCAGACTGATTGATCCCTTGACATATTATTTTCACTCTTTATTTGATGAGGTAGGAATGGTGGATGTCGAGCCGGGTTTTTTGTCTCCTACTTGGTCCAATGGTCGGATCGGTGGTGCATTGCAAAGTGACTTGACCGATTTTTTTTATCTCTGATTCCTTGTGTGTTTCTTTGGGCCGCTATAGAGGTTAGCACTTTTCTTCGGGTTGTTCTGATCATATAACAGTCATTCTTCAATTGGATTTCAACCTGAGTAAAGCTTTGTATCCCTTCAAGTTCAATCCAACTTGGCTATCAGTGGTTAATTTTAATTCTTTGGTTACGACTGAATGGGCAAAGTTGAAGCTTGAGGTCCCTCCTCACTTGTCCCCTATCTATGCTTTGATTTTCAAATTATCGAAGCTTAGGCAGATTGTTAGTAATTGGGAGATAAAGGTTAAAAAAATGGAAGATGAATCTCTTTTGTGTATTGAGCATGAGATTAGTAGGTTGGAAGCTATTTAGGTTGCAGACCCTTTTAGACCTGGTAGAACTGAGCATTTAAAATCTCTTTTTCATCAGAAATAGTCTATCTTGGATCATAAGGAGGAGACTCTTCGTCAGAAGAGTCGTGCCATTTGGTTACGATCCGAGGATGAAAACTCAAAGTATTTCCATTCTTATGCCAATTATCGAAGACTCTCCAATTCTATCTCGGAATTTTAGGATGGTTCGGTACAGTGTTGCACTGATCAAGATACTCTCAAATCCAGTGCTTCCTCTTACTCCTCTGGACTTGATAGGGATCCCAAGACTACTATTATTACTGATCAATTGGATGTGATTAAACTCTATCCGTCCATGTTCTCGATGGAGGATTGTGTGTTACTGGAGGCTCTTATTTCCTTGTTGGAGGTTGAAACTACTCTTAAGGCCTTCGCCAAAGATAAAATCCCTAGGCCTGATGGCTGGACGTCTGAATTTTATCTTCACTTTTTTGCATTGCTTGGTCTTGAAATTGTTAATGCCATTGAAGATTCTAGAACCTCTAGACTTATCCCGGATACCCTCAATACCACCTATCTTACCCTCGTACCCAAGGTGGATAGACCCACTAATTTTGCGGAGTATAGACCTATTGCTCTTTGTAATCTATTGTACAAACTTATTTCCCTCTTCGACTTTGTGGTCCTCTAACCTATTCTCTACGAGATACCACAAGGTCTACCTAGAATATCTTCATATTCATACATACTTCTAATGTGCTCTAGGTAGGGTGATCTCTGTTGAACAATTTGGTTTCTTGCATGAGAGGCAAATTCTTGATGTAGTTGGAATTGTTCAAGAATCAATACATTCTATAAAGCTTAAGAAACTTTCTACTATGGTCCTCAAATTAGATTTCCAAAAATCTTATGACAACATGGATCGCTCCTTTCTGCATTTGTTCCTCCTCTAGATTGGCATCCCTCAACTCACTCAATGGATAATGTCCTGTGTCAACTCTGCTTCATTTGTTGTTTTGGTAAATGGTTCCCCTACCTCCTTTTTCAAAGGTTCTCATGGTATCCTCCAAGGTTGTCCCTTATCCCCATACCTCTTCCTCCTCATTATTGAAGGTCTGAGTTTACTTCTTTGTCGTGCACTGGAAACAAAAGAAATTAATGGGTGAAGGTCTCGGGTACTATTACTGTCTCTCATACCCTTTTGTTGATGATATCATTATCTTTGTTGCTAGGTCTTTTGATGAGTGGGTTATCATATAAAAAGTTGGCAAACCTGTTCTGTGGTGCTGAGGGTATGACCTTCAGTCTTGGTAAATCTTGCTTTCATCAGTACGGGGTAGACAATCAGACAATTTGTGACATCAAGGACCTTTTCTCTGTTCAGTGCAAGCATCTCGAGAAGGGTTTCATGTATCTTGGCTTCCTGCTTCGTCCTAATTCCTGTTGAAGATCTGACTGGGACTGGTTGGTAAAGAAAGTCCACTTTCGTATTAATCGATGGTCTTCAAAATAACTTTCTTTGGGTGGTCGTTTGACCTTGGTCACCTCTATTTTACAATCATTGTCGATTTCTTGATTTGGCTTATTTCGCATCCCACTGTGTATTTTAGAACATCTTTGTAGTTTGTTCTTTCGCTTCCTTTGGAGGGGCACTCGGGATGCCTCAAAATATCACTTGGCTGACTGAAAGACTTTATCTATGCCAAAGAGAAGGGGTGGCTGGGGCATAAAGCACATGGTCTTATTCAATACTACTCTATGTGCGAAGAGTCTTTGGTGTGGTCTGATGAAGTCAAATCTCTGGTGTATGATCATCAAATATAAGTATCCAAGGTGTTTTCCTATTGATTTATTGATGCTTAATACAAATGGATCTTCTTGTAGTGCCTCGATGGTTTGGCATAGTTTATGTTCGACCCTCCCTGTCATCCTCCGAGATCTTCGTTGGCATGTTGGCAGGGGCACCAATATCATGCTAGGTGTGTCATTGATTGTGGGGGTTGCTAATTGGAAGTTCTCCAATAGTTTGTTAAACTGCCTACGGTAAAAAAAACTTATCAGTTCTTAGGCAAGTTTTGACAGATGTTGGGGATTCCCCATCGACTTGGATGACTGCTCACTCTTTGGGAATGTCTGGATCGGATGCTTCAGAATGGAATATTTTAATTGCAATTTTTTTGGAGGCGAGCATTTTTTTCAATGATCTTTCAGAATCTTTAGTCCGGGTGGGAAATAAAGCTGACGTGTCTATCACAGCTTGTCTGGCATATGACTCTTTATTAAACTCCATGTTTCCTTACCAATCTATCTGGTGGCATTCCATACTATGGAGATTGAAGGTTCCTCTCAAGGTGAAATGTTTCTTATGGCTTGATTTGAACAAGAAGATTCTTACTTGGGATTCTCTCCAGCGATGGGGCTTTCAAGGCCCTAGCTGATGCTCTTTCTGCCTTTGTGATTTGGAGACTGTGGACCATATTTTCTTGTCCTGCCCTTGGTTTCGATGCTTGTGGATGCACTTATGTGATATGCTATCTATTCAGTGGTCTTGGAGGGTAGGACGTTTCTCGGTTTTTATTCTCCATATTCATGAACACTTGGCTATACCTCTTGAGATGGGGTTGTTATGTATCTGGGAAACCTGGCGTATGAGAATTTTTTTCATCTTTCAGGCGATCCCCATTGATATGGTACACATTATTTTTAAAATTGTGTCTGGGTCTACTAGTTTTATGCCAGTTAAGCGACCTCGTCCACGTCATATTGTTTATCCTCAGCTGTTTGTGGATGATTGTATTGGATTTTTTGATGGGGTCGAACAAAACAGTTGCTGTGGTGTGGGCATGGTCATCAAAAGTGCAACAAATCATTTCTTTCGTCTGTGTATGAATGCTGGTAGTGGATCAAACACTCATGTAGAACTGTTGGCTTTATGGGGTCTTCTTTTATTTGCTAGTGTTTAAGATATTGGTTTGAAGTTGATTATGGGTGACTCTCGTACTATCATTGATTAGGCTATGAATCGCCAACAACTTCAATCTTTGGTTCTTCAACCATGGATGGTGCGTGTCTGGACCTTACTTGATATTCTCTCTCCTCTACCTTATCAACATATTTATTGAGAATACAACACCCAGGCGGACATTCTGTCCAAACGTGGGATTGATATGCGTCTGGGATTGATCAACTGGCATGAGCTATCTTCCGGAGTGATCATTGCTGAAGGATATCTGTCTTGTCCATGAGATTGCTTGTGTTGCTCTGGATGCCTTTGTTGGTTGTTTTGATTTAAGGCCGTGGAAGGATTTTATATGGTTTGATCAGATTTTTTTTAGTCACTACTTTATGGACTCTCGTCTCCTTGGACCTTTCGGATTGAAGAACTTTAATACTTGTTTTTTGGACTGTTTAAAGTCTTTATGGCTTTTGTTGTTTGGTGATGGATATCATGTAGACTTGCTTATGTTACAGTTTTGATCATTTTTTCTCGATCTGGTTTGGGATGCTTACTGCGCAATTTCTCTTTATAAGTTTGTATCAGCTATTATTTTCGACATAGCTTTATCCTAATATAAAGTTGTCTTTTCCTTGCGAAAAAGATGTAAATATAAACAACTTTTTTTAGGTCATAAGTTTTAACTATAGTGAATCTTAATGTTTTTATTACTTTTTTCTTCCTATTTCACCAACTCTTCAAATTCAATTTTAATATTCTCATTTTAATTTTTTCCTTTATTTTTCAAAATTACAACTCTTCAAATTCAATTTCAATATTTTTATTTTAATTAATTTTTCTTTATTTTTCAAAATTACTATAATTATAATTTCGATATAAATTAAACATTAATGCACGGAGTCGGCTTTTGAACCGACCATTTGCACCAATTGGACGACCGCGCTCACGTGAGCGGTCACGTCCGACGACCGTGGTCGTCCGATCGATGCAAATGGTCGGTTCGAAAGGGCCAGCCTTAATGCACGGCTAATCGATCCTCTCCCCCACATATTTATAAAAAAATAACAATAACACAATTTATTAAAATTTTATAATGTCTTAGAAAAATAATTAAATAATTTAACCTCAATCTTTTTCAATAGAGGACACGTGTTTACTCCTATATTCTTATTGCCACCCTATTTCAAGACACATCAAATTGAGATAACGTGAGATTTGCAAATGATTGTAAGTTTAATGAATTATAAATTATATTCAACTCATAATTGAGTGATATTTATCAATATAAATGTTTTTTTATGGATAAAGTGGGATACAATAAAATACAACATGAGTACACAATATGAGTGATATATATCAATATAATGTTTTCTATGGATAAAGTGGAATATAATAAAATAAAACATGAGTACACAATATGAGTAAAAATTTGTAATATAAAAGGGTTACTAACATGTCTGACCTTGCGTCGAGGGATTTAAATAGAAAATATTAACATGGCATGATTAGGCCAAAATTTTTATATTATTAATTTTTTATTTATAAATATTATTTTTTATGTTTTTTTTTTTTTACAAAAATGATTATGATATTAAAGAGTCAGCCAGAAAGAGCTGGAAAAGATCCTAGAGACATCAAGATACCTATTCTATGCTTCCTTCGGTTAAACACCCGTCACAGGAGCTAAGGAGGTGTTTCAATTTTTACAATCGAATTGATAACCAGTTCATTGAGACCAACAGCAATGGATTTATTTGCTGCGAGATCTGCCAGTGCATTTAACTCCCTTAGAATGTGGAAGAAATGGATTTTCCTAAACATTTTGATTTTGGATTGAATTCTCTTAATCAGCCTTGCAGTTCTTTCATTCTTACCATTTTTTCCTCCGTTCATGGCCTGAATAATTAGTCTAGAATCGTCGAAGACCATAAGCTCTTTCACCCCTTTCTTTTGTAACTGGTTGAGTCCTTGCAAGAGCCCGTATGCTTCAGCGATGTTATTGGTGTTAATTCCAATATTCCAGTAGTATTCGATCTCGACATTTCCTCCCGTATCAATTACAATTCCTCCTCCTCCTGCTCTTCCCGGATTCCCTTTGGAAACTCCGTCAAAAAACAGTTTGAAAATCTTCCTTTCTCTAAGCCAGTTTTCAAATTGGGTCTTGTCCATCCTGATGTCCCAATCCTCCAATTTTTTTCCTTTCTTTGGACGTGCAGCCGGAATGTTGAGACTTTGCATCCAGACTTTTTCATTTTCAGTCAATTTTCCATTATTACTTGGAATGTTTGAATTTCTAACCACTTCCCCATGTAAAGCAATTGCTTTGACAGCAGTCTTCCATTCTGGCTGAGTCTTGTTTTGAAAAATTCTTTGATTTCTCTCGTTCCAGATGCACCAACATATAATTTTAGGGATTTTCATCCAGCAAGCTTTCACTCCGTTTTTTTTTTTCCAATTCTCCCTGATAACATTTTCCCCAATTGAGATAACAGCTTTGAATATTGTCCGGTAGGCTCATCTCATCACCCCAGTGTTTCAGCACCTCTCTCCACACAGAGACAGCGTACGGGCATTTAAAAAAAATATGGTTGATGGTTTCAAAATCTTCAGCGCAGAGGGGGCATCGAAAAGCCCCAACGATCCCCCTTTTCTCCAGATTCTCTCCAGTTAGTATTTTCCCATGCAACAACGTCCAGTTGAACAGATCTATTTTTGGCAATGTCCGGGAATTCCACAGGCTGTTCCACGTTTCTGGGTTTCCTGGCACATTATAATTTGCACTGAATCTTTGATAACCTTTTGCGATTGAATACTTGCCAGAGATCATTCCCCAGCCATGTTTGTCCTTCGTGAGCTTTTCTAACGGTGCCAGTCCAGCCAAGTGATTTAGCAACATTTTTTTTTCATTGTTTAAATGTGCAGGGCAGTTTGGCAGGCTCCATCCTGTCCAGCGATTTGAGTCTGCATTCTCCCAGGATGATATATCCCAAAGCGAATTGAGACCCTGCGCTGACATCCAAGTCTGCAAACGAGGGAGATGTGGGGGACTTTGGCCAAGAATCACGTCGTGCCACAGTCTAGTTCGTTTCCCATTTCCCGGGATCCAATGAAACTCAGTTTTGAAGTGGGGCAGCGCCTTCTTACAGATGTGAAAGATTGGAGATCCATTCTTTATCTCACGATTCTCATCCAAACATCTTAATCTTGGTCCCGGAAAATATTTACAATTTAGCACCCGGCTACTCCAGGAAGGTTTGGGCCCAATCAAATTCCAGAGCAGCTTAGCTCCCATAGCTAAGTTTTGGGTCCTCAAATCTCTGATTTGGAGGCCACCCTCAGACCATGGCAGTTTGATGGTTTCCTAGCTTACCAAGGCAAATTTTTTCCCCCCTCCATTGTTTCCACCCTGCCAGAGAAAATTTCTCATCAGAGTTTCTATCTAGTTTATTATTTTGAGTGGAGCCAGTAGTAAGGTGCTTTGATAGAGCAAATAGCTGTTCAAGACAGCTTTAATTAGAACCACCTTCCCGGCCAGGTTAAGCCAGATCACCCCCCAACCCTTGATTTTTCTTTTGATTTTTTCAACAATTGGTCTCCAGGCTGAACTCTTTGAGTTGGTTTTGAAAATGGGGACCCTGAGATAGTTGAAGGATTCCCAGGTGACATCCCCGTCCATATTAAGGACCCTGGTTATTTCTAGCATTTCCCTGGGATTAATGTTCCAGCCATAGATCTTGCTCTTCCTGAGATTGATTTTACTGCCGGAGACTTGGCAATAGCGATTCATTTCATTCTTGAACCGACGAGCTATTATTTGGCTGGCTCCTCCAAGCAAGATGGTGTCATCCGCGAATTGCGCGTGGTTGATGTCTTTTGTTCCTCTTGCCATCCTAATACCTGAGAGTTCCTGATCATTCCTGGCAAATTCCAGTTGGAAACTTAAGGCTGAAGCTTGAATGGCGTACAGCAGGGGGGACAACGGACAACCTTGCCTCAGACCTCTTGAGGCTTGAAAGAAGGGCCCGACTCTTCCATTTACGAGCGGAGCTATCCATGGGTTGCTGATACAGGCTTTAACCCAAGAGATAAATTCAGGAGCAAATCCGAATTTCCTCATTACCTGGAGGAGGAAAGGGTGGCTGACTCTATCAAAAGCATTTGCTAAGTCGAGTTTTACCACCATACCTTTGTCTCCATTCTTCTAGCTGGAGTGAATAGCTTCTTGAACTAAGATGATATTATCCCAGATCTTTCTACCTTTTACGAAGCCACCTTGGTTCTCCAGGATTAGATAAGGCAAGATATGTTTTAGTCTGTTAGCCATAATCTTGGTGATGATTTTATAGCCTATATTACATAGGGAGATAGGACGGAACCTGTCAAAAGACTTGGTTTCCTTCTCTTTGGGGATTAGAGCCAGGAAGGTGGAGTTCGTGCTGCCACCAATTTTGGTACATCTCTGGGATTTTCTGACCATTTTGAACAAATCAATTTTAATAATATTCCAGCAGAGTTTGATGAAATTGACATTGTAGCCGTCAGAGCCCGGTGCCCTGTCATCCTCCATACCATCTACAACAATCTTGATTTCCTCCAACATGATCAGCTCCTTCAAAGTATCATTATCTTTATTTTTGACAGCGTTGGGGATGAGGTTTAGTAGATCGGCATCTTCACTAACGGGCTAGGCCGTGAGCAATTCACTGAAATGCCTGGCAGCTTCCTTCTTAATGTCTTCGAATTGATTAATTGTCCTGTCATTAACTTGAATCTCATGCACGTGGTTGATATTTTTTCTGGCCTCAACGAATTTATGGAAGAAACCTGTGTTTCTATCTCCATCTTTCAGCCACTTGCAGCGTGACTTCTGCCTCCACCACTCTGATTCTTCTTTGCATGCTGCGTGGAGATTCATTTGCAAGCTGGTCTCAAATTGAATATCAGAGACAGCCACCGTTTTATTTTCCATGCTGGTTTGGTGGAGTTCCAGCTCGTGGGCGGCTTGGGTTTTTTTTGAGTTGGGGGTGGGGATCAATTTGGCCCAAGTTTTCAGAGCTTTCTTCAATCTCCTTAATTTCTCCTCCCAGACGTAGAAGGAGGATCCGGTAACCGGGGGAGCCCAAGAATTCGCTACGATTTGAAGGAAATCAGAGTGAGAAGCCCACAAAGGGTTGAATCTGAATGGAATTCACCCCGGGTTCTTATCCGACACCATCTCAAGGAGGATGGGCTTGTGATCTGATCCTCCAAATGGTAATATTTTGGAGGAAAGATTCAGTCCAAGAAGGAGGAAGGTGTCCTGAACAAGGAAGCGGTCTAGCCTGACAGCAATGTGCCCAGGCCCAATCCTTTTGTTATTCCAAGTGTAATTTCCTGAGGCGGGCTTAACATCCATAAGGTCCCATTCCGACATAGTATCTTCAACGATTTCTCTGATGGGGTCTCTGATCAGCGAGCCCCCTCTTTTTTCATCTTGGTTGAGAAATATGTTTAGATCCCCTGCCAGAATTACGTTACCTAATAAATTGCTTCTTTCCTCCCGGAGAATTAGATACACTTTTTTGCAGCGTAAGAATTAGGTGCATAAATGTTGAAGAGTCTTACCAGCGTATTCGTTTCTTTTTGCCTCAACAGTGTGAGGATCCAGGAAGAGCTGTACTTGATATCAACAGCTTCGTATTTCTTGTCATCCCATAGAGTTCCAATGCCTCCGGAGGTACCCCTTGAGCTGATAGCGGCTTTGCCTCCTTTTTTCCAAAATTTCTGACTTACATAGAGGAATGTATCTTCCTCCATCTTGGTCTCCTGGATCAGCAAGATGTCCGGTTGATGCAGAGAGATTAGATCTAACATAGATTCTTCCTTGCTTTTGCTACCGAGACCTCTGCAATTCCAGGAGAGGAATTTCATTATTTACATTTAGAGATCGATGGCATCCCTTTCTGGGCATGCCCTTGCTGACGGGTGTTTCTCGTGTTCTTTAGCAGTTTTTCCAAGGTAAGCTGGGATCCTTGCAACTTATCCTTATAGGTCGCTTGTTCGCTTGCTTCTTTCTTGGATTTCCTCCCTTTTGTTTTGGTCAGTCTTGGGGTGGTCAACTCTATTTCCCCTTCTTCTTCTTCTTCTTCTTCTTCTGATTCAGTTTCTTCCTCCGACTTCCCCATGCTTTCTGATTCATTGGTCATTGCTGGTTCTTTATCATGATCTGTGGCTTGTTGGTCCAGGGGAGCTACTTTTGGTTCTTTGCTATCTCCACTACTTGATTTCTCTTCTGCCTCAATGGTTTCATCCGCTTGGTTCATTAGTTTCTTTGAGCTTAGGGGTTTCTTGGGATCCTTCAAGAGGAATAGATCTAACTTCTTTGTTGCTTTCACCCTTCTTAGAGGTCTCCCCATCTTGATTTTTAGTTCTTGATCTATTAACCTTTTGCCAACCTTCCGCTTTATCCTTTTGGGGTTCCGGTTTTTTGGGGCAATTCTGGATGAAATGCCCATATTCTTGACAGCCTCTGCATTTGAACGGAAGCTGTTCGTAGTCGAGCTTTTGGAAGTGGGACCAGTTCCCCACTAAAAGTTTTAGAGCCTCTGGTAGACCAGCTTCCAGATCCACCTCAACGCATATTCGAGCGCATGCGTATTGGTCCTTTGGACTAGCCATATCAATGTATTTCCCCAGTGCGGTCCCTATAGCCTGTAGGGATTTAGGATTCCAACAGTGCATGGCAAGGTTGGGTAATCTGACCCAGACTGGGACAGCTTTGGGGGTGTCAGCCTCGGGATCGAAATCCGGGGTCCACCCGTTGAGGTAGAGGCCCTGCGGTCCCATGAAATAGGGCCCGTTCCTGAAGATTAAGTCTTTATCTTCCTTAGATTCGAAGTCGAACAGAAATAATCCTCTTCCAACAGAGTATGATGCTACATTTTTGGTTATTAGGGGTCTCCAGTTTCTTTGGACCTAGCTGTCCGTGGTTTTTGGCGAGGGCTAGAGGCCCGTGAATTGCCCAATTAGAGCTCGGTCTGCCAAGGAGAGGGAAACCCGCATAGTTTCTTCTGGAGGGAGAGCAACTTCAGGGACATCTTCAAGTCTTTTGATGAATTTCAGAGGTATTCCTTTGCCCGATCATTTAGCCTGGGAGGAGATGAGCTGGTTGAAGGCCTCTGAGCGTAGATTCGATGGCGTACCCATCGGTCTGCCCCACCAGCGATCCAATCCAGCCTAAGAGCACATGGGGAGGGACCACTGCCCACCACCAGCGAGTGCAAGCTGCAGACAACCTACAAATCTTTCTCCACGCTGCAAGATCTCACTACTATCCAGTAAGCAGCTCGGTCCAGCACAGATCTTTCGATCTGCATGCAGCAATCCCACGCTGGATCGATCCCAAAAGTGAAGATCGAGGCAGAGCCGAGCAGGTTCAACACCAATCCTGGTCCTGCAATCAAATTTTCAGTGGCCAAACGTGATGCTCCCGCATTTTATCTATCAAAATATTATTTTTCATGTTAAAGATATATATTATATATTTAATTTATGTGAAATTTGATTTTAGTTTAAGTGATAAAATATTTTTTTATGAATTTATAAATTAGAATTATGAAAATATGTATACTTCATATATGATTTGAGAAATGTTTACATAAAAGTTAAAAGATGCTGATTATTCAAAGTTTATAAATTGATAAAATTTTCAATTTTCTTATCAAAGGGATGGATCGATGTTGATATGTATTTTATCATATTAAAAATATTAAATTTTTTATATTTAAATTATTGTAATTGAAAATCTTTTAAGAGATGAAGAGGCAAGTTATTTAAACAACTATAAACATGTCATTAAGTTTTATGGAAGTATGCATGAATTTAATTGATTGAGTGAGAAGACATTTTAAAAAGAGCATGCACAAATCTTAATTGACTTGATTAAGTTAAAGACATTTCAAAGAAAGAAAGAAAAAAGTCAAAAGAATAAATATGCAAATTTTAAAAATTTATAATAAAATAAAATAAAAACAATAATAAAGATATATATTTATAAAATTATAACTTACTAAGATTGAAATATATTTTTACTCATCATAATCACATTTAAATGTTTTTTTTTTCATTAGGAAAGATGCCAACACCCCCTATTCAAGAGAATCAAGGTATGACCCAAATTACATAATCTAGTCAATCATTACATAGGAGCTCAACAAGAGCATCATGTCACTTACGATAATTAAACTTGGGTAGGAAGGGTAACAATCATTCCCCCCAACCACCCAAACTACATCCAATGAACAATCATAATTAAATGTTTATAGACATTCTTTTTGTTGAACAAATATAAATACTCTATATTAGCCTAAGAAAAATATAGAAAGTTCTATAGTTGGTTGTTCACAGTGAATCCTAACAAATAATAAAAACAAAATATAGCATGCACAAACCTCAATTTACTTAACTAAGTTAAAACACATCTTAAAGAAAATAAGACAAAAGATTAAAAGTGTAAAGTTCCAAGATCTCTAACATAAAAAGGCAACAATAAAAATACATATTTATAAAAATAGAACTCAATGAAATTGAAATATATTTTCACTCATCATAATCATAATTAAATGGTCAATGACATTTTTTGTTAAGCAAATCTAAAAACTTTACGTTAAATTGAGAAAGATATAAAGAGTTCCATAGCTAGTTGTTTGTAAGGGAAACTTGACCAACATTAAAACAAAATATTAGAGTTTGTCACCACTTTAGTTTTAAAAGCGCTCAAGTCTAAACTACAAATCACAGACACCTGTGGACCTATCTAATAGATTTTCAAAACTATAATTACTTTTATTAAACAAAAGCTTGACACAACCAAAGACATAAAAGCAAATATCTACATAAAGTAAACTATGTACATAAGTCATCATCATAAAAAATTGAAATAAGTGGCACCTTAGAGGCGGAGGCTAAAGGAGTGTCGTCCATTGCTCCAATTTTGGTTCTAGAATGACCAAATGTTGCTTTGACATTCAAATTGATTTGAGCTTACATCTATCTATAATGCTCTTGCAACTTGTCCAATTGGAGAAGGATCTCCTTTTTTTCCTCCTCATGTTCCAAGAGCACTTTCACTAACAAGGATTTAATTTTCCAGTAGAGCCATATTGTCTTGAAGAATTTTGTATCTCGAGTCCTATACTTGCCTAATTCAGAAGCCATGGAGAAATATCCTGGTAGATGTCCTCCTCCTTGGTCACCTCCTTCCCCTACTTCACCCATTCCTCAGCCTTTGCAATTTCCCTCTAAATCCTTGCAAGAATTTGGCAAACTCGTGGAGTCCTCCACCTCCAACATCACCTTGGGACAATGGCTAAGCCCCATTCCCCTTTGTCCACCTCCGCTCCTTGCATTTCACTCATTAATAACCATGGTGGATAACAAATCCAAATGTTTATTGGCAATCCCAAGCACAGCTTGATCTTGGCGTCTTTGACCTTATAAACAACACAAAGCTCTTGCTTCTCATAAACCCTAAAAAAGACGAGAACAATAAACTTCAACCCCAACTTGCTTTGGATAAAAAAGGAAACAACCATGAATTGAGGTGGCGAATTTCCCCAAACTTGCATGCTTTTACCAGCATTGCCTCCAACTCAACCCTTCATTTTGGTCTTGCCTTCGTACTAAGGATGCAACCTCTGCAAGGGCATGAGATATGCATCATCAGAGGAACCATAATGTAGTCTCTACCACAGTCCTCCCACACATCAACCATTAAACTTGTGCATGTCTACCTCTAAGTGGTAATTTCCTTAACACCATGTATCATTTGCATGAGTGTTAGCGATGAATTCTAGAGGGTTCGCCTCCTCATCCCATTCAGATCCTATCAATCGACTTTCCATGTGATCCATCACCCAAATCAAGTGAAATATTCATAGACATTAGAAATGATTAAAATTGGAATATAAATATAAGAAAGTAAAAAATAAAAAAATAAATCAATACATGTTTTCTCCAATATCTTCCCCCACCCTCAAAAGAGGGTGAGGAAGAGGGTGAGAGTGAGGGTGGGTTGAGAAGTTATTTTAGGGTAAGGGTGAGGGTGAAGGTGGAGGTGGGTGGAGAACCAATATCTTTCCCACCCTCACATAGACACACATATGGGGTGAGGTTAGGGGAATAGATACTGAAGAAAACACATAGTAATAATTCTATAAAATCCTTTCGATATAATTTCTAAATTTTTGATTTACAAAATCATTATTCAAATTAATTAAATTATTAGGATAAACTCAAAATCAGGTTGTGACCATAAATTATTAAAAAGATCATAATTATAGATATAACATTTATTTATAATAACATTAATGCTCATAAAGTATATTTATGACATGTATAAATATGTAAGTGTTTTGAATTGCAAATATGAAGTCACATGTTGAAAAACCACTAAAACTTAACAATCTCCTAAGAGTATATGCAACAATATGCAAGCTACATTTACCAATAACTCATAGGTCACATAGTTAACTTCACTATTGTGTGTAGATGTAACCTCCCCACACATTAACACATGTTCCCACTAACTATTTTTCAATAAATATTTGTAAACCTCACTCATGTCTATACCAAATTAAGAGAAAACATATCCCAAAAAATACACATATATATTTAAAAAAATTAACTTAACCACATAAAATATGAATCCAATGTATACAAATACATATTTATTAAAATTTAAATTTAATATACTTTTGATTTCGAAAACTTATAAAAATGAATATCTGAAATTACAAGAGAGAGATATATATATATATAGAACCGTTGGCTTTACACATTTTAATTATATATAGAATCAAATTTGGCTTAATCTATATTAATTGTAAAATATTTTTTAAAATTAAAACTGTCTTGACTCTTGATTTATATGTGCTAGGAGTCATCATAACTAGATGCTCAAGGACAGAGAGCTTCTTTATTAGAGACAAATAACTTGTAATAAAGTGTGAAGAATAGAGATTACATGTGAATGATTTAATGGTCAATTCTTCTTCAAAATGACCCAGCAGTCTTGTGAGAAGAACAGTAATTGTCCATTCTCCATTTTTTTTTAAACAAGTCGTTGGAGATAAGGACAAGACATACCAAATTTCTTGTGGGTAAGGTTGGATCTAAAATTGGATGGGGCATTTCAGTGGAGGAGGATGTAATTATGAGAGCAGCAGGTACATGGCACATTTTATCAGAGAAGGGTTGTTATATTTAAGGCTTCGCTTCAACAGCAGAGCAATGTGTTAAAGCCTGATCTACTCCTAACGTTCAACTATTTTCTGGTCATATATCCATTCCAGAGAAAGCTATGCGGCAGCAGGAGGCAGAGAAGAAGGGCTCAAAAAAATTCAGGGAAAATGATGGGGAGTCTTCTGACATCATTCTGCCTGGACTACCCAATGAGATTGCATTGGATTGCTTGGCCAAAGTTCCAAGGTTAATGCATCAGCAGCTCTTAGCAGTCTCCAAGGTATGGAAAACTGTTTTATCCTCCCAAATTCTTAGCTGGAATTCATCATCAGAAGGGCTTCCGAAAGACCATTTGTATGTAAACTTAATGTTCTCTGCAATTGGGGATGAGAGGTTTTATGCCTGGAACCTAGTGAACAGGACCTGTTTGCCTCTGCCCATATGCCCCATTAATGTGACATGCGCTAAGTTTGTTGTGAGCAGAGGGAGGCTTTTTTCCATTGGGGGATTGGTGAACTCTGCCACTTCACCCGATGTGTGTGCATATGACCCGTCCTTGAATAGGTGGGAGTCCCTTGCACCCCTCAAGCTTCCACGGTACGAGCCTGCAGTTGCTAGTATTGGGGGAAAGATTTATGTTATGGGTGGTTGTATGGAATCTTCAGACTGGGCAGAGGTTTATGATCCTGAAGTGGGTCTGTGGACTTCTTTGCCTATTCCTTCGTCGGAGTTCTTGAATGATGGATTTTGTAGGGACTGTGCTGTGGTGGATGGTAAGCTCTATGGGATGTGTTATGGGGGTTTGGGGTTTGTTTTTGATCCCATTTTGTCCACGATCAAAGCAGTCAGCAGCGGCGATCCTGTTGAGAGAAGCCACTGTCATGGCATCCAAGTTCTTTTTTCAACCTGGAAGAAACTGACCCAAAAAGCAGCAGTCGTGAAAGGCATTCTTTTCGCTTACCTTGAAGGTAAAATCAGGGGGTATGATTTTGAGCACAATACATGGCTAGCCTTGCAAGGCACTGGAAAGCGTTTGCGAAATGGGTTGTACAAGGCTTTCCTAGTCAATATAGAAGAGAAGCTGGGCGTGATTCGGAAAAATGAGAATGAAATTGTATTTGCTTGTTTGGATATTCAGAAGGGCCCTGGGAGTCTGCGCTGCAATGTTCTATGCTGTCATTCTGAGGTTTCTTCTGGCAGGCCATGGAGTGTTGGCTCGTGCGTGTCCCTTGCTGAATAAGACTTCTGAGGTACGTTGGTAATCTTAAAAGTTCCAGTATTTTTGGTAAACATAGATATTATTCTTTCATGGATGAAGAGGTTAGAGTGTAGTTATTTTGATATGTTATAGTCTTTTCGCACTGGCTGATAAGTTGTATGAAAACAAAATAGATTGGGCAACATAACTTACAACAATTTTAAATAAATTACTTGAAGGTAACTAAAAAGGTACGGCAGGTACTTGATAGCACATTAATCTCTTTAGTAGTTGATTAAAATTAGTTGACTTTTTCCGTCATAGAATTGTCTAAGAGAGTTGTATGTGAAATGGGAAAAAACATTCACAGCAGAAATGGCCTTTCATCCACTTTCCTCTTGAAACTTGAATTTAGGAACTGTACAGAGTTTACCCTTGACTCATATGCTATCGTAGTTCTGCTTTTCTATTTGCATTTGTCTGGAAATTTTGAATGTATCAATCATTAAAAGCTGAGTGAAGTTTATGATTTATCATAAAAGAAATGTTGTAGAAACAGAATGTGCAATGAACATAATCCATTTTTCTGAAACTTTGTGTTTTGTCACGTTGTTTTACCAAATCTGGCAATGAAGAATGCTTTGAAGCATTTGTCTTCATTCATTCCATAAGTAATTCTCAGAGCGATCTCTAAGAAGAAAAAGCCCCTATAAGCAAGTAAAACCAAGAGAAGACATAGGACTTAGCATTTGAGACCCTTAAGTTTGAATCTAGTTTCGACAAAGGAAAAACTTTCAGTCAAACATTTTATGATACATTTTGTCCATACTTATTATTATGTAAGTTTTGCCACATTGTGAGTATGCTCCAGTGTTGCAAATATCGGTGATATATTGCCAACATTGTGATATATCATGATTATCTCAGCTCAGTGATATTATTGCTGGAAAAAATTGTGATTTTTTCCAATTTTGAATATAAGGTGATATATCGGCAAAATATCATGAGAAATTGGAAAATATTGGCTGAGGCAAGAGTTTTTTGGATTTTTTTTTTTCATTTTTTTGCTCACTTTGAAGAGGGAAAGCAGGGGATTGATAATAAAGGGGTTTGAAGAGGGAAAGCAGGGAATCGATAACAAAGAGGTTACTCACTGTTACATTTGCCCATAAAAGGGATAAAGGGAGGGGGTTGCTTTAGGTGTTCAAAAAATTGAAAAAATGAATATTATCATATTTTTTTAAAAGTTTCCTGATTTTCCTGATATTTTCTCGATGTTGCCAATAAGTTTCTTTCTGGACCATCGGTAATATATTTGCTGACACAATGTTTGCAACTTTGGTATGCTCACAGTTTCTTGATGATAGGTTTTGCAGTCTGGTTTTGCAGTCTAGTGCTTTGAAATGCTTATTTTTTTTTTCTGGTAGTTTGAATGGTGTTAACATTTTGTCCTTTTTGGAAAAGCTTGTTTTCTTTTTTGGATTTTGCATTTGTCTGCTCTTTATGATGTGCTGTGCGTGCAAGGCCAGTCTCCTCTGCATGTTCCTTTTTTATTTTTTGCAAGAAAAATACGATTTGTCCCAGTTCCCTTCCATTAGAAATGGGAGACTGAATATCCAAGATTGAAATTGATATAGAGCTAGAGTTCAAACATTTCTTTCTCATAATAACAAGAAAGACTACTGACCAAACGACAAGAGAAGGAAACGAGGACTTGTCTGTCCTTTGAACTGCCTTGGTCTTGTGATCTGAGTGACTGTCGTATTCTCCAGGGGTGGATGTAGGATGCATATCCAAGTGAGGACGCTTCTTAAATAATTATTTCCACTGCTTCATCCACATAAAATTATCCAGTTCAACCTTCTCCACCGATGCCTGGAGGAAGTCCATTGAAAGCTGCACTTGGGCCTGAGTTGACATGACATCAGCAGCAATTTATACTCTTTCCTCTTTAACACAGGCCTCCTTCAGCATTATTTCCTTTCCCCATAATTCTATAATCTTCCTCATTTCTCCCAAATCCAGTTGTTCTCTCCTTTTCCATTTGAATTAATTCCAGCTAGTGCTGAGTGAACATCCTTCTCTTACTCAGGCACTGCAGGTAAATATTTCTTCTTGCTTGGGAGTTGTTTGCATCCTTCCACTTTGATTTGCTGCTTTTTTCCTTTCTGCTGCTCTCAGTCAGGCTGGCTGTTTTCTTGTACCATTGCTGGGCTTCCAATGGTACAGAGCAAGGCACCCTGTCTAACCCTGTTTGGTGTAACTCCAACATTAAGCATGGTGACTTTTTGGATACGCTTGACATTGGTTTCTAATTTGGGCATACTCTTATCTTTTGGGGTGGCTGGTCATCCATTCTGCTTTTTAGAGAGAATTGAGCCCAATCACAGATTCAGAGCCAAAACAGAGTAAATGAGGATGTTAAGAATGATTTCTAAGTCCATTGTGCCACCCATTTCATTCCTCCCTGGCTTATTTATTGTTGTATACTGTAAGTTGGTGCTGCTGTCCATTGTCTATAATTAGGGGAATATTTTTCTTGATATACCATTGGCTTTATTTTTCCTAAGTTCTTGTCAAGTTTATCAATCAATGGGTTCTTCAATCAATTCACAAGGTTCTAAGTTTTCCTTGGTGATTGATGATCTCTTTCCATCCAGACTCTTCTTTAATCATTGGAGTTTTGATTACCACTAGATCTGAGTTTTTCAACTCAAGAGCTTGGTTGGAATCTGGACAGCCAGCTGCCAATCTGCCAATCAGTTTTGGCTGATCTTCTCACATGGTAAAATTTAGCGAGTTCAAATCCTAAGGCAGCTTCCTTTAACCAATTCAATTGGTTTTATATTTTCCAATCCATTTCAGACATTTTATTCATTACGTTGATGATTTCTGAGTCTCCCTCTGTTATTATATTCCTTATGCCAAGTGTTAAACATAGCTACATAATTGTACTCCTCCAATCAAGGCTTTACCTTTCACCTGGTTGTTCAAATCTTTCCCAGTGTTCTCCATATATATTGCTATTATATTGCCTTAATGAACTCTTGATGCTCCCCCGTTTCTTGTCCTCCCTGGGTTACCCTTTGCTGCCCCATCCAAATTGAGCTTAATTTGGTCTTCCTTAGGAGGGTTCCAAACTTACTCTTGAGAAGTTGTCAGC
>LPNX010384323.1:355370-369452 GCA_001517045.1 Pseudotsuga menziesii | reverse complement strand
TACAATATTTATTTCTAAATATCTCGTTTACTTCGGAAGCAAAAATGAACAGTCATTTAGATTCAAACTATTTTTTATAAATATGACAAATCAAAGTTGTCAGATGTACAGTATAAGTAAATAATTAATATTGGATTCTTTCTTTAAACTATATGTAAATAAAGTACAGTTATAGATCAACTAAATAAATATTGACGAAATGACGGTGTCTACAAATTCACCTGTATCTTTTCGTGAACATGGGATAAACTTACTGAGTTCACGTGATTATCTTGCATGAATTCATTTATAAATAATTAATATTGGATTCTTCATTTAATAGATCATGCTCAAACAATTTGAAGAAGAATACTAAAACAGTTTCTCACCAAATCAAAGTTCCCCCTTTTCAATATCTTAATGATCCTGGAAATTGATGAAATGATACTTGGGGGATATTGTCGGTGCACGTATCTTCATAAAATACAATGATCATGATCAAATTTTACAGAGATAAACTAGGATATTAAAATATATATTTAAACTTTACAAAGAATACAATAATCAACTATACAGAGAAACTAAAATTTTAAAATGTATATCAAAATTTATATTTAATTTTAAATATGAAGAACAATTTTGACATTTTCTACCTCTCCGCCTTTAACAATGTCATACCTCTGGCACTTGTCCATGCTCTAACATCTTCAATGTTGTCTAACATTCTTCTTATAGATATTGACATGCGTGAACAGTCTCATGAATCAAGAAAATCTCAATTGTACCCTATTTTACAAAAGTATCACCACATATTTTATAGTTGAAAATTTAAGATTTAGTAAGATTTACGAAAGTCTCTATACTTTAAGAAAGCTATAAATCCTTAAAAAATTCCTTATGTAGAGATTAATATTTTCTTTTTAAAATGTTCATGATAGAACTTTTAATAATTCAAATTTATGTACCTCCTTCAATTTTATCATATTTTTACTAATTCAAACTTATGTAGCATTTATTATTTTTAATCATTCAAACTTATGTAGCACTTATATAGATATAAAACATTGTTAGAAATTGGATGTTGATTCTAATTTTATTTTGAAGAACTATTCTTGGATTCATATGTGGCCTTGGATTTTAACTGTCAAAATTTGTAACAATTTATAACTAAGGGTTTATTGTCGAAATTTGTAAATAACTTGTAGTTATTATCAGCCAATGTTGGTCACAAGCTTTTAAATGGAATTATAGCATCGAGAAAAGGATTAATGGAGGAGAAAATATTCGTGTGGACTTAAAATTAGTTTTAAATCAATAGGCATATGTCTTTGGCATAAGAAGGAACTCATGTTTAATACATTTATCACTCGTTATCTTGTATGTACCTAAAGAGATTGATAGAAAAGTGATCAACACATAGATATTGTTGGCACTTGTAGAAACGAATGCAAAAATTGATCATCATCATCCATGCCTTTTTAATGAAAGGTCCAACAATTTATGTAATATGTCTTTACTTTATATGTATATATAGTGGACCTTCTAGTTGGTTTTGTGGATGAGACATGTGACTTTATCAAAAGCATGTCAAAGTTCATAGGTGGGTTGACATTGGAAATCTACATAAAATGTTAAATTGTTGGTTTTCTAGATGAGATATATGTGACTTTATCAAAAGCATGCCAAATTTCGTAGGTAGATTGACATTGAAAAATTACAGAAAATGATGAAACAAATCTAGAGGTATTAAAAAAAAGAAAAATCACTAAGTTGCAATTGGATTGAAGCCCAACTTTGTAACCATTGCAAGCATTCTCCTTGAATATGTCAACCTAGCAATCCCATAACATAGTAAGAAAATCCATGTTTATATAAAACAAAATAGATTAGAGCGCCATTTTTTGTGGAGGAATGAACTAACAAGTATGTACACCAAAAATGGCAAGGTGGATATTGATGGCACTATGTTTGAGGGCATGTCTCAAAGAGGCATAGTGTTCATCTCGATTTGTCGAAAAAGATATTGTCAAAATAAACAATAGATTATTTTTCAAAATTGTGAAAATGCTTGCTAACATTTCTTAATTTTTTTATTGAAACCCTTGGAACTAGGGTATCTAGTGTTTTAACTATTTTTTATGTCACAAAGTCTCCATATAAAGAATGTGAGCTACAACTATATATATTCTTTAACTTGCTTTTGCATCTTAGAATTTTGGGGTGGACTACCATATATGTGTTTTCATCTATGAACAATAATGAGACAAGTATACTATCTAGATTGATTCTATGGGTGTAATCCAAAATTCATAATTAATAATTTAAAAAAAAATTAAAAATAGCTTAATTAACATCTGACAAGTACACTTCGTGATAGTTGGAAAAATTAAAATTCAACTTCAACTATTCCATTATTAGATACAACTATTATATAACTATGAGCGTAACTCAATTGATGATACAACTATCATCTTAATGTTAACTCTTATTCTGACTTTTAATTGAAATGCAATTCTGGATATATTAACTTTTAAACTAACTATTAGTTGGAAAATTTAAACTTCCACTTCAACTATTCAATTATTAGATACAACTATTCCATTAATAGATACAACTATGAGCTTAACTCCATTGACGATACAACTATTAGTTTAACTTCAACTCAAATCATGACTTTTAGTTGAACTGCAATTGAATTGCTGATATATTAACTTTTAAATTAACTATTAGATGCAACTATTAGCTTAATTCCAATGATTCTACAACTATTAAATTAAATTTAACTCTAATTCCAATGATTCTACAACTATTAAATTAACTTCAACTCTAATTATTAGATTGGATAATTATTAGCTTAATTATCAGATACAAATATTAGCTTAACTCCAATGATTCTACAACTATTATTTTAACTGAGCAACTCTAATAGCTTAAGGATTAGTCAAGTGCATTTGGCATCTAGGAGTCTAGCTAATGTGCACTAACTCCTAATCAAATTTTTTGAACTCCTAATCAAACTGATATGATATGCCTTTATATCTTAGAATTTTGGGGTTGACTACCATCTATGATTTTTCATCTATGGACGAGAATGAGACAATTGTACTCTCCAAATTGATTTTGGGTCGCTCATATTTTATAATTAACTATTTCAAAAGAATAAAAAAATAACTTACTTAACATGTGATAAGTACAACTATTAGATTAATTCCAATGATGATACAATTTTAACTTAGATTCAATTTCAATCACGACTTTAACTTGAACTGTAATCACTAGTATATTAACTTTTAAATTGACTATCACATACAATTATTAGCTTAACTTCATTATTTGACAACTATTAACTTAAGTTCAACTCTAATTGTAGTTGCATTAAATTAACTATTAGATAACTATTAATAATTCAAATATATACCTTTAGGAGTATTACCAACATCCAACATATTAAACTAATTATCCACGTATAAATTATTTTTTATATTATTTTTAATATTTTTTTAATAATTATTTATTTTGAATTTATAACAACTACCATACAATTAATGTGGATAGTCCACTTATGTCATACTGGTGCAATCTACAAAAAACATAAAACTAACACAACCACTTAACTTGTGGTTGGTGAACATGACACGTCATAAGTTAAGTGTCACTAATAATTATCAATCTACAAAAAACATAAAACTAGCACAACCACTTAACTTGTCATTGGTGAACACCCATAGGTCATAAGTTAAGTGTCACTAATAACTATCAATTTACAAAAAACATAAAACTAGCACAACCACTTAACTTGTGGTTGGTGAACACCAGTAGGTCATAAGTTAAGTGTCACTAATAATTATCAGTTACTTGTTCTTGTCATCTTTTAGTTAAATGAGCTATTTGTTACAAACTGCCACTTATCCAGCTATCAACTAGTAGTTATCCATACATCAATTACCAATTAGTTTTTATAATATTTTATATATATATAATTGTTTATTTTATAAAAATTATTTTTTATACTTCGCTGCCTTTGTGCTTTCCATGGCTCTTCCTGGTTCTTTCTATGGCTGGTGAGCTGGTTCTTCTACCTTGTCATAACTACGGGATCGCCAACGGATATGTCCATGAGATGACCGCAAAGGACAAGTCCAGGTATGACTGCATAATGAGAAAAAAATAGTGTTTTCTTTCTGTTTTTTAAGCACGCCATTCGTGCCCTACAGAGTTCTCGCACCCTGAGGCGCTTGGGTGCGATCTGACAGCGCATGCGCGAAAATTCGGTTGGTTGCCATTTTTTATATCAATTTCCATCACTTCCTCTGAATAACAGACTGTAGGTTGCTCCTCATCTGTCTCTACTCCATCTCTCACTCTCTCATCACGATGTTCAACAATCATTCTTGGATTTCAGTTCCCTCGTCCCCAATGATTCGTTATAAAGGACCATCATCGACTTCAACAAAAACAACGAGAAGTGCGTACAAAAATTGTTAACAGAAAGGGATATGTGGTGCTGCAGATCCATAATATGAGTGTGAGGCTCCATTGAATGCTGGCTGCTGTAAGCTGGATCTCGGTCAACGATGAATCCATAAGGATCAATGGCGATGAGGGACCTGAAAGCCAACAACTATTGTTGCTATAATGATATGAGAGAGAGAATAAAAGGAAGAGAAAGAAAGAGTGATTTTTTTTTAAGCAATGAAGAAGAGTGATTTTCAAGGTTAAACGTTTTAGGTTTTAATTTTTATATTTTTTTTTGTAATTTCTTTCTTAAGTTTGTATCAGCACTCCCCAAGATCATGCATCCGTTCGTACTTCTAACTGTCGAGTGAAATCTGGCGAGCCAAGTAGCGGGGCCGTTGTAAGCTCCTTATATGGAAGATCTGGATCACGAGTATCTGCCTTTGTTTTTCTCGTTGCTTTATATGCTGTTGCTGGTACTGGCGCATCAGGGCATGCTTAAACGTCCGTATCAACAGAATAAAATGATGAACAAAATGATCATTAACTGCTACTAGGTTTAGGTTTAGATTTCTTGATATACTTAAACATCTGGATCAACAGAATAAACGATGAACCAACATAGTATACTCTTGGATCATTCAGTGCTGCTAGGTTTAAGTTTAGATGGTTAGATTTGCCAACTACACCATTAGAGCAAAAAAAAATGCCATTTTCCATTCTTAGATATAAACTTTAAGCAAATAGATAATATTTGATTGCATTGGCTCTTGTGCAGAATGGCAAGAGCTATCCATTGAGCTGTAGAGTATTTAATGCAGCTGTAACAGTCTTGTAGACCATTGGATCTTGAGCTGCTCAAGATCCAACAATTATCAAGCTTGCTGCAACCTCATTAAATGCTCTGCAGCTCAATAGATAGCTCTTGCAGTGCAGAAGGCAAAATGGTGCTTGTTGAGAGTTTTGCCGTGCAGAAGGCAAAATGGTGCTTGTTGAGAGTTTATGAGTGGAGCTCTGGTGCAATATGGTTCTTGGTAGGAGTTTATGGCTACCAAGTCAGATTGGTTTCGATGACGGTAAATGTTAATGGCATCGTTTTGAATTTATTACGCCTCTATGGTGTACAATCCACTCTCGGCAGATTACTGTATTTACGAATCTTATTTGAAATGCTAATGATTACGTTTTTTCGATGATAGGGAGAGGCAGCCATGCTGGCGTTGTGGTGCGCCATCTGCTGCTGGTCGCCTTCATGAATAATTGCCTTCAGTGTCTGCATCCTGCTTTAAATACTCAAAGTAGATTTTTCTGATTATACCATTTATTGTCCATCCACAATCAAAGTAGATTTTTCTGTTTATTCCAAATGTCTAACCTAAAGCCTTTCCAAACTCTAAACTATTAAGAAATACCTGACAAGCTTTCTAAGCAGTGGCCATTGCAGGAACACTTGTTTTCCCCTTCATAGGGTGATTGTATTGATAAATCAATTCTACTAAATCCATAAGTTGGGTTCTTTCCGTGCAGTTTGTTAAGCGTTTCAATCAAAGTAGAATTGGCAAAAGCCAAATTTGATCAGTTGGGACTCAGCAATGGGTTTTGCACAATTTACGAAAGGAAGAAACAATCTAAAAAGTTATTTGGAGTGGCAAGAAGGTCAAACATGGCAGTGGAATACTGGGTTTTGCACAATTTACGGAAGGAAGAAACAATCTAAAAAGTTATTTGGAGTGGCAAGAAGGTCAAACATGGCAGTGGAATGTATTATGTCGTGCATTATCATGTTAATAAGAATTACATTGCTTTGGAAGAGGAGTAGAGCAACTTTTAATGAGGAATTGACTTTTTGAAGATGATCTCTGAGCATAGATAATAGATGAAATGGAAATGGATGTATTATCCCGTGCATTATATGTTAATAGGAATTACATTGCTTTGAAAAAGGCGTAGAGCAACTTTTCAATGATTAATTGAATTTTGAAGGTGGTCAATAAGCATAGATAGTAGCTAGAATGAATATATATAAAAGATGTAGATTCAAGAAGCCCGGTGCCAAGGCAGAGAAGACGGTTTTGTTTGCTTATTTTGGGTAGGGATTCAACTGTATTATTATCCAGCCAATTGGGTGCCAAGGCAGAGAAGGCGGTTTTGTTTGCTTATTTTGGGTAGGGATTCAACTGTATTATTATCCAGCTAATTGGGAGATCTTGTTGAAGCACTGAAATTATATTTTTTTTATTGATATGTATGCATTTTATTTAAAAAAAAATTATATCACTACTTTTCTTAGTATTCTATGTTTTTTCTAATGTCGTACTTTAAGAGCGTTACCATCAAGATTGTCAGCAAATCGATTTGGGCAACTAATCTTATCATATAGTTAAATTTATTTAAATATTTCAAAAGTCATATAGAAAATAACCTAGATCAAGCATGACATAGACCAAGCACAGGACAACACAACACTGAATAAATTCAATCATAGAGAATAATTGTAATACATACCCGCATCAAATTTACCACAACCATTACTCCCTTTGTCATTTAATGAAATTTTATGTCATGATCACCTTAAACATACCCTTTGGTGATATGGGAGGGTTTCTTAACTCTAAATTAAGTTAAGAATGTCCTTGCCGAAAGCCATGATTTATAATGTTCAAAATGAGCCAAAAGTGTCTTAATTGACTCTTATTGTGTGCCAATAGAATCTTATTGGGTGTTATAACCTTAATCGATGTTATTAACTTGAGGGAGAATCATACAATTATAGGAAAAATTACAAATATAAAACCTTAACCAACAACAAAACCTTAAGGTTGATGTGTGAGCCCTAAATGGCAAGAAAACCAAAAACCTTAACAACCAATGAAATCTTAAGGTTGATGTGTGAGCCCTAAGTGGAAAGAAACCAAAAACCTTAACCAACAACGAAAACTTAAGGTTGATGTGTGAGCCCTAAGTGGCAAGGAAACCAAAACACTAGTTGGAAAGTAGCTCGCCACTCAAATTCTTTAACTATGTGAAATAGGTCTTTTAAACACTACTTAATACAACTCTCTAACTAAATTGAAACTGTATGAAATATAAAATTTCAATATTTGGTACAAAACATATTTTTGAATTTGGTACAAAACATATTTTTGAGTTTAGGTTGTATCAAAACCATTACTTATAATCTTAGCATCTAGTTTTTTTTTCCAATATTACAGAAGTGTCAAACACAATGACATAAATCAAGTACAACATTGCATAAGACAAACGTCAACAACGAAAATAATTGAAACCCTAGAAAATAATTGCAATCCATGCAGACAACAAATTTACTACAACCATTACTCCATTTGTTATACTTTGTCAAAACAGGGGAAAATGCCATTATCTTGCAAATCTTGTTACCATGGTGTCACTTGCATCGGAAATAATTTGAATTCAAACAATATTTCTATAATGCAAAGAAACTGCAAAGCTTAATTCCTAGATCCCTAGATATTCTAAAATGTCAAGGATGAAAAATAGAGGCATATAAAGGCACCCTGAAACATTTCATTATTGAAAGAGAACATGATATAACAACCTCTTCATACTTTCCATCAAAGAAAACAAGAAATTCCATATAATGCTTATCATAATAAGAAACTGCATACAAAATTCCACATAATGTCTATTACAATAAACAAACCTTGAACACACACAATTCCTTAAACAAAATTGCAAGGGTAGGAAACCCAACTATCGAGAAGACTAGACATTGAATTCAATTACATTGGACAGATTGAAAAGTAATCGAAAACATATCCAATTTTCTAGCACTTTGCGGAAATGTCAAACACGCCATATCGCAAAACCATAAAATTACAGTTTATTGCAAAAGCACAATAAAAAATGCACAGACAGTTTGAGGTCTTCCACCTTATACAATGTTGGAAATATTAATTACTTGTTGATCCACATAGCATATCAGCCAACTCTGTCAGAATCTGTAGCAGGTCAGTTTCTGTCAAACAGTCTGACATAATGATGAGTTCACGCCTTTCATATATAAAGCAGTCAAACTAACATTATGGAGTTAAGTTTCTAGGTAGATAGTTATTATAGTCTTTAATGTTTAGTCGATAGCTTCATAAAGAAGCATTTTTTGTGTGTCTATATGAAGAAGAAGAAGATTGTAAATAAATAGAGACAGAGACACAGAGAGAAGAAGAGAAGTGTGTAAGTGTGTGGCAAAGAAGAAGGAATACTCTGTGAATAGTTCGAAGCTCGAGCTTCTGTGTTTTGGAATGTGTTGAGAGTTGAAGCTCTGTAAAAGGTGAAACATCCTTGTAAATTTCAAAGTTTGTATTTCCGGCAATAGTTCTTTGATATGTCATCAAAATATATAAATCCATAAGTTTATGGTTGAATGCATGTTTTATATATGCACACATCTTCTGCATATTTACTTTAGTAAATGTTGTTTACATTTTTCGTTTAGTGAAACACACAAAGAACCCATATTTATTTCATCATGTAAAAGTTCGAGTTTGTACCCACAGAGTGCTCGACACAAATATTCTATAATATTTGGTTATATGATATTGTTAGTGAGTCACAATATAGTTGTGTCACCGTTTATCCCAAGTTACGGGAAAGTGAAAATTATTTTTCATATCCTAAGTATTTGGACTAAGAAATACTCTTTTATAAAGTTCGACTAAAAATTTGTTTAGTCAAAGTGAAAGCTGGTCACAGGGGTAATTCATGTCACAATAAAAGTCAGTCGAAGTAAAGTGAGTCTATCAAGGTAAAAGTGTGTTAAGTGAAAAGTCTGTAAGGTCTGTCACACATAATCTTTCGTAATTTTTATGTCGCAGTAATTTCGTCGAAGTTTTTTATCGATGTAAAAGGTGGTGTTCTCAAAGGTTCTTGATCGCAGCTCCAAAAGTAAAAGAAAAAGCTAATTTTATGACTACGCGGTAACTCAAGTCTACCGTCGTAGCCACCATTTTCAAGATCTTGTATCATAGCGGATTTAGGAAAGAAACCTTGTCTTAAAAGGGAAAAAGTAATTTCCTAAGGAAAATTAAAAATGGATTCCACTTCTGGCTCACACATGTCAAGTTTACAAACTCCAATTTTTATAGGAAAGAATTATGAGTCTTGGTCTCTAAAAACGAAGACTTTGTTCAGAGGTAAATATGTTTGGGAGATATTCCATAATGGTTATACATAACCAACAGATCAAGCAGCATATAATAATCTCACACAAGCTGAGAAGGATGCCCTAAGGGAGCAAAGGAGGAAAGATGGAAAATATCTATCTACATACACCAAGCCATGCATGAAAGCATACTCCCAAGAGTAGCAGTAGCAATTACCGCTAAAAGGCATAGGACACATTGGAGACCGTATATCAAGGCTTGGACAAGGTAAAGACTTCCAAGTTGCATATTCAGAGAAGATATTTTGAATCTCTGTCAATGAAAGAAATAGAGTCAGTAGACTCATTCTACACTAGAGTTGTTGGCCTAATAAATCAACTGAAATATCATGGAGAAAACATAGAAGACAGAAGGGTTATTGAAAAAATTCTTAGAAGTCTTCCTCCAAGATTTGAATCCTTGGTTGTGACCTTGGAAGAAAACAAAGAAATGTCAGTGCTTACCATTGATGAGTTGCAAGCTTCACTCATCAATCATGAACACATAATCAATAGATCAAATACATCATTGGAAGGTGCATTTGCAGCACAGTCATCCATAATTCATGGTAGAGGTAGGGGGAGAAACAATTCTAGAGGAAGAGGAATAATTTCTTCCTGAGGAGGACGTGGCAACATTCTTGCGAATGTCGTTGGTAGAGGACAGAATCAGAACCTAAGTCGCCCAAGTGGTCACAATTTTGATAAATAAAAAATTCAATGTCATTATTGTAAGAAATTTGGTTATTATGCACATGAATGCAAGAAGAAGCAAGATGACCAAGGAAGGAAAGCCAGAACCAGTCGACAAACACTAGCACTTTGTCGATTGCAATGTTGATGGCATGTGCGTCCCCAATGGAATGCAATACCGTCCAATAAAGTCCATGCAATATATGGTATTTAGATTCAAGCTAAAACACTCATATGATTGGTAATTTAAATTTGTTTTCCAATCTAGATAATTCAGTTCAAACTGATGTTACACTTGGAAATAATGTCCAAATCATTGTTTTGGGAAAAGGTACTGTTGGTATTCTAATCAAACAGGGGGAGTGTAAAATTATGCTTAATGTCTATCACGTTGAAGGTCTAAAACACAATTTGTTGAGTATTGGATAGTTGATACAGAAAGGTTACAGTGTCTACATGGAGGACAATCACTATGTGATTAAAGACATACGTCTAAGAAACCAGCTTATAAAAAAAGTGTCAATTACAAGCAATCATTTGTTTCCATTAAGGATAGTTCCAGACATGAAAGGAAAGGCAAATACAAGAGTTGCATTCAAGGCAGAAACCAAAGAAGCAGACATGCATAGCAACAAGAAAGAAAATGACAGCGCTGAAATTCAAGCAACATTTCAAACAGAAGTTCAGGATGATTCCTGGCTGTGATATTTTAGATTTGGACATTCTGAATTTTGCTGGGTTGAAGCTACTACACACAAAAAATATGTTGAAATGGTTGCCAATTATCGACAAACCAGAGAGAGTTTGTGAAAGGCTTCATTTTAGGAAAGAAACATAGAGAAAATTTTCCAGTCGGAGAGTCATACAGAGCACGCACACCACATGAGATCGTGCACTCTAAAATTTGTGTCCTAATCCATACATCATCCATAGGAGGCTGCAATTATTTACTTAATTTTATTGATGACTACTCAAGAAAAACATGGGTATATTTTATGAAACGTAAATATGATGCATTTAGTTATTTTCAACAGTTCAAGGCACTCATGGAGAAACAGAGTGGACACCATGTCAAAATATTAAGGACGAACAAAGATGGTGAATATGTTTCGAATGAATTTCTAATTTTTTGTAAAATCCATGGCATACAGAAGCAATTCAGTGCATGGTATACACCTCAGCATAACGGTGTCGTAGAGAGAAAGAACAAAACCACTATAGAGATGGCGCATAACATGATGGCAACCAAGCATCTGCCAAATGAATATTGAGATGAAGTTATCAATTGGTGTCCAACAAAGAGCGTGAAGAACAAGGTTCCTCAAGAAGCATGGACAGGTATGAATCTTAGTGTTTCTCATTTTAAATTTTTTGGATGTGTCGCATATGCTCATGTGCCAAATGAGATGAGAAAGAAACTAGACAAGAAGGGACATAAATGTATTTTTGTTGGTTATTCTGAAGACACAAAAGCATACAAGTTGTATGAACCTGTCGTAAGGAAATTAATCATCAGTCGCAATGTTCAATTTATCGAGAATGAATCATGGGATGGAACTATCAAAAATAATGTCAAGATTGTGTCGAATGTCAAGCATGATGACATGGCGGAGGAAGCGGTTCAAACACCACATGTAAGTCAAAATATTGCAGCACCATCAACTCCCATGACACTGCAACATGGTTCAGCAGAAGGAAGTTCGACACAAGTTGAATCTCAAGTTACATCAACAAGCACACCAGGAGGACAACAGACTCCATCAAGTAGTTCATTGAGGTCAACATCAATATATCAAATGAAGACAAGAAGTCTGCATGAAATATATGAAGTCAATACACCAAATTCATTTTCTCTCTTTGCCTTATTTTCACAAATAGATGATCCACTAACATTTGAGGAAGTTGTCGAATAAGAAGTATGGGCACAAGCCATGGATGAAGAAATAGAGTGCATTGAGAAGATTCAAACATGGGAGCTGGTTGATGTACCAAAAGATAAATATGTAATCAACGTCAAATGGATTTACAATAACAAACAAGATGTTGATGGCAATATGTAGAAACAGAAGGAAAGAATGGTCGCAAGAAGATTCACAAGCAGCCCGGCATAGATTTCAATGAAACTTTTGCACTTGCCGCACGCATGGATACAATCAGAACAGTTTTGTCCGTCGCTGCACAAAACAAATGGCATCTTTATCAAATAGATGTTAACTTTGCATTTTTGAATGGCTATTTGGAGGAGGAAGTATATGTGGAACAACCACAAGGCTATGAGGTTCCAGGTCAAGAGCACAAAGGGTACAAGCTGAAAAGGAACTCTATGGTTTGAATCAAGCTCCTAGAGCTTGGTACAGTCACATTGATTCATATCTCACCCAAAATGGATTTCATAGAAGTGCAAGTGAACCGAAGATGTACACCAAAGTCAATGAGCAAGTTAACATGTTAATGGTATGCCTGTATGTATATGATTTAATATTTACTAGAGATTTTGGTATAAAAGAATTTAGAACAGTCATGGAAAGTGAATTTGCAATGACTGATTTGGGGATTATTAATTTTTTATGGGCATTGAATTCCAGTTGTCTAAAAGTGGTATTTTCATATTACAGTCAAAGTATGCAAGTGCATTTTTAAAAAGATTCAATATGTCTAATTGCAATACAACCCCAACACCAGTAATAACAAGTTTAAAATTGAGCAAGGATGATGATGGATAGATTATAGATCCTACGTTTTTTAAAGGTTGGCAGGTAGCCTTATGTATTTGACTGCGACAAGATGAGACAACATGTATGGAGTAAGTCTGATCTAAATATTCATGAAGTCACTAAAATACTCTCATTGGCAAGCAGGTAAAAGAATTCTTAGGTATGTAAGTGGCACAAAGGATCTTCGCATAATGTATTCAACCTTAGAAAATTTTAAACTCATTGGATACACCGATAGTGTCAATGGAGGCAGCACGGATGACAGGAAGAGCACATCTGGGTACACATGTCATTTTGGTACAGGTGTTGTGTCATGGGATTCGAAGAAACAATGCATAGTAACTCTGTCTTCAGCAACAACATAGTATGTATCAGCTACAAGTGTTGCATGTCAATCTGTTTGGATGCGAATAATGTTAAAAGACCTGTTGCAAAACCAACAAGAACCAACAACCATTTTATGTGAAAACAGTTCAACCATTGCATTGTCAAAGAATCGTGTGTTTCATAAGACAACCAAGAACATCGACACATGGTATCATTTCATAAGAGAATTGGTGAGCAACAAATAGATTTGTTTAAATTTTTGCAGGTCTAAAGTTCAACTAGCATACATCTTTACAACACCATTGGCAAGGGATACGTTCCAGTATTTGTGAAGGGTGAGTGCACAAAGTTGAGGGACCTTTTAGATGCAATGGTAGAGTGAATTCAATCACTCTTGATCCATAAAATAGAAATCATCCCAAGCAATCCCGACCCTGCCAAGCCTAATCCCAAGGCTGCCAACATGCATGCCAATTAGGATAGTGCACAAAAACGCACCCCCATTTTAGTAATACAAATCGCGCTCCTGTTTCACCTTGAAAAAATACGCTCCTATTTTATCTTGCAAAAATGCGCTCCTGTTTTATCTTGCAAAAACGCGCTCCTGTTTTATCTTGCAAAAATGCTCTCATGTTTTAATTTGCAGAAACGTGCTCTTGTTTTACCTTGAAAAAACGTGCTCCTGTTTTATAAAACCTATTTAATGGTTTTAACTTGTGAAAAGCGTGCTCCAAG
>LPNX010384323.1:336383-353295 GCA_001517045.1 Pseudotsuga menziesii | reverse complement strand
GGGGGGGGGGTTAGTAAGAATTAGGGGGAAGAGGGGAGTGGGCGAGGGCATAAAATAATAAAAGTATTGGTATAATTGACAAAAAAACAACTCATTGTAGTATTTAAAAACACACGCGCATTGTGCTTCAATAAAATGCGTAGCCATTTTGCTTCAATAAAACACACACCTATTTTGCTTCAATAAAACACACTCTCGTTTTGCTTCAGTAAAAATGTGCTCCTATTTTGCTTCAATAAAATGCGCACCGTTTTGCTTCAATAAAACATGCACTCATTTTGTTTAAATTCAAAAATGTATTCCCTCCAAATGATAAGGTCGAGCCTCCACCCATGCTTGCATGGAATTCTTATGCCTATGTGCCTGCTTTGGACTTTGCTTCGGATTCAACATGCCTATGACTTGGATTATGATAAACCATGGCTAATTGAGCATTATATCCAAATTTTCAATATGCTCGTGTTTAGTCATTGTTACAGTATGTTGCACACCTCGATTTTTTATGAAATTTTAGAAACAAATATGGTTTTTTTGTACATTCCAAATATGTAATTTTTAACAAGAATGCATAATTTTTTCTATTTTTTTTCTTATTTATCTTCTTTCATCACTCCTCAACTCAAAAATCACATTGTTAGTGTTTCGTCCATATCTCTTTCATTTCTCAACCATTTCGAAAAAAAAATGTATGGCGCACTAAAGAACGCCGACCTCTACATGCTATAAAAACCCCATTTCTAAATAATTGCATTAAAACATTCAAACGCTACACCCACAATTGACATACCGTTTTCGAGGTTTTACCATTTAGATAATTAAAAAAAATTAAAAATATTATTTTTATTATTGGGAAAATAGTCGTGCACTAGTAATATATGTTCTCTATATGTCTACCACTTTTAGTAAGTTTATTCCATCATTTAGTCACTCAAAGGCTGCACCCACAAAAACATATACCTTATAATTTGTCCCGAAAATAAATAAAAAATTCCCATTAAAAAATATCTAACTTTAGATAGTTAACAACATTTTCAATAGAAAAAATTTATATATTTGGAAACCCCATTCAATTTCCTACATTTCTTGTTTTTTACTCATCGCAAGATTCATTGTGTAAGTGTATCAAAATATCCATGTAAGTTGATGGATGCTTGCTTTTTCATTTTTCTATTGCATCTAACGCGTCAAAAGAGACCCTCATCAGCTTGCACACACGCTGAAGTTATTTGAGAATGACAAGTTCAGTTGAGTGAACTTTGTCATAAATAGAGCAACTTTCTGCTCTAAAATATTTTTTGTAAATTTTGTTTAAAGATCCCCATCTACTCATAATTAAGGGGGAGTGTTGGAAAGATTAATTACTCGCTTAAATCCACATAGCATATCAACCGACTATGTCAGAGTCTGTAGAAGGTCATTTTATGTCACACAGTCTGATAGAATGAAGAGTTCACATCTTTCAAATATAAATTAGTCTTTAATGTTAAGTCGGTAGCTTCACAGAGAAGCATTTTTTGTCGATATATATGAAGAAGAAGAAGATTGAAATTAGATACAGACATAGATATAAAGAGAAGAAGAGAAGTGTTTAAGTGTGTGGAGAAGAAGAAGGAAAGAGTTTCAAGCTCAAGATTCTATGTTTTGGAATGTGTTGAGAGCTAAAGCTCTGCAAAAGGTGAAAGATCCTTGTAAATTTCAAAGTTTGTATTTACAACAATAGTTCTTTGATATGTCGTCAAAGTATATAAATCCATAAGTTTATGGTTGAATGAATGTTTTATTTATGCGTACATATTCTCTAGATTTACTTGAGTCAATGGTGTTTACATTTACCATTTAGTAAAACACACAAATAACCCATATTTATTTCACCCTATAAAATTTTGAATTTGTACCCGTGTGGTACTCGCAGAGTGCTCGACACAAATCTTCTTTAATATTTGGTTATGTGATATTGTGGGTGAGTCACAATATATTTGTGTTGTGGTTTATCCCAAGTTACGTGTCAGTGAAAAGTATTTTCCATATCCTAAGTCTTTAGACTAAGAAATACTCTTTTATAAAGTTTGACTAAAAATTTGTTTCGTCGAAGTGAAATTTGGTCACAGGGGTAATTCCTGATGTAGTAAAAGTCGGTCAAAGTAAATTGAGTCTGTTGAGGCAAAAGTGTGGTGAGAGAAAATTATGTAAGGTCTGACACACATAAGTCTATCGCAATTTGTTTGTTCCAGTAAAAAGGTTGTTGCAGTAATTTCAGCGAAGTTTTTTTATCGAACTAAACTTGTGGTGTTCTCAAAGGCTCTTGATCACAGCTCCAAAAGTAAAAGAAAAAGATAAGTTTATGATTGTGCGGTAACTCAAGTCTACCATTGTAGCCTTCGTTTTCAAGATACAATGAAACAAAACAAGCCTAAACTCCCCATGAAATTTGTTACAAATAACATTCAATAAATAAAAATTACATTTAAAATTTTCCAACTATGAAATCCCTGTCAATCTCTAATTTTCCCATCACAGAGCACCATATTCGATTGAAAATTGGGTTTGTTGATCTCTATTTTATGTTGGGTTTTCCATTTCTCAATATTGTTTCCAAGGCACCAACACAAACCGAAACTTGGGACGAAGCATAGAAATACCTGGTTAATAGAAATGGCAACAATCCAAGTAAAGGCAGAGGAAAAAAAAAAATCACACTAGCTCTGAAGGTCTACCCCGTTCCTTCAAACAACAAGGACACCCAATTTGAACGACAAAAATTCCCAAACCCTATACCAATAGCAAAAATTTAGAGCACTGAGCAACGGTGGAGGATGCCGACAGATGGAAAGCATCACAGTAAATAATCACTAACACAAATGCTCCAAACTAAAATATCTTTAAACGTCATCCTATAAATTCTTGCACAAAATATTTCAAGCTGGAGAACCCCGTTACCACACGAGCATAATTCATAACTCCATGTTTCACGAAATTCAACATCCTCCAAAAATCTAGTGAAACAACCAAGTGATGACCAATAATAAAAATGCACATACGCTCCATAAATGTCCTAAGGACACAATAAATCAAATCGGTGACCAAGACTCCAAAAAAAATACACTACAAAACCATTACTCCGACAACCAAGTTACCAAGAAAACCCATGACACAATGCAGATAAATCCGGCAAGAAAACACCTCGAATCCAGTAACCAAGGTGGCGAGAAAACCCTCACCATTGCTCCAAATGAGATAAGACCACACATAAATCATTGAATGCATCACAATAGTTTAAATGTATCAACACAAACATGTAACCACACAACAAATCACACATTAAACACCTAGACACTACCACACAATACAATGCATTAACAATGCCTCCATCGAGAACACATCGAAAACACCAACTTCGATGAGAAAACACCTCAAATCTAGAAACCAAGATGTCAAGAAAACTCTAGGCCAAAACCATTGCCCCAGCAAGAGAAGACCTCTGGCATAAATCGTCGTAAATGTAACCACACATACATGTAGCCCTACATATAAAACTCTCAGACACTAAGACAAGATGATGTCCACAATGCCAACAATGCATGTGGAGGGATTCCCAAGGCTGACACCATCCTTGTCTAGCCAATCTTTTTACAACAAATATGACGGATTTCAAAATTTATTTTAATATTGTAATTGAGACTTTTCCCAAATCCACAACCTAGATTTATATATGTCCTCCCTAAAGGACATAATTAAAAAAAATGATTAGCAAAATATTTATTTGGTATTAATTACCAGCGTAGATCCAAATCCTAGGCTCTATCAAGCGCCGAGATGGATCAAATCTCTCGAGGTGCAAACCTCTTCTTAGGTATAAATTGATTTGATTCAAACCAAAAGACACATCCTTAAATTTAAGGTCCACATATAATTTTATTATTATTAATACTTAATATTATATATGACCGACATATAATATTTTTTATTTTGTTAGGAACGAATATTGCATCGTTTCCCCACTCCTACAATCATGGGTTGTTTAGGAGGCCTTCCACATGGTCTTGAAACCATTTGCAAGGCCCTCCTAAACCATGTACAATAAAACCATGGGTTGTTTAGGAGGCCTTGCACATGGTTTTAAAACCATGTGCAAAGCCTCCTAAACCATGTACAATAAAACCATGGGTTGTTTAGAATGCCTTGCACATGGTTTTAAAACCATGTGCAAGGCCAACATTTTTTTGTGGATAATTCAATTTTGTGTTTTTTCTTGACCCACATATCTTTTTAAGGATAATTAAATTTTTACTTTTTTATTGTTTTGTTAGGTAGGAAGATTACAACATCTCACCCATATTAGATTGTGTTTGTGGCCGACATTTATTTTGGCCTATTAGAAAACTTAGTTAAATTATTAATAAAAATAACTTTAAGAAAGTGATATTATTTTTTATTTTGTGTTACAAAATCTCTCCCATAATATTCACTATCACTATTATTTTTTGCCGACATGTTACAAACGTTACATCACGTTACAAGATCTCTCCCATAATATTCACTATCACTATTATTTTTTGCCGACATGTTAGTAACGTTACATCACGTTACAAGATCTCCCCCATACTGGGCTGTAGAGCGCCTCTCGGCGCAATAACTAAATTTATATATGTCCACCCTAAAAGACATAATAAAAGAAAAATGATTAACAAAATATTTATTTGATATTAATTAATTATCTTGATTAAAGTGATAATGTTATAATTTTTACTCAAATTTAATTATTAAGAAATATAAAATCTAAACTCTACTTAATATTCAACATATAAAAAATATGAAATCTCAAATTTACATGTTGCTTGTAAAGTCTAAAAATTAGTGCCTAATAATTTGTCAAAAAAATTCTTAAATTTCCACATTTTCATAATAGTTAATATTGATTAAAACATAAATGATGTAGCAATTTAACTAATCTCAAAGTACAATATTTATTTCTAAATATCTCGTTTACTTCGGAAGCAAAAATGAACAGTCATTTAGATTCAAACTATTTTTTATAAATATGACAAATCAAAGTTGTCAGATGTTTGTCAATATGTTCTGTCATTTATGTTTTAAAAATGGTTTCAACATATAGGTTTCCAATTTGGAGTAAAGAATTTGGAAGTATGTATTATGTTAACATCAAGAGCATAATTTCAATGGTTTTACAGATTGACATAATTTTGTATTATGTTAACATCAAGAGCATCTTTCTATTTTAAGTCCAATGAGAATAGACAATACATAAGGTAAATTTGTCCCATGATATTGTTGGTGTGTCATCAAGATGCTAAAAAAATTATACCACTTATTGTTCCAACCAACTAAATTACGTTTAATTAATCAGTTTAATATCTTTTACTTAACGAGGGAAAAGATCTATAGGCAAACCTAAGTCCACTCACAACAACGAAAATCCCAAACAATGAAGAAATAAGGTCCTGCATGGTAACGATTACATGCAACGTCAACCTTCTCTAATGAGAGGCACTGATATGATAAATTGTGAAAGTCATTGTTATTAGACGTGCCAAGCATAAACAAACGTTGAAATGGAGATATAACAAGTATAAATAAATAAGTCATGAGACGTGTGACAAGTATCAATAATAATAGTAATTTGCACTTGCAGTTCTTTGTAATTCGTATCATGTATATGCATTTTTAAATTTAAATGAACTTGTGGCCCATAGGAGACGTAGGAAGCACGTCCTCCATGATATTGGATTGCCAACACGATCGTTCAGATGATCTGTTTCTGCGGTGGGAAGCACGAAGTGAAATCCATCATAAAATGGGAATCTCCGCATCCTCATTCATTTGCATGTAAACATATAAAAGCAGAGCGGGTCTCACAGTTTCAACGTCAATCCATCAGAGATATTCAGATTAATCATGACTGAACAATGGAGTTTCTTCCATGGAGTGAGAAGAAAAACTTATCTTCTTCTTCTCATTGCTTTCTTTGCTACCCATGCATTCATGCTTTCCCTTGTGTCCTCCTCTCTTGACAGTGTTGAGGGAGATTTGAACTTCTACTACAAATACAAATCTGGATCAGCTCATGAGAAAGAAGGCAACTACTACGAGTACAAATCATCTGATCCTCCTCCTTCCTATTACTACAAGTCCCCTCCGCCTCCATCGCCATCTCCTCCTCCTCCCTATCACTACAAATCCCCGCCGCCTCCATCACCATCTCCTCCTCCCTATTACTACATGCCCCCTCCACCTCCTTCACGGTCTCCTCCTCCTCCCTATTATTACAAGTCTCCACCACCTCCATTGCCATCTCCTCCTCCTCCCTATTACTACAAGTCCCCTCCACCTCCTTCACGGTCTCCTCCTCCTCCCTATTACTACAAGTCCCATCCACCCTATTACTACAAGTCCCCTCCACCTCCTTCACGGTCTCCTCCTCCTCCCTATTACTACAAGTCTCCACCACCACCATCATGGTCTACTCCTCCTCCCTATTACTACAAGTCTCCACCACCACGGTCTCCTCCTCCTCCCTATAAATACTACAAGTCCCCTCTGCCTCCTTCCTCGTCTCCTCCTCCTCCTCCCTATTACTACAAATCTTCACCATCTCCATCTCCTCCTCCTCCCTATTACTACAAGTCCCCACCACAGCCATCGCCATCACCTCCACTACCCTATTACTACAGGTCTCCTCCTCCACCTCCTCCTCCACCGTCCCCATCTCCTCCTCCACCCTATTACTACAAGTCACCAGCACCCCCATCACCATCACCTCCTCTTCCCTATTCCTATAAGTCCCCTCCTCCTCCTTCCCCATCTCCTCCTCCTCCCTATTATAACTACAAGTCTCCTACACCACCAACTCCATCTCCTCAATGGCTTACCAAATACTTATACAAATCTCCACCACCACCTTCCCCATCTCTTCCCCCTCCCTATTACTATAAGACCCCTCCTCCACCATCTTCATATGTAGACTGGGTGACCAAATACTTATACAAATCACCACCACCACCATCCCCATCTCCTCCCCTTACCAATTATTACAAATCTCCAGCTCCTCCCTCCCCATCACCTCCTCCTCCCTATTACTACAAGTCCCCTCCACTTCCATCTCTATCTCTGGACTGGCTTAACAAATACTTATACAAATCCCCGCCTAAGTCTCCATCACCACCATCCCCATCTCTTCCCCCTCCCTACTACTACGAGTCGCCGCCTCCTCCCCCGCCATATTACTACAAGTCCCTTCCACAACCATCTCCTCCTCCTCCGCCCTATTACTATAAGTCTCCTCCTCCGCCACCACCAGTGTACTAATCAAAAGGTATTTTTGTTATTGTTGATTAATTTGGGCGCAGCCAGCAAGCTATATAACGTCTTGAGTTTCAAATGGCTTACAATAGAATTTCTCAGTATATAAATATGTAATTAGGTCATCGAATCTTTATTAGTGTATATTAATTTGTGATATTTTGCTTATGCAGTGAGTGCCTGATTGTCCAGAACGAGAGGATATCAAATGAAATTAGATTTCAAGTGAAGGCGTACCTGTAGTGTGCCATCTAAAATTCAAAATAAACAATGTGCGATATAATTGTAGGGAACCTCTCTCGTGATGAGACAGATGGACAATATTTGAGCATTTCTACGTGCTATTTATTTATCTGGTTCATGTCAAGTTATCAGAACACTAAGCAACTCTGAGATTCTAATGTTTAATTTGGATTCAATTGATTTTATTAATAAGGATTGCAATAATCGAATATTGCCCTTCCCAAATCATAGTGATTCAAATAGCTTGAGCAATACAATAAAATGTATTCAATTCTTTTTGGAACATTATTTTGTTTTGAATTTCATTCATGGGATGCAGGAGTTCTTCAAAATATCAAAATGGAATGTGGCACAAATGCTAGCCATAATTCACCTATATTGTCTCATAAGCATGTCTTATGCATATGGTTCAACTAATTTATAAAATCCTTGGGGATGAAAATACAAGAATAATTACACACAACAGTGGATACCAATTAAAAGTTGGTCGTGTTAAAATGCTAATTCTAAAGACGATAACTTTTAAGGAGATTCTTCAAACAATGCTAAAGTATCAACCATAGGAAATTGATGGTCCCATGATGAGTACCCTCCTTATATATAGGCTTATGGCCTCACACTATTTAAAAGTAACAAGTAGAATTTTTGTAATGATTTGACCACATAACATTAATTAGCACCCACCACACTTGCCTACTTGACCTTATAATAATGATTATGGCCATATCGCATAATTAATAGAACACAACTACACCCGCCCATTAGCACAAACTATACCTACCAAGTGGGCCTTATTGATGTGTTTGGCCTCATTATATCATTAATATCACACACCTACACCTTCCCCTAATGAACACAAGGTTGGTCTCTTTAATGTCATAAGCCTTATTACTTCATTGGATAGACTTGTAACATCATTCACCTTTGCAAAAATATTTTCCCTCAAAGATTATTGTGAAGAAATATTAAATACACATATGTAATCCCAAAGATCCAAAGGCACTACACTACAACAATTAGCGAACTAATAACTTGAAGAGAAAATGAATCATTATTTTGCACTTCACAAATACATTACATAGTGGAGTCAACAAAAGCAAAATATATATATATATATATATATATATATATATATATATATCTTTTTGAGGGGGCTATGGTCATCTTCGATAACTTTCCTATTTGGGATCTTCATAGATGATACCCGTCAATTGTTCAAGCTCCTTCATTCAGTGATATGTCAATGAATCATATGTTCTTCGGTTGCATTTTCCTTAAATTTCTACTTCAAAATTTACTATATATAAATGAATGGTCTAAATGAGCTAATTGGGTTGGCCACTCTAAATGGTTGGAAAAAAAGATCCTTTAGATTCGATTATGGTTGGAACTTCACTTAAAACTCAAAACATCTTAACCAAATTTTTCCCCTTGTCTTCATCATCTCTTAATTATGATATAGAATTATGATCTTAATTATAATATAGGATTATGATGTAGGATTTATCAAAGGACAAAATCCATTACCAAGTGCTTGTTTAATATTTGAATAAGGTGTTTTCAAAATAAGGATCTCTACATCGATCATTATTGGTGTTACACTTGCAAAGAGGACAACTTTTGATCCAAGAGGACAACTTTTGAATGTTTCTCAATGAGCATAGTGAGATACAAGAGTTTTCCTTACACTTTACCACCTCGTGTACTAATTAGAGAAATTTCTTGTTTTTTCATCAACAAGTGATGATGACATCATCAACACGTTTTTTCAGGTATTTCTTGTTTTTGGGGTAGAAGGTCCCGTCAAAAGTATGCCGAGTGGGTACTCGTTGGATGCAAAATTTAATTCTGCATCCAATGAGCTCTCCTGATCAAAATTTGAGTGAAAACACAGGGAGATATGTCGAAAATACGAACAAAAAAAATAGTTTTTTTTATGATACCTATCCCCAAATTTATATTAAAAAATTGTTTAAAAGGTGCTCCCTTTTTTTAATTCTAAAGTATTTTGATTGGCTAATACATGATGACATGGAATTTGTATAATTTTTGGAAGGCCCATTTTAAATTGAAATTTCCTCTAATTAGTATATTATATCTTGACTAGATTTTGGATTAATAAGTCTTTGTTAAGTTATTTAATGCATAATTGTTTAGTATTTTAAACTCTCATTATGTATTCCTTACAAGTTTACCCCGACTCTATGTAGAGTAATTGTATTGCTATGAAGTGTGCCTCGTTAATATGCTCTTTTCCATATTGGTGGATATTTGTCGTAGCTTGAAGACGAATGTTATATTGATCAATTAAAAGTTTATTATAATCCTTCCATAAGAATATGTAAAATCGATATTTTCTTGCAATCCATTAATACCAATCAAATGTTTTATCATCCATATAAGTTGATTCTATGTGAATTTGTTCAAGTATAAGAATGAGATGCAAAACAAAATATCGTTCCAAACTAATTAACTCACGTTTTAATGTAAATAGGATTTCTTCAATTTTTAAAAAGCCGTCATATAGATTTCTCATAGTAATGTTGCTACCTTGTAATACAAACCATAAGCAATGCTTTTCTTCAAGCTAAGTGATGAAAGTGCATACATACTTAGAATGCTTAAAAAAATGCATTTACCTTGAGAATGCTTAAAACCCTACTATTAGGGGCCTTCAAACTCCTTAAAACAATCAATACTATTAGGCACCTTCCAACTCTTTAAAATCATTCTTTACTAATTGTATGAAAAAGGAATACTTGCCTATAAGTCTCCATAATTGTGTGTTTATTCCCTTTATATATAGTCATAAAGGGAAGATAACAAACTTAATTTTCAAATTACATAAGCCTTTTCACTTTTTTGGACGAGGTGTTTTAGCACCTCAACAATGTTGCTAATCAATATTCGCCACTTCTTTAACAATATGTGTGTACAATATATGTCTTTAATGTGTGGGTTTATATGTGGATTTATATGGGAATTTTTTAATGTCTCTTTAAATCCTATGTCAAGTACAAAAATGAACTCGGATAAGTTTTTCTTAGTTCAGAATGTGCATTTCTACAATTTGAGTAGGAGAAAAGTGTCTGTTTGTTCCATAAAAATTAAAAATTAAAAGATAAGAATGCATGCATCAGTGTGTTGTAACATAGTCGTGAGAGGGATGTGTGTTGCAGTTCAGCGGTGAAAGATTTTACAGATTTGATCCCTCTCGGCACTTTGTAGAACCGGAGTTAGATGGGCCTATAATGGTTTGTTATTTTTTGATTTGTAGGGAACTTTGAAATATCCCCTTAAATCATATGTCGATTAGTGACAAAATACTTGGTTATTTATTTATTTCGGCATTCTTTACATAGAATTCAAATTATCAATGTAACATGAGCCATTGGTGAGAAATACCAAGTAACGATCAACAAAGGGTTTTGAGAATGAATGTAACCAATATAGACCCATCTAACTCTGGTTCTATGAAGCCTCCGGAGGGATCAAATTCCTTAAGTTTTAAACCTTTCCTTCACTCAAAAAAAGATTTGATTATCAAACCCCTTTTGTCGATGTGATCATCTCGTATACACAAATAAATTCTTAAAAAATCCATTAAACAAATAACAATTTAAGAAATTTAAACACTCATTTCAAAAAATATTATTATGACTACTTTTTTATTGAAATAACAAATTCTTAAAAACATCCATTTAACAAATTTATACACTAATTTCGAAAAATATTGTTATCGCTGAATTTAAATCACTATATTTAAATATTTAAATGTTTGAATCACTGTATTATTACCTTGTTGGATCTAACTATTTAATACCCTTGAACATTAATTTAACTATATTGATTACACAGGTTGAATTTAAATATTTAAATCCCTATATTGGATATATGTGAATATATAATAATGTATACGATGTTTTTTCTTGACATGATAAATTGGTTTTTTTCTACATGTCGAATATAAATGCGTACACTCTTCAAAGATGTGAGAATTATATCTTTGTTATTTCATAGATATAATTTTCTAAATCACGTTGTCATGTCCCCAATTCAATAGGTCTACTAGTTGACAATGTTCACCCAATCCTTAAGTTGGGGGAGGAGGCATTAAATATTACAATAAGGGATTTATGGGACCCAAGAGAACCTTAGTTTATCATTTACACATTAATTTGGGTCATACAAATAACAAGAGCCACAAGGTGGCAATGTCCCCAACATTGCCATTTTCTATTGCAAGAGGAATAGAACTGATTTTGTAATTGGGAATAGCTTTTGGCAAACAAAATTTTGAAGAAATTTTTTTGTGTAAATAAAAGTCCTAATTCATAAAATACAAGCCACATGTCCCACCCTAGGTTGTTCACTTATCTATACAGTTTACCTTTTCAAAAGATGAAAAGATCAAATATTATTCGACTAGCCATTTAGTTTTAATTTGACTACCCATCTAGTTTCAATTTGCTTATTCATTCGTGTGATTTATGGTATATTAATAGGCTATGCAAAAGCTCTTATATATTAAGAGGCAACAAAGAGTACAAGTACATATTACTCATTACTCAGTGTTCAGATCATACAATCAAGAATATGATTAATAAAGAGTATAAGTAAATATCACTATGTAATATAGTGTCTTATTACAAGATAAACGAAAAGAAAAAGAAAAAACATTTTATAATGGGTAAACAAATATTTTGTTCCCAAGACAATTATCACAATATAAATGCACACAAAAGAACATCGTGGTCAAATGTTGATGATAGATTATATATAGAAAACAACTTAACTTTATTCTATTTAATTGAAAACCATGCTCTATCTCTAATAATCTAAGTAAAAATTAATTAGGAAACCTAAGTAAAAATTAATTAGGAAAACAAATAAGCTTCGAACATAAATGAAAAAGAAAAAAAACCAATTATAGAGAAAATGTACAATCAAATATAAAAATGTAAATTTTGATATATATATATGAAAAATAATAAATTGGTTAGATTTTACATTAAATTTTTTGAAGTTATAAAATATAATATTTAATTACCTTTAAATTGGTAATTCATTCATTGTATTAAGGATGTTAAAAAAGACAACAAAGCTCTTCCACATAACAAAAAATATTAACATTTTATATAATTGTGAAATCTATTATTTTTACTCTTTATGTATTTATCTCTATCTGTATAAAAGTCTGGTTATATTTCCCTATAAGTTAGTTCAACTAGAATCTCTCTAGTTCTCGAAAGTAAAGTAATATGTCATTATTCCACACCATCGAATGAATATCAAGAGTAAGTAAAATAAAACAAAAAAATATTAATATTTTATATAATTGTGCAATCTATTACTTTATTTTTTATTTTGAGTTTTTGAGTTTTACATATGGATTTCATATTCTTCTCAAATTAAATATATTTTACATCTTAATTATGAGTTCCTCTCAAGTGAAAAGTACACAAACATTTTCATCTCAATCTGAAATTCATCTGTTAAATTGAAATGTATGAAAGAAAAATGAGCATATCAATTTGAAATTCATTTGTCCAATTTGAAGGATCATCCAATTAGTTTGAAATTCATTTGTTCAATTTGAAGGATCATCCAATTAGTCTAACAATAACTGGGACTGTTCAAGAAAGAAGAAACGCAAATCCTTGAAAATAATACAAAAAGTATGAAAAAATAAGAACAGTCCTTGTGTGCATAGTTGTATTTTAGCATTTTTATTTTTTTCCCACCCTAAGGAAAGAAGAAGCTTGCCTAAACAACAAAACAATATATGGCAATGATTTAAAGCAAAGGAGTGGAGCTTTTACAATTTGTTTAGGATATTTTCCTAAAATCAATTAGATTGATCTTGAACATGGAAATTTTTTAAACCATATCCAAAGGAAAGGTAAAAGAATTCTAAAACTATTTTTTTTCAAATCGAGCGACTGCACTGATTACATAGCATATGTTTCTAACACGGAAAGAGGAAACCCTGTATACAATAGATATGGATAGTCTCATTATTGATAGATGGAGAGTATTATGTGAGCAAATGTTGGGTGTGTGTATTCTTTATAACATGGAATCTTTATAGTTTTCCTATTTTTCTTTTTTTATTCTATTTACTGCAAGAGTAAGAGTGAGCATTTTTATAGTTCAATATTGGTAGAAATGCAATGCATGTTCCATATTTTGGTAATTATTTGAATTAAAAAGAGGAAGAAAACAAAGATCTTAAGATAATGAAAGGTGCATGATAATGACCTGAACGGGACAGGTATAGCCTTCACACTTGGCATAGCCATAATTATTATATTTTTTATAGCTTTGACACTAGGCATAGCCATAATTATTTATTTTTTATATTTTTTTTAAATACATAACGAAGCCAGACAAAATAGACTCCAAAAATGTTTGTAGCTGCCACCAACCTTAAAAAATGAGCCATTCATAAAAATAAGAAGAAATCTGCAAAAATATGGTCTGCATAAGCCGCTGTCGATTCTACCGACACCTGGAGCATTAATTATTAATTTAAAATACAACCAATTGCAAAGGGTTAATTGTAAGCACTATTTTTACTATATTTTGAATGCATTTTTCATTGGCAATATTCAGAAACAAATATCGTTGATATTTGATATCAATGATATTGCATTCTAACACTTATCATGGAATTAAATATAAGATCATACATTGTTCCTAATTATGCAGATTTATTTTAAAGCAAAGGCAAGCAACGAAACAGAATGGAGAGTCATAACTCGTAACATCTTCAAGTGGGCCAGTAAGTTCTGAAAAACTATTGTTTTCCGGCACTATTTTACGGCAGCTACATTAAAAGTTTTTCGATGAGTGCTGGAGAACTTATGTCAATACTTCATCTGATTCTGGCATTGTTCATTTCCTTAACAATACTGGAAAAGTTAATATCAATACAAAAACAAAACCTAGAGATAAAAATAGAAAAATCGGTGTGTGCACATTTCAAGCAATCACTGGATTTGTTATTAAAAAAATGACCATTTTCTGACTTGGTAAAAAGAAAAATCTAACAACAATCAGAAGCGATTTACTATGTAAACATACCTTCAATGTTTGGAATCATTCACTATTTACCATTTAGAGCTGATTCAACAACAAGCCCAAGTAGCTGACATGCCCCTGGTGACTTAGACTCAAATAGGAGAAGGTTTCTAAATACATTAGTTTTCAAATAAAAATAATATCATGAGCTTTTCCAAACTTCTCGTCTGCATATCTGGCACAATGAACCAGCGAATAGGTAGATCAAAGTTTGATAAGGCCACCACGAATGAATGGAGGCACATATTGAGTGACGCTGGCGATAGAGGACACCCTTGTGCTATCCCATGGATAATTGTAATTAACCCCATCCTTGTTCGGTGCAGATGAGTCCATTATGGAGTTGTATTTGCAATTGTGAGTTTGTAATCACTGTTTTAATTATGTCCAGACAAAATATCAAAATCAGGTTGGGAGAGGCTTATGGTTCGTTTTCTTCTATAAATATTATATCCGTGCAGCCAGAGATGATGTAAACGTGGTCAAATTTGTAGTCATTTTGTACCAACAGTCAAGACATAGGTTATAGATTTTTTTTGTTTAAGAAGGTACTCTTCCTTTAAAAACATAAAATTTAGTGATAAGGATGATAATGGCCATTCAGTCTTTCAATAAGAGGCACTAATGACCTCATCTGTGTATCATTTTTATTGACTTTTCGTAATGGATGTATTTTATTGAATGGCTGCTATGAAACATCTTATGCTCGACACTGCAGTATTTGTTGTCCATTCTTTATAACTTTCTTTCTGAAGGTGGATTCAAAACAAAAATTATTAAAGAGAATAACAAACAAATTTATGTTCTGTTGTAGAAGGGTATTACATCTTACACAGGAAGGAGTATACTACAATAAGAACCAAGAATGATAGGAGTAGCTAACCATCACTGTCACCACCCAAGCCTGGCATAGAAAGAACAATGCAAAGACAAAACTAAATGAATGAACAAAGATATAATGGCAAACAAACAAAGAGGCTAAGCAACAAAAGAAAAAAAGGCTGGTATTTACCTACATATTCGAGCATAGGCTTTACCTACCACGAAACAAGTTTGGGGTTTGTCCAATACCCAAGAGAGCATGCTCGCAGTCGTAGAGAAAAGGAAAATGAAACCTTGTCCAATACCCAAGAGAGCACACTCACAATGGTAGAGCAGAAGAATACCTTACGGATCTCACGGATCTCGCACCAAGGAGAATTTTGAAGCTTAATACACTTAGCACGAGGTAGTACCAACTAATAATTTATTTTTTTTGAAATTCACCTATTAACTTACTATTCGAATAGCCTATTTTAACCATGAGGAATGAACATTTAATAAAATAAATAATAATAGCCATGACGAAGGCCCCTGATTAATTATCTGTGTTTACAAAACCATTGGAGATAGTATAGTTTCTAAATTTGAATCAATAAAAATCACAACACAAATTGCATGTTTGAGTGACATTTTCGTTTTGATCTCATAGACTGGAGGAATGCATAAATGAAATTATTCACGAAAGCTTCATATTAGGGTTTTCGCTTTGCTCAGGTGCAAGCAAAGACACCAAAGACGCTGACCTTACAGGCAAAAAATGGATAAAACAACAAGATGAAATTGGAGCCAAAAAGCGGGCACATTCATTGATCTGAACAATAACTCCACCAGCTATTAGGGCTCCCATGGCCGCCACTGCTGACAACTTCCATACATTTTTTTTTCCTCACCGCAACCCCACTGTTAACCCTAAAACCATAGGCCTGAGTAGATTATGACCTACACCATTAACCCAAGCATATTTGAACAAGAAACAAATTAGGGGAAGTAGCCATCCTATCAACATCCAATTTGAGCCCCTTTATAGAATGCATATCTCTAGGAGTCCCAGATGTAGTGTTATATAAAATTGTTTAGGGTGTCAACCTTCCCACATTGTAACATGTTTGTGCATATCCAGTGCATTTTCAAAGCGAAAAAAAACTTGTGTGTATCTACCATTGTCAAAGCAAAGAGGTATATGTGCATATTCGCATTGACAAAGCAAATAAGTTTTTGTGCATATTAGCCATTTACAGAAGGAAGAGCATGTCACAACATGAACGGCATTGCTTTTGAATTCTTCCTTGTTGAACCGCCTGAGTCTGGATCCCAAACAAATTAACAAACTTTCCATTAAAGGGCCAAAGGCCAGATTAAATTCTGTAAATAAAATGCAGAAGAAAAAAAAACATGTTTGTGCATATCCAGTGCGAAAAAAAATTGGTGTGTATATTCGCATTGACAA